>PVIW01001037.1:0-348197 GCA_004026585.1 Noctilio leporinus
ACCGAATGTGTCTTTAGATAGCCCTGTCCTGGTGGTATTTTCAATAGCCACTAACCTTGCCTGGTACAGTATGGGGGTTGTAAATTGGCATGGAAGTTTAAAGCAGGTTCTTGTTGGTGCACAGCACAAATTAGTTATATATGGGGATGGTAGTTTTTTCATCTTCAGTTGTCTCTGATGCAGCTTATACGAAATAATTTTTGTTCTGTTAACTGAATACCACTCTGTAATTGCAAAAAAAGTTGCAGCTGTTTTGTTGACATTCTGAATGCTTCTAAGTAAATACAATTTTTTTATTAGTAAAAAAAAAAAATTAAAAACAGATCTGCCTTTTAACCAGGCAATTCCACTTACAGGAATGTATCTGAAGAAACCCAAAAGCTAATTCGAAAGAACGTAAGTACCACTATGTTCATTGCAGTATTATTTATAATAGCCAAGATATGGAAACAGCACAAGTGTGCATCAGTATATGAGTGTATAAAACAACTAAGACTAGTGATGTTGAGCATTCTTTCATATGCCTTTGGGTCCTTTGTATGTCTTCCTCAGTGAGTTGTCTCTTCATGTGTTTTACCCATTTTTAAATTGGGCTATCTGTTGCCCTGGTGTTGAGTTGCATTAGTTCTTTGTATATTTTGGAGATCAGACCCTTGTCTGAGGTATCATTGGCAAATATGTTTTCCCATACAGTTGGTTCCCTTTGAATTTTGCTGATATTTTCTTTAGCTGAACAGAAACTTCAATTTGATATAGTCCCATTTGTTTATTTGTTTTTTTATGTCCTTTGCCCTTGGTAAAGTATCGGTAAATGTATTTCTGCGTAGGATATCTAAAATTTTACTGCCTATATTTTTCTCCAGGACCTTGATGGTGGCACTGCTTATGTTTAAGTCCTTTATCCATCTTGAATTTATTCTTTTTACTCCATTTTATGTTCCTTCCCCCTTTGTCCAATATTAATTGACCATAGAGTCCTGGGTTTATTTCTGGGATCTCTATTCTGTACCATTGATCTATATGTTTATTCTTATGCCAGTACCAGACTGTTTTGATGACAGTAGCCTTGTAGTAGTTTGATGCCTGGTATTGTGATTCCTCCTACCTTGTTCTTTTTTCTCAAGATTACTGTGGCTATTCGTGGGCGTTTTTGGCTCCATATAAATTTTTGAAGTATTTTTTCTACTTCTGTGAAGTCTGTCATTGGTATTTTAATTGGGATTGCATTGCATCTATATAGATTGCTTTGGGTAGTATGGACTAGCCATGAGAGAGATGAAAATTAAAACCACAATAAGATACCACCTCACATCTGTCAGAATGGCAATCATCAACAAATCAACAAACAAGTGTTGGCGAGGATGAGGGGAAAAGGGAACCCTGGTGCACTGTTGGTGGGAATGTAGGCTGGTATAGCCACTATGGAAAACAGTATGGACTTTCCTTAAAAAACTAAAAATGGAACTGCCTTTTGATCCAGCAATTCCACTACTAGGATTATACCCGAAGAACCCTGAAACACCAATGCATAAGAATCTATGTACCCTTATGTTCATAGCAGCACTATTTACAATAGCCAAGCACTGGAAACAGCCTAAGTGCCCATCAGTGGATGATCGGATCAAAAAACTCTGGTACATTTACACAATGGAATACTACACAACAGAAAGAAAAAAGGAACTCCTAACTTTTGCAACAAACGACATGGATGGAACTAGAAAGCATTATGCTTAGTGAAATAAGTCAGTCAGTGAAAGACAAATACCATATGATCTCACCCATTACAGGACAATAATGAACGAAACAAACAAACAAGCAAAACAGAACCAGATATATGAATACAATGAATAGACCTTCCGTGGGCAGAGGGAAGTGGGGCGGGGGGAGGAAGAGGCAAAGAATGGGAGCAGTTTAGTCAAGGAACTAGTATGGAAGAACCATGGACATGGACAACAAGTGGGATTGACTTTATGGGGGAATGGGTGGGTGGCGAAGGGGACAGAGGGGAGGAAAAAGGGGATGGATGTAATACAACAACAATAAAATTAAATTAAAAAGAAAAGGGGAAGTGCGGAGAAACTAGATATATTTGTAAAACCTATTGTATACCATTGCATGAAGGTGAATGCTATGTAGTTTATCATACAAAAAAAGTTATTAAAATAGAAGATATGTACAATGTTTCATTTCAATACATTATGTATAAACAAAGTATACTGAAGTTTATTTACATTGTTTCATTTTTATATTTGATTACAAAATAATAGGCAGTGATGTGGAGTAGCTTTTGTATGAAATTGCCGGTCAACAACGTGTTAGTATCTAGGATTCTTAAGGGAAAACGAGATACTTATCAACAACCTCATGTATTTTTAGTCACAATATGAATATGTTTTTCTTAAATTCCTGAAATTGTCCATAAATATATCAAGTTGCAAGCTTAAAAAACAAACAAAAAACAACTAACTAAGGAACATTGACACAATGGAATACTACTGTAAAAAAAGAAAATTTTACCTTTTGCAACAGTATGGATAGACCTCTCAAACATCATACTAAGTGAAATAAGCCAGTCAGAGAAAGACAAATACTGTGTGATTTCACTCATATGTGAAATCTGAACAAACTGAACTAACAAGGAAAGTGGGGACAGATTTATAGATAGAGAGCAGAGGACAGCTAAAGGGGTGGGCAGTAGATTAGGGGGAGGAGGGATTGAGCAAAAATGAAAAAGGACTCCTGGACATGGACAACAGTGTGGTGATTGTGAGGAGCAGGAGGGTAAAAGGGGACGAAGTGGTAATGGAAAAAATGCAATAAAGGTTAAATTTAAAAAATTTAAATGCCCCCCAAAAACTAAAACAATGAAATCTCTAAATACCTAATTCACAGTTTACAGTGGTAATGTACCTTTTAAATAAATAAAGCTAAATAAAGTACTCAGGGAACAAAAAAGAAAAAACCCACTTCTCAGGGTAGACTCTGTTTTTATCTTTATACAGGCTCAATGTAATTTTAAAATAATATCACTTTATATCTTTAAATATAACATTTATTATTAAAAATTAATCAATTGGTAATCTACACTGAAATATAATCCATCCAGTCCTATCCAATGGATCTTCTTAGCTATAAGGCTTTCATTCTTATGTGATGGACTCCAAAAAACAAAAGCATCTGCTGATTTTTTAAATCCATTGTCTAAGTAATACTGGCTTAATATTTGGATCACAACCTCTCAATGGGCTGTATAATACGCAAGTATATCTGCATGTTTCTGGCCATAGGGGAGTATCCTTATTATTCTAAATATAAAAAATAAGTGAAGACAATGTACGAGACCTGTCCCGAGAGTATTAAGCCAGTGTCAATATCTTTTAAAGTTTGTGTGGCCAATACTTTTGGGACAGACCTCGTGGCCTGGCACTTGTAATTCCAACAGTTCATGACATCTTAGACTCTTGGTAATCAAAGCTATCGACACTTGGGTGAGGTAACTGTGTATAAATACCCTGTATATGACTCTACACCATCAATTATTGAAACACCCATAAGATGGCATGATAATGTGCCTCCAGAAACAGAGATCTGGACCCTGACTCCTGCCTTGGGGCAGGATCAAAGCTAATGACTTGCTGGGTAGCTTTCTTCCACTAGCACCTAGAAGCAATGGTGTCAGTCTATAACTTACTAAGTTGTTATTTTAAACAAATGAACACAAGTTTATATAACTTCTGATTCTTCCTTGTTTTATTCATTGGACACCTTTCTTTAAATGAAAAGCACATCAGGTTATTTGAAATAAACACTGATGAGACATATTGTGGAATGGTTAAGAGCAAAATTCTTGAGTAAAAAAGGGCTGGGTTGGAATTTCTAATTCTATCACTTTTTAGCTATGTGACTCAGTGGAAATTCCTTATCTCACTAAATTCCAATATGCTCACTGTGTAAGAGAAAGGTCAAGGACTGCGTGATTAAGAGCACAGGCTCTGTAGCCAGACTGCCAGTACTACAATCCCAGCTCTGTCATTCCTATCACTGGGACCTTCTACAAAATAGCAGTGTGACACGTACCCACCTTACTGGGAGGGTTTAGTTCATTAATGCAAAGTCCTCGGAACAGTGGCTAAGTCATAGAAAGCTACCTAAATGTTATTTATTGTGGCTGTCATATCATTATCGGTGAGATAAGGAAACCTCATAAAACTGTTTTGAGAGTGAAATGAAAAAATATGAAATTATACCATAATACTTCCCATACATATTTCTAATAACTTCAGATATTACTAAAACTAAGGGGCCTAATGAATATGAAGCACACAGCTCAGGTCTAGTACTTTCAGGCATTGAATAAATGGTAGCTATTTAATTTTTAATAATAAATATATTTACATGTTGTTACTGATATGTTTCTCTTACAATATTAGATTTTAGAACCAATTTTGAAATTTAAAATTGTTTTCTATTTCCTTACTTCTAATATGTACTATATCATTTATTTTATGTGTGACTGAATATGCATTTGCCTTGGGCATATCTAAATGGCCCTGTTTCTGGGCAGTTCCACAGATATAAGAATATTAGACTTAATAAAAATCTTGACTAGAAACCATATATGATTTGACTGAACTTTTATGAGAAGAAAATGAAATGTACAATAAATAAGCAGCTAGTAAAAAAACAATTCAACATTTTGATTAGGTTTGTTATCTTCAACACTGATTTTTAAATTACTCAGGAGACTAACTTCATATTTCAACATACTAGGTACTGTGAAAGCAGACAGCTTAAATGGTGTTTATTTCAATCACCATTTCCAAACTGTACCCTGCAGAAAAGTGGAATACATTTAATTTTGGTGTAAACAAAAGGAGTGTTTTAGGAAGAAAATATAAGAAAACAGGATCACTTGATAACTGATTTGCTAAGAGAATTTTAATGTTTTACAGAAATATTTTAAAACAATTTTTATAAGAAAAATGCACCAGATTAAAGCTTATGTTTTTTCAAAAGCACTACATTTGCTATTTGGTTACTGAACATTTACTCCTATAATTATAGTTAATTAGATATCCAGGGTGAAAATGCTTGCTCCTTATCCACTGTGTGTGCTATTTGTCCTACAAAATGGAAGCTTTATGCTTTCTACAAGCCTATTCACTATAGCCTCTTAATAATTAAAAATATAATTACCACAATAATGAACATCCATTGACTGTTTTACACATGCTAGGTACTGTGCTATGAACTCTGCATTCAATATTTCACTTAATTCCTCCAACAACCCAATGAGGTAGAACATAATTCTCTCCTGGTTTTATAGATGAGAAAACTGAGTCTCAGAGACTTAGGAATTTAGAAGCTTAGGAAGAATTTAAGTAACCTGTCCTAAATCATAGCTAGTAAACAGTAAAGTGAGATCAAATTGGACTATTTCCCCAACAAGACTTTCTTCCCTTGAAAACCATTCATTCATGTACTCATGCAACAAATAGTTATAGTCAGTACCTGTGCTAGGAACTGAGGGTTAAAAAAAATTCTGAGCTATCAAAGAGTTCATGCACAAATGGAATTAGGATTATAAAGTTAATTCAAAATTAGGTAATCAATCAAACAAGATGAGCCAATTTAGAAACATGGAGCCAGACAACTACCTTTAAACACATAAGAGGGCCATTAACAGAAAAACATAAGGACCAAGAAGTCACTAAATGTATAGTAATGAGGGGGGATGGTTACTGTTTACAATCTAATCTCAACAGTAGTAACAGGCCTTCAATTTAACTTCCTCATACAGCAAACAGAGCAATACTTCACAGAGAGACCAATGACAGCTGACCTTTAATAATAAGCTGGCACTGATCCTCTTAAGATTAAAAAAAAAAAAAAAAAAAAAGCTATAACCCCCCAACCACTTAAACCGAACAATCAACTTTTTGTCAGTGTTTTTTTTTTTTTGGACATGTACTCTGGCCATATCTTTAAATGCTTACAGCTTTTCTTGTGCCTTATTATCATTTCTTGTCATGAATTATGAATACTTGCATTTATAATTACCTACCCTCTCAAGCTGAAATAAGGTTATTCATTTACTTCAAAAAGGACTGAAAAAAAATACAATAGTTTACTTGCTTTCCCAAGGTGATGAGTACCTTGCATAAAGGTGATGCTCAAGAAATGTTCATTTAACATGGAATGAGTGAATGAATGAATAAAATGAATACCCTGCCTTTTTGAGATTTTTACTCAAATATAGGTTACGTATCAACTCAATTAAACTCAGCACATATGGATGGCATACTATCTGTCAGACCAGGAAACTCAATATAGCTAAGATGGCAATTCTCTCCAAATTGATTTATAAATTTAATTCAATCTCCATCAAAATCATGGCAGGCATTTCTGTAGAAATTTATAAACTGATCCTAAAATTTATATGAAAATGTGAAAGATGTAATACCCAAAACAATTTTGAAAGAAAAACACAAAGTGGAGAACTGACATTATTAGATTTCAGATTTTACTATAAAACCATGATTTAATATCAAATGTAGGTTTAATTTAAGAATAGACATATACGAATAGAACACAACTTAGAGCTCCCAAATAAATATTTGCATTTATGATGAATTGGTTTTTAAGAAAGGTACCTAGGCAATTCAGTGGAAAAAGAATTACCTTTGTAACAATTGGTGCTGGGACAAATGGATATATACATGCCAAATTTTTTTTTAAAAAATTAAACCTTTATCTCACAATATACCCAAAATTAACTCACAATGGATCATGGACCTAAATATGAGATAAAAGCTCTAGAAAAAAATACCTGTGATCTTGGATTAGGCAAAGATTTAAAACTTCTGTTCTTCAAAAAATATCATTAAGACAGTTTTGTTTTTTTTTTAATTAGAAAAGGCACAGGCTGGAAGAAAATATCTACAAATCATATATCTGGAAAAGGGCTCGCATCCAGAAAATATAAAGAACTCTTACAACTCAATAATAATAATTTAAAAATGAGCAAAAAACTGAATAGACATTTCACCTGAGATATACATTGTACTAGTAAGCATATGAAAATATGCTCATTATCATTAGTTATTAATGAAATGCACATTAAGTTCATTAGATGGACTATAACCAAAAAACTAAAATACCAGGTATGAGCAAGAATGTGGAGAAACTGGAACCCTCACGCACTGATGGTGCAATCACTTTGGAAATAGTTTGTAAGTTTCTGAAAATACGAAAGATGTTTTCATACCACCCACTAGTTCTCCTTTTAGGAAACTTCCCAAGAGAAATGAAAACATGTCCATGAAATACTTATATAGAAATATTCATGGCAGCAGGACTGGTTTTTTAAAATACATCTAATTATTCCTAATAATATACATTTCTTTGATTTCTAGTAAAACAAAACATTTTATCTATTTGAGTTTGTTATTCTCTTATAAGGATATACATCTTTTCCATAAGTTTTGAGACTTTACTTTCTAAAAATAGTCAACTTTTTTCTGTGTCATTTGGTAGAAATGTTTTCCCCAATTTTTCACAAGTTTTCAAATTTTAATTTTTTTTTTTTGCCATATTGAAATATTCATTTTCACATAGTCAAGTGTATCTGAACTTTCATTTACAAAATCTGTCTCTGGTGTTATAACTTGTGATATTCTTATTCTTAAAGATTAACCAGAAATCTTGAGTATAATTAGTTAAGCATCCCCTGTGCCAAGCCAACCACTACTGATCCTTTCCATTAATACACACACACACACACACAAACTAACTTCATATTTCAAAGAAGGAGACAGACAGCCTTTCCCCTCCTTAAACCTTTATTTTAAGTGTGGAAACACTGGTGTTTACATCCCAAATTCATGGAAAATTATCTAATGAGAGAATTTCTGCTATGACACATCAGGCATTTCTAATAGTTCTAGTGATAAGAAACTGGAAAAATAAAAAGAAGGACATGAACATGTGTTTGCTGTTGTTAATCATGCCAGGACCATGGCTCTAGGCCTCTATTGGCTGATGCCTCTTTTGTAGAACATCAGATCATCACCGAACAATGTGACCACTGCAAGCATTCGTGAATATCTGAGTGGAAGAGTCTAGAACTCAGTCACACACTGTCCCACCATCACCAGAGTCCATGAATATTATCATTTTTCCTACTATTCCACTCACTATTAATGGGTAGTGACCCATTGAGATCTCCACTCATTAGGTAATAAATATATAAGGAAGACAACTTTATTTATTTAAATCTCACAAACTGAGAAAGAGATTTAATGCTGACTGAAGAATTCCTCACTATTAAGTGATGTATTGCTCCAAAAAATACAACATCAGTAATACAAAATTATTTGGTTTAATGTATCTATCACATATAAAGATACAGATAAAACAAAGATATGATTAAGAAATGTCATATGAATACTTTACTTTAATGTGGATAGTAAGGGTTTTGAGTTGTGTAACTAAGGCTTGGTCATGTTAAGATACAATCCAAAGAGGTATTCAGGTGTCTGATAACAGAGAACAATAGTTTTTTCTTTTATGTGAGTTCTACCCATATTTTGAAGACCATCCCAAATTCAACTTTCTTTCCTCACCTATCCTACAGCTTTTAGAGTCTGCACTATATATTCTGGAACATATATACAGGCTTAGTATTATTCAATTATTTTGTATCTACTCCTCTTACCACCTCATTGAATTAAATATAAGCTTCCTGAGAACAATGTATGTATCCTATGGCATTAAAGCAGTTCTAGGATTCCAAATGTTTTTATTATAATTGTATTTATTATATTTTTTCCAGATGTTTTATTGTTAATGACCTTTATTACTCTGCAGAAATCTAAACATGTGCTCATTAAATAATTTTCTTGGTTTCAGGGAAAAGGTGAAAACAAAGAGGCCAAGAATACAAAAAGTACTGTGGGGCTACTTTTGAAACTTGTAATGTAGAACAGGCCACCCTTTAGTCAAAAAACAGTGAGCAATAGTAGCACACAAACTGTTTTTTACAGTTATTCCAGATTTACAGATCTCCAAGAGTTATGCACAGATTTTGCCCAGTTTTTCTTTTCTTCTCATCTAGACAGGCTTTATTTTACCTAATGACAATGGCTTCCAATATAAGTTCCAGTGGACTCCAAGATTTCATGAGGCAGCTGTAAGGTTTAACTGATAGGATGGCCAAGGTTGCTGCTCCTGTCAAGGTTTTTGAGCTCTAGGTATAAATGAAAAGCCTTCCTGTTAATCAAGGAGAGGTCTGTCATCTCTGAAGAACACTATGATGTCCTAAGGGATGACACACAGGTGCCAATATGACACACAGGTATGTCCCTAGTCCCAGAATGCCTGGCTTCATGGAGGTTCCCCCTGCCTTCCAGAGAAATAAAACAATTATCAAAGTTAGTTCCTCTACTGCTCTACTTTTCTTCTCTTTATTTCCTTAAAAGAAGTGGACAGTGAAGGAATGGGATAGTAATGGCTTCACCAACTCTGGCTCTTGACCAACAAAGATTCTACCATGTCCAAGCCCATTATACACAAAGAGTTCCTGCATATCTAACGTACTATTCATCTAAATTTGTTAATAATTTCCAGGAAAGGAGATGGTACCAACTAACCCTATAAACCATTTCTTGATGATTAGTTCCTTTGACGCTACTAAAATTCCAAACCTTGTCACTTAAAGCTCAGATGAAATGCTGAATATGGTGGCATCAATTAATATCCTCATTTAGTACAACAGGGCTGGAAAAACAATACTTGTATAAAACTTAAGTTTAAATAATTAATCTCAAGTGTTAGCCCTCTCAAAAAAACATCCATTTTTTAGGCTGGGAGTACTTTAGATTTCCTAAATTCCTTTTGACCCACCCAGCACTAAATAAAGAAAATGAGCAAATAATGTTTGAAATTAAGAACTTTGGACCTACAGCATCTAATTAAATCTTTGGTACCAGCTATTGGTTGGTGAGATGTTGGGTAATTTCCGTCTCTAAGCCCAGTTCAATGGTGATAACACTTCTCAAGGTGTTTTGAGGATTAAATGAGATACTGTAATTCAAACTATTCTCACAGTAAGACACACCGCACATGCAAAATAAACTCTGAGATATTAAAAAATAAAAACAAATCCCCAAACTGGTGTAATTAATATGCTTTCTTTCTTTCTTTCTTTCTTTTTTTAAAGATTTTATTCATTATTTTCAAAGAGAAGGGCAGGGAGGGAGGAAGAAAGGGAGAGAGGCATCAATGTATGGTTGCCTTTCACCTGCCTCCAGCTACGGATCTGGCTGGAGACCTGGCTTGCAACCTGGTTACATGCCCTGACTGGGAATCGAACCAGTGACCTTTGGGTTTGCAGGCCGGCACCTTATCCACTGAGCCACCAGCCAGGGCTCTTTCTTTTTTTTAAGAGACAAGTTTCCACCAAATTTTCAATAGTGACAGGTCAGGCAAAAGCTCCTGTATGTTTAAACTTAAATATTTTTAAGTAATACATTCACTTAAACATACAGATTAGTCCACAGCCTTCAACTGATAAAGCAGGATGTTATTTGTAATTCTGCTTCAAATTTAATACGCTCACTGGTTGACACTGTTGGAAACAGGGCAGGCAGTGGGAGGGTGCAAAGTATTTTCTTAGAACAGCCACCACACACCTGTTTTCTCCGGGAGGAGGGAAGCCTACCCGTCCCTCCCTGGGACTCTGAGAGAAATAAACATCCCTGTGAGAGATACTAGACGTCCGGGGCCTGCACGGAAGGGGACAGAATAGTCAAGGGGAAGATGAGATTAATGTGACCCCAGTTTCCTCTAGGCACGGAGGGGCATCAGAGAGGGTGAACTCCACCTTCCCCGACAGCATGCGGGTTTGGATCCCCAGAGTGGATTTTGTGACCCCTGATTTGGCTGCCAGAGTGGGTGTCCCAGGGGCTAGGTGCCTCTGGCCTTGCATGTAACCAACTACCCGTATCTCCTACCTCGCAGGGAAATGCACAAGTCCAGCCCAGCCCCGCCTGCGGAGTCCCCAGCCCTGATTGACACCAGAGTTGGTACATACGGGTCTGTAGCGGAGGCGGGGGGGGGGGGGTGAGCGCTATTTTAAACATGGCTTTCCCTCTCCCTTAGCCTCAAGAGCCCTTGCGGCGCACCCAGCCATGGGCATGGCCCACGTGGGAATAACCCCAACATCTGTTTGACTTACTTATCTTTTTCTATCTTCCTAAGCATATGCTTGCCCCCGCCCCCCTCCCCTCGCTGCTTTCCTTCCGCACTAATAACCGCCAGTTTGCAGAAAAAACTCCCCTCCTGGAAGGGGGAATGTAAATTGCTTTTGCTTCTTGCTGAAGATGGAAATCATTCCACAGAGAATGAGTTCAAAAAGAGGGGAATCCGTGCCACTTGACAGAAAGTAACATTAAAGGATCGTAGGCAGCAGTGGGAGGGAAGAAAGAAAGGAGAAACATCTACAACAAGCATCTGAAAACAAGCGTGGCGAGCAAAGAGATTCCCAATCTCCGACTTATTACCAAGCGCGTTCCGCACAAGCCATTACAATGACAAGGTTTCCTTTAAGGACAATTTGAAGGCTTTTGAAATCTTTGTTAGTATGACTTACCTTTCTCTTCGGCATAATGATTAAGTACGTGTAGCTAAAAAGTAAAGCAATAGGCTGGAACTGCTGGTGCCACCGCTGGATGTTGCCTCCGCCCCCGCCTCTGCTAGCGCTGGTTACTGCCTCTCGGACCTGCACCTTAGCTGCTCTCTCCAGGGGCCCTTTACTCGCTGGGCGCTCCTCCAATGACAAGCTCCGGCAGACGGTCGCGAAACCCCATTGGCTGCAGCTACGTTCTAAATTCCATGAGAACACGCCCACTTGTGTGCCCTCCCTTTGCGCTGTTGTAGTTTCCACTTCGCAGAAAAAAATCTGCCTGGTGACTGAGCATGCCCAGTTGAACTTGTAAACCCAAAGTCACACGACCCTGAAGTTTCATTGTTTTTGCTGCGCCCTCTTTGGATTGTGTCCGTGCAGGAGGGCTTTAATAGGGAGGAAAAAGTAAGGGTGGACAATACATTAATTTGATAATGTAAGTATATTACATACTCAGCAGGCGCTCTACATTTACTGTTCATAAAGGCTTGTAATGAATGCTATATGATGGAGGCTTCTAAGTGTGGGAAGGTGATCTCTTCTGCAAGTCTGACAATCTCTCAGGGTCTTGGTTTTCCCCTTCTGGATATCTAGGGATAATAATCCCTAAAATTGCTTAGCTCTTACTCTAAAATCTGTGATTACAAACCACTCACTAATCTAGACTGTTTCTAACTAGGCTTGAAGATGAATAGGATATAGTTGTTATGGAAATTAGAAAAAGAATGAACAAGATTATGTTATTTTGTATTTGTATTTTAATATACAAAATTTAAATGTGCACAATTTGATGTTTGTCAAAGTTCTGTCAGGTATTAGATGAGCCTTAAAAATCTCTTTCAAACTTATTTTATGAGATCAGTTTTACCCTGATACCAAAAGCCACTGCATGACTTTTTCTTTGTCAAAAGAAAAGAGCTAAGGCCAGTATCCTTCATAAATATAGACATAAAAATACTAAACAAAACTTTAGTAAATAAAATCCAACAACATTTAAAAGGATACTACATCATGACCAATGAGGTTTATCCTGAGAATGTAAAGTTGGCTTAACATCCAAAAATCATCCAGTGTAATTCAGCATATTCATAGAATAAAGGGGAAAAAACCCCAATATGATCATCATTTCAACAGCTACAGGAAAAGGACAGAAATGGGTAAACTAGTAAACACATACAACAAAATACCCAGCACTGAAGAAGAACAAAATATTCCTATAAATGTCAAAGACAAAATGTTGCCTGAAAGAAGCCAAATACAAAGGACTATGCAAAATAATTTCAGTCATGTGAAATTATAGAAAAAGCAAAATTAGGCAAGTTTAGTTTCATAATCATATTAGAAGGTAAAAGTTTACATTGTAGGAAAGTATATTGAAGTCTTATACTTCAAAGTTTGCCAAATTCAAAGAGGCTGTAAATATATATAAAAAATGTCATAAAGTAATTAATTTTAATGCTCAATATTTTTCTTTAATTTCAGAATAGTCAATTAGTATCCTAACAAATTCCAGAAGTGGTCAATATTTTTCTTTTTTATAGTGTCTTAAGGAGCTCACAGATTTTTATATATTTGGTGTGCTTCACTCAATTGCTATTATTGCTATTTTTTAATGCTTATATTGTCCAACATGAGAACCTTTTCAAATTAGTGCTTATAGAGTCTTTGTCTTCAGTGGATCACAAAAGAACTGGCATAAAACCATTTATTTGCTTTAGAACTGAATACAAACATTAAGGTTAATAATTTTATGTAAAAATAATATTTATAATGAAATTGCCTTAGAAGAGAATTAATATGCAAAGTGCTTGATGGTTTCAAAAAATCAAGTGAAGACATATTTTAATAATATGTATGTGGGAAGGAAATTACGTAGCAAGTAAAATCTGGGTTGAATTGTCTTTATGAAGATGAAAAATGGGGCTAGGGTGAGTTTTTCCTTCTGTAATAAAAAGTGACTCATGGAATTGGCTTCTATAATTGATATTTTTCAAGGCTAAACCCTCAATCATTAACAGCAAACAAAATTGTGAATGTTTTTACTGCACATAGTAAACTGGCTGCAATGAAAACAAAGCTTGCTAGTTGGATAAAGAAAGTTGATTATGGGGATCTTGGGCCATCTGAGTCTCTTAGTTTATTTATGAGTGATGAAAACAAGATCTTTAGTTGTAAACCAAGTAACAGTATTAGTTCTGTTTCCTTTGAAGGGATTGCACCTGTCTGAGGGGGACACTAGGTAATGGAGGCTTCTCCCTGTATCTTCGGTATCCTTCAAGGTCTGGAAAAAGAAGTACAGGACCTCTTCTGGTTGCCCTAAAGGTAAGACTGTAGTAGGCAAAGAGAATGATTTGGTGGGTAGCTAGAATTCAGTTTAGGAGATCAAGCCAACTGAGGAAAAGTGAACATGCTACATGCAAAAAAGACAGTGAGGAGGCCAACTTAGTGAGAAGTAAAGATTCATTTGTTTATCATGTTCCTCTGAGTATTTTTCCTGCTTGGACATATCAAACTCCAAGACAGTAAGTTCTTCTCTACAGGATGTGGATACTATCTAAGCCAAAGTAGGCAAATGAATGAATGAAGGAAGAAAGAAGGATAAATTTCTTCTGAGGAAGAAAGAAGGATAAATTTTAAAAAGAGTTTATTCATTATTTTCATAAAGAAAGGCAGGGAGGGAAGAAGAAAGGGAGAGAAGCAACAATGTATGGTTTCATTTCACCTGCCTCCAGCTAAGGACCTGGTTGGAGTTAAGGCTTGCAACCTGGTCATGTGCCCTGACTAGGGAATGGAACCAGTGACCTTTGGGTTTACAGGCCGGTGCCAATCCACTGAGCCACACCAGCTAGGGTGAGAAAGAAGGACAAATTCTTGAACAAGCTCCTTTTTCAATCCCAACTCCTCTTCTCTTCTTTTCTACTCAAAGAGTCCTACACTTATTACAGCAATTTTTCAAACAGCAGATCAAAACCATTTGCTATCTTATCATTAGGGAAGTAGGGAATGAGAGAGAGAGAGAGGGAGAGAGAGAGAGAGAGAGAGAGAGAGAGAGAGAGAGAGAGAGAGAGAGAGAAAGAGAGAGAGAGAAGTGAGAAAAGAGAACAAAAGGCAGGACATGCTAAGTATCAGAGTGTATTTCACATGGTAAAGGTAAGTAGTGTCTAATAAAATGTTTCCATTTCTTCATTCTCACATAAATACACATCACACAAGTACATGTAGGTGGTGTGTTTGTGTGTGTGTTTTCTGGGTTGTGACTTGAAATGTATTTTTCAAATGGGTCCTGGTCAAAAAAAAAAAAAAAAAAACAACCTTAAAGTTACTTCAGAGACCTAATGAATCTTCTGAATCTTTGGGGCTTCAGCAATTTCTTCCTCCGCAAGAAAGGCCCTTAATCTTCAAATCTTGAAATTTTGAAAAGAAATGATCACTTGCAAATCAGCTCATTCTTGATTTGTCCCTCTTTTCCTCTTTTAAGGAGGCTCACTTAGGATTTTGCTCTAAGTAATGCCATTTAACTGAAGAAGTCAGATTTAGAATCTATATATTGTTGTTTCTAAAAATTCTGTAATTCCAGGTTATGTTACTTTTTAGTAGATGGTCCAGAGAATTTGAGAGGTGGATAAATTTGAGTGTAACAAAACAACACGAAAGAGGTGGCAAAAGAATATTCTGTTTGATTTTATCAACCAATTCTCTAATTTGATTGGATGCTTTTGAAGGATCCATATTGCATTTTTATGAAGTCACTGGGATAGGTTAAGAACCACCCATCCCAAACCACAGGAACTGCCTGATGATAATGCAGATTCCTACATTCCAACCAAGTGAATCAGGATCTTTATGGCTGGACCTGGGGGTCTGCATTTCAAAAAAGCATCTCGTGATGTTTTTTGTACGAGCATTTGAGGATTTGGACTAGGGCTTAGCTCTCAACAAATATTTACTGACAGCTGGCACTTTTGATTCTAATGATGTATATCTGTGAAAGCTTGTTGATTAATTAACACCCTTTCAAAGCAGGAGCATAATTCTGTGGGTGAAACGCCACCCTGTCCCACAGACACCTTGTGCTTGTGCCCTCATCTCTCCTTAATTCCAGGTTTGCTTGGCGCTACCTGCTTACTTCACATTCTTTCTTCTCAACTTGCTAGGACCCTGAAGGGTGACTAAAAACTGCACGGCCTCCAGATTCCTAGCAAAGCACATCACCCTATCTCCCCAGGCAGTACTTTAGGTTGTTCCTGGAGCCCCTGACGAGATTAGATTCCCTGTTCCCACACCCTCCATGCGCATCTAACCTGCCCGAAACCCCACAAGCCACACCCTTGCAAGGCTGTCTTACTTCCTCATTGTACAGGCATACCTTGTCATTGCATCAACAGCAAGGGGAAACCCCCGTTTTGTTATGTTTTTTCCCAGCTTTCAATCAAATTTTAATATGTACATATTCTTTATCTCAAGTATTGTATACATTCTTTGTCCCACCCTCAGTCCTTTTCAGGTTTTAATCTCTGTGTCATTTACATCTGGTTCTTGTTGCTGATGTTTAAACTCACAGGACTATCATTAATTAACTATTCGTAGCTCCCACATAACTATTTGGGGAAGAACTAGCCATGCTCACTCAGTAGCTAGAATCAGGGATTGGGCTACTTTCAGTCACCTATCCCTTTCTGCCAGGTTAATAACCTGGCAAAAGCCAGCTGTGTTTAAGGAGGCAGGAGTGAAGGGAGGGACTCTCCTGGGTTCAAGACAAGGATGCAGCAAGGTAAAGACACATGCCATTCCCTTAGGGGAAAAGCCCCAAGCTGTTTAGGTGTTGATGCAGAGCTCTCAGACTGAGTAATACATTCTTGTCGACAACTGCCATTGCCAGCACACTCTCACACAGCATCGCACCCTGTCCTTGAAGCTGGGGATCATGGCTTCCCATTTCTGATGTCTTCTGAATTTTCATCAAACCCCAGAATTCTTGAGAGTTTGTAAAAAATATCCACCATCCTTGTCTCACCATTATTCACAGGGGCCCTGCTTTTTAGGCCAGAAGGGAATATTTCCTTTTCTTAGTGAAAGCACAAAGGAAAAAAAAAAAATCCTCGTTTAGGGAAATGAGACTCAAATCATGAAAAATACCATATAACAATTAGAGATGATTTTCAGATTAGCTTGGTTAATAACTCTTACAATTCTCAAGCATGAGATAAGAGTAATATAGACAATAAAATGAGTTTTGCCAGGTCATAAAGAATTCTAGCCACGGCAATAAATATTTACCCGGTGGTGGAAAAGTAGCCTGAAAATGTGCTATAATCTTTAAGTCTGCTTTGAAACACAGAGGGTTTTTTGTTATCGTGTGGTTTTGCAAACATGAGATCATGCTAGGCCCACAGAATATCTTATTCATTCCCCTTTTCTTATTCCTATTCCCACTTCTGGTCTTTAGAATCTTTAGTAAATGTTTTTTGTTTGTTTGTTTGTGTTCTGAATAACCTGATTTGCCTCTTTATATGTCAAAAATTTTGTAAAGTTGTAACTTTTTAAAAAAATTAATGCTTACCAAAAAGCCCTAAATTTCACCCAGGTTGGTGTGGCTCAGTGGATTGGTGCTGGCCTATGAACCCAAGGGTCTCTGGTTCAAGTCCCAGCCAGGGCACATAACCAGGTTGCAAGCCAGGTCTCCAGCCAGGTCCCCAGCTGGGGGCAGATGAAAGGCAACCATACATTAATGTTTCTCTTCCTTTCTTCTTCCCTTTCTACCCTTCTCTCTGAAAATAATGAATGAAATATTTTTTAATAAATAGCTTACAAATAAAAAAGCCCTAAATTCTAGTTATAAGGCTTGAATTCAAATCCCAAGTCACTGAGATCCAATCTAATTACTTAACTTTTTTGAACCCCATTTTCCTTGTTGTAAAATGAAGATCTGAGGTAAACACTGCTATTTGCCCAATATTCACACTAGCTTTCTTCCTTCCTAACAGAATTCTGATGTTGGCAATAGGCCTGGCCAAAACGAAACCAAACTTTAGTTCTCCAGTTCCCCAGCAGAGAGTGGTTGCCATGTGACACTGCTCCAGTGGATGAGATGTGTGCAGAAGTTGCAAAGTAGTAGCGTAAACACCACCTATAACAGGGGCAGACCCAGCTCCACAGCTGCCTTTTTTGCCTTTGTCCTTCTTCCATCTTGAGGGTTGATAATAATGTCTGGAACTAGAATAGCTGTCTTGTGTCCCTGTGGACAAGGGCTACAAGTTTAGGGGAAAGAGCAGAAAGAAAGGTGCCCTGGTTCTTGTGCTGACTCTGGAGTGCCCAGCTCCAGGCTACTTACTACGTACAGAAAATGGACACCATGCTTGATCAGGCCATTGTAGGTGGGTGTCTGCGACATGCAGCTGAATGCAATCCTTAACTGACATACTACTGCAGAGAACTGGTGTGAAAGTTGAAGATGACAAACTGTGGGAATGCACATACGCTTGAAACATAGTATTTAACATATTTTGTTTGAAGAAAGTGTTTTCTATCCCCCCATGGATTATGAAAGGAAACACAGAAAATTTTAACTTTTCCTGGATCCCTAACGACCTGATTAGGAACATTTAGTATAAGCCTCTTAAAATTAAAATAGGTGAAGATAAAAAATTATATCCGTGTATTATGGTTGCCATAGAATGTGCTTCCCCATATGTGGCCTGCTATCATGTGGAAAAGGATTGTCATGCTGGCCTTTTGCTCAACTCTGTGTTTGCTGTAGTGTGTCTTCCTGTACTGTAGATATTGGAATCTAGCTCGGGTTCTGAGCAGGATGTGGATTTAGCCAGTTGTATGCACTAGCATGAGACTTGGAAAGTAAAGATTAGAAGGACCCATTTAGCTGCATCTGCTTTGTCTAGTGCTTTCCATGTTCCTGTGACAGTATTAGCAGAGATATGAGGCACCCACTTTGTGGGTTTTGAGAGGCAGGAATCCTGCATTCACTCTGTAGACATAGACTGGAGCAGGTGTGGTGTGGTCTAGGACTGGCAGCAGTAGTGACTTTCTGAGTGAGAGTGTTTTTATTCCCATGGAATACTGACACTAGTGGATTCCTGACTGCAGAAAAAGTATAGCTCTTTTGATAACCTGTTCTTGGGTGCAAGTTTGGGAGATTTTTCTGAAAGTTCACCTAGACTATTTATTTAGCCTTCCAAACTATCCATAAGCCATTGAATACTTGAATCTATAGCTTCCTCCTTAAATTAGATACAGTGGGTTCTGTTTCCTGCATCTGAACTCAGAGCTATAGAACTTCTTTTAGTGTTGCTTACCAAATAGTTTCAGCATTAAGAAGAGCCCTCTATTTCCCCTGAAGCGTGATTATGGAGAAGGATACTTGGATGGAGACTGTCTATGCATGTCTATGGGTGTCCCCAAGAGACCATGGTGAACAGAGCCTTTGGAAGACATTTCCATGGACATAGGGTACAAGTGAAAATAAACCTTTTTTAAAGCTGATATTTGAGGAAATTTTGTTACCACAGGATTATTTACCTTTTCTTGAAGTGAACAAAACTTAAAACTTAAGAATAGGGTGCTGCTTTAATAATAAAATATGGCCCTGGCTGGTGGCACAGTGGAAAAGGCGCTGGCCTGTGAACCCAAAGCTCGCTGGTTCGATTCCCAGCCAGGGCACATAATCAGGTTGCAAGCTAGGTCTCCAGCCAGATCCGTAGCTGGAGGCAGGTAAAAGGCAACCATACATTGATGTCTCTTTCCCTCTGCCTCTCTCCTTTCCCCTCTTTCTAAAAATAGTGAAATCTTTAAAATAAATACATAATAAAATAAAATAAAATATGCCGTAAAATCTGTGGCATTGGCTTAACAGCTGGTCAGAAAGAATCAAGGGAACCATTAATAAAGACTGGAAATTCAGGTTTTCTAATGGCGAAACATTTGGTAAAAGTGTTGCCTCCAGCAAATTGGAAGGTAAAAGACACACTTAACTTCAGGGAGGAAATTGAAAACAAATTATTATTACTGTTTAATTGGTTGCTATTAGCTGCATTTGGCTAGATACTACAACAAAAATATGTTTGGAGAAAAATTGGTCAGTTTGTAAGGATAAGAGACAGTTTGTAAGAGACAAGGGAGTCTACAAATTTAAGGACCTATCAGGTTGGAAAAGACAACTGCTTCTCAACAGGAACAGTAAAAGATAAAGTTGATACTTTGAACAACAGAAGCCTGTTAAAACTCAGTTTTGCAACAAGGATCAAGTCACTAAACATAGATTAGGGTGCAGTAACCTGAAATTCCTTTCAGTTGGAGCAAATGGCTCAAAATAAATTAAAATGGTTCAGTTTGAAAAGGTTTGCTCCCACTGGTCAGCTCAAGGCACCTACAATTAGGAAGGGAGGGTGGGAAGAAAGAGAGAGAAAGAGAGATTGAGAGAGGCATTGGGGCAAGAGAGCACAGAAATATACCAAAGAAATATACCCAGAAGGGAAATGTGGGGATAGGTAAAAAGTCACCCAAATTTAAGGATTGAAAACAGTTTTACTGCTTAAAAGAAGCACGGACCTGTATTAAATGCAATTTTGGCTATTTGAGACTTAAAATGACCCTTGGGTTCTCCACCATTGATAGGCGAGAATTATGCTGAGAAAACTGCTCAACCTGTAAGGCAGGTTCAGTGCCTACTTCAGACAAGGTCGAGAAGGATAATGGAAAGAAGAAGCCTCCCAAAGGGCAAATCCAAGGACTATAGTGATCAACAGGCAGGGGAGCCCCTCCTAGGAAACCCCCATGAAGCCTGTTCAGGGAATAGGACATTCATCTTTAGAACTTCTGCAAAAGGTCATGTGTTTCTCATTCTTCCTATTTTTAATGTGAGCATTTATTACAAGTATCCTGACCCTGCTTCACCACTGGATTGTATGTGTGTGTGTATTTGGGAAGGTGAAGGAAGGGTCTCTGAATCAAGAGGAGTTGCACATGGACCTATTGTAGAGGTTATTTGCATGTTATTCCTTAAGATAAAGACTAGGATACCTCATGCAGAAAACCTGGGTTTGAGCTTCACATCATCACTGGGACTTTTGAGTTATCTTCCCTAGAAAGGGGTGAGTGAATGCATCTTATATGCAGGAAGAAATATTTTATTCCTGTTACCAAATATGTCTGCTTTACTTCTTATGGGCCCATACTAGGATTATACTTCCCTTACCCCAACTTTGAAAGTTAGGCATAGCTATGTAACTTACTTTGACAAATTAAATGTGAGAAGTGGTCATACAGTATTTGTGTTTTTGTGACTGCTTATTTTACTTAACACAATGTCCTCAGGATTCATCCATGTTATAACATGGGATAAGAGTTCCTTCCTTTTTATGTCTGGATAACATTTCATTGTATGAGTATCCTACATTTTGTTTATTCATTCATCTATCAATGAACATTTGGGTTGTGTCCCACTCTTGGCTATAGTGAATAATACTGTTATGCTGAGCGCCATTTTTAAGAGCAAGTGTATGATTCACCAGATTCCCTTTTCCCTGTGCCATGAGCAAAGATGAGCTTCTCTCGGCCTGGGACCCTGAATTATTAAAATGAACAATGCTTTTGAGTGAGAAGCCTTTGTTATTTTCAGCTACCGTGGTCTAAAGGCAGATGTGACTACAGGAGGGTCAAAGAACATCCATGTGAAAAAAGACTCAACCTACCATTTCTGCCTTTGAAGAAGAAGAAAGGGATCATCAGCCAAGGAATGCAGATGGTCTCTTGAAACTGGAAGAGATAAGGGAACAAATTCTTCCCTAGACCTTTGAGAAAGGAATGCAGTCTAGCCAGTGCCTTAATCATAGCTCAGTGAGAATCAGGTTGGACTTCCGACCTATACTAGAACTGGAAAAATAAACTTTTATTGTCTTAAGCCACTAATTTTACAGCAAGCTGTTATAGCAGCAATAGAAAGCTAATGTAATGCACTGCATTTCAGCTTCCCTTTGGCCACCCAAACATCTGTGCACACTTTCAAACTCGCACATAGAACAGACTTGCCTCTGTCTAGGGGAGAAACCCCTCAAACCCCATCAATCTCTTCTCTTTACAGTGTCCAGCTCAAAGTCCAGGATCTCCAGAAGATAGTCAATTTGCTCCTTTGGGTCTGGATGTAGCCAAATTATCTGCTCTCCTAAACACTTAATATAGTGCACTGGGGTAGAAAAGACTCATTCCTTAATACTAAGTTCCTTGACTGGCTCATCTAACAGCCTTGATGGGAAGGGTCTCCTGTTCAGGAAGACCTCCCATGCCCACTCTCTTACCTACCTTCTGACTCTGCCCTCTATGAAGGTCTTCTTTGTGCTTCACCCTCCAGGGCCAAGGTGAAGTGGTCATTCAAGGGTTCATTCCATTTGGAAGCTGCTAAATGTGGTATCCCACTTCTTTCTGGTGTGAATTTAAGTACCCAAGGATTAGCTTTGGAGGCTAAACAGTTTTGAGCTTTCTAAGTTTGTAGTTTCTTTGGCAATATACTTCTTCCTATCACTTGGTTGACTTCCAGTTTATTGACTTTCAGGTAGTTCCTCTGGCAATAATAATAGCCAGTGTTGTCTAGATGTAAATTTTAAGCCTTAAGATTATTGTTTTAAATACTGGTCTCTGTGCTTCTCCTGTCCCTCCCTCTCAACATGATGGCTACCTGGAGGGTACATAAAATAATAGACTTGGGTAGGAAAAAAAATACTTGTATTCTGATATTTGCTGCCTACCTTGCTTAACTATCTTCCATTGTCTAGCAGATAATTCTTAATAAAAATAGCTTGAAAAAAGAAGTTGGGGCCACACTTCTCACTGTGACTGTTGATTTGGAGCATATCACTTTTCTTAGTCCGGCATTATCAGAGTTGTTGTTTAGTTAGTTTATTTGCTGCAGGCAAATATTCCTTTATTAGCTAAGCTCTATTTCTTTCTTTTTCTGCTTTTGCACCATTCAGCTCTTGCCCAAGTCTATCTTTTCCTTGTTAAACTTGGCCAAAGAGCAGCAAGAAACATTCGGTACATACCTATATTCTGTATTTTTCTTACCATTGCACCTACCCACTCTAGGTTTCTCTGGCTACTTTACTACCAAATATTTGACACAGAATAACACACATCATCAGTTTTCTAGTTCGATTACCTTTCACTGTTTAGCCACTTTTTTTTTTTTTTTTTAAGATTTTATTTCATTATTTTTAGAAAGAAGGGAAGGGAGAGAGGCAGAGAGGGAGAGAAACATCAATGTATGGTTGCGTTTCACCTGCCTCCAGGCACAGACCTGACTGGAGACCTGGTATGTAACCTGATTATGTGCCCTGGCTGGGGAATCGAACCTGCGACCTTTGGGTTACGCAGGCCGGCGCCTTTATCCACTGTGCTACCAGCCAGGGCTATGTTTAGCCACTTTCATTAGGTCACATGTTTAGTTCTGTTATTTGCAGTACCAGACTTCTAGGTACCAACTTCTGATTAGGTTTGTTGTGTTAGATCTCCAAAATGGCAGTGGATTAAACAGGGTGAATATTTTTCTATTTCATATAAAGTGAGGTCTGAGGCTGACCTGCAGCTTCACAGTTATTAAGTTCCTAGGTTTCATCAATCCTCAACATGCAGATTCTTTTTTGTGGTCCACGATGGTTGCTCAGGCTTTTGCCAACATGTTCGCATTCTAGCCATCAGATATAAGAAATAAAAACCAAAGAGAAGGAAAAGGGCTCAATGTTTCTCTTTAAATGTGTCTTCCAGAAATTGTAGCCATCAGTAAGAAATTATTGACATTGCCTACTCTAAGCTATAAGAGAAATGTAGTCTTTATTTTGAGCATCTATATGCCTAGCTAACATTTGGGGCTCCTGTCACTGAAGAGGAATTAGGGTATAGTTCGCTGCCTCAATTTGTGGATATCAGCTAAGTTACAACAGGGAATTTGGTGAGTAGAATTAGGTACAGCTGCATTAGAATGGGTGATGTTGCATTTCCAAAATGGGTCACTGAGTAGTGAATGTTGTCATACATTCAAATGTATCACGAGCTCATAGTGATGAAACAAAAACAAAACAAAACAAAACAAAAAAACTGGAGGAGGCCTGGCTGGTATTTCCCAGTTTTTATTGTTAGCATCTGGGTACCTTAACTACTCTCTACATTGGCTATCTAATGGGTAAATAGGAACATAGAGGTGTGGGGCTGTGCCTGTCTGCTTCCCAAAATCTGAATAGACCCAGATAGGTTCTGCTTTAACTGTCTACTTCATGAACACTGGATAGTGTACCTCCTAGATTACAATGCTCTGCAAAACTGCAGTACCAGAGCCAGTGTGATCTGCCTCATGGCCAGCAGTTACATAAACACATCTCTTTTGCTGAAAGGAAGACCAGGTGCCAGGACAGTTCCATAATATTGGCTCCAACTATGTAATATGAGATATAATCAGATAAGCTGTTTTGCCTATCTCAATGGTGGGAAAAGCCTTGACTGTTTTGATTTAGTTCAGAACCACTTTTTGCATATTGGACCCAGAACAAATTGGGAGTTTCACTGGTCTCTGTTTGCCAAAGATGGAGGAAGGAGATAAAGGAGCTTTACTCATGCCCTTGGCCTTGAAGAAAAACTTTGAGAAATGATCAGTGGTTTCCGAAGAAGTATTTTAAAGCTTTAGGATGAAGGCAAGAAGAAACATTCAATATAATAAATCACAGCTTATTACTCAGCAAAACGATTATATATTTTTTCTATTCAGATTTTTTACACTAAATTTTCAGCCAACTCATTGCATTGTTTACTTGGTGTACAAGAACACCTCAGTTCAGGGACATGATTGCTTATCAGAACACACAACTTCAAAAGGATACAAGCTCTGGGCCTCTATAACCTGTACAGCACACAGGGTCACCATACAGGGACATCAAACTAGACTTCCTCTCTAGATCTTTGATCTACTCTGGCATTTTACACCATTTTAACTAACATCTCTTACTAGACCAAGAGAAAGGCCAGTCTTCATGTCTGCTTTTGATCTAAAAGGAACCATGAGAAATTTTAGTTCAAAGGTGAGAATCAACTGGCTTTATATGAAACCAATTTGAAGAGCTTTAGCCCCACAGTCTGAAAATCAGCACTCTGATTTTTTTCTGAAGATTCCCTTCAGAGTAAATTGCCTGGCATCTGTACACAGGAGCAGTAATCCTCATCTCAGATGCTGACATGCCCCTCCTCCTTTCTTAAAGGTTTAATTCAAATATATAAAATCCTTGCATAGTATTTTTCCCTTTATGAAAGTGGCAAAACTAAAATAAGTGACATTCTGCTCCAGTTGTGACAACCATGTCTGTACTTGAAAAAATCAGACAAACTAAGAAAAGCGTAGTTTAAAAAAAAGCAGAGAGCTGTTAAATGCAAAGAAGTCTAAAGGGACTATATTCTAGAAGGGGGACAAAGCCTAACAATATAAATACATAATAATGATAGTAATGTAACTGAATTGTTAAAAACTCATTCAAAGTGTTATTTTTCAGCAAAAGAAAAACAATTGAAAATAAATGAATTTCTTAATTAGAGTAGGTTACTTTAGACTTTTGCTTGATATGAGAACATAATTTTTATTTTGGCTATTAACTAGTCATGCAGATATATTTTTTTTTTTTTAAGATTTTATTTCATTATTTTTAGAAAGAGGGGAAGGAAGAGAGGCAGAGAGGCAATGTATGGTTGCGGTTCACCTGCCTCCAGCCACAGACCTGACTGGAGACCTGGTTTGCAACCTGGTTATGTGCCCTGGCTGGGGAATCGAACCTGCGACCCTTGGGTTCGCAGGCCGGCACCTTATCCACTGTGCTACTAGCCAAGGGGATGCAGATATTTTTTAAAAGATTTTATTTATTTATTTTTAGAGGGAGGAGAGAAGGGAGAAAGAGAAGGAGAGAAACATCAATGTGCGGTTGGTTGCCTCTTACATATCCCCAACTGGGACCTGGCCTGCAGCACAGGCATGTGCTCTAAGAATCGAATCTGTGACACTTTGGGTCACAGGCTGGCACTCAATGCACTGAGCCACACCAGCCAGGGCTAGTCATGCAGATACTGATGACATTTTTTTAGCATCTGACATAATTAGTAATGTATTAAATACTTTTTGTTGAATTAAATAACAAGACATAAACCATTTTTATTTAATTTCTTAAAGTCCAATTCACACACAAAAACATAAAGAGCAAACAAAAACCTTCACAAAGCCAACAGCAGCTCATAGCCATATGCAGGCCACCTCTCACAATGTGACTGAGATGGAGCAAGAGAAAGTCCTCGATTTGCAAGCTTTTATAACCATAGTTTTACAGAATTGATTTGGCATATGTTCTGTGTACTATTCTTAAAATCAGTGTCAATGTTGCTCATGTGATACCCCCAAAAAAATCCAACAAGAGGGATTAAATACTAAGGAATAAAATTTTAGTAAGTGTTGAGCTTTGGGGGGCCATATACATTGTAATATTAAGATTTTTAAAAAACACTTCCCAAGAAACAACTTTTGTACTGTTGGATGCAGTAGTACCACGGTGAGAATGTATAATGTAAATGAATTTAAACCCTGATAGAAAATATTTATAATAGGCATACTGCAGGAAAGATGTGTTTTCCTTTGAATTGTATAATTTAATTTTTTGCCTTCTTACATGTAATTTTATATGTACAGGGATAACTGCTTCCTTCTAAAAGGATTTCCCTAATTTGATTACAGAAGTCAGTGATCCCAAAGCTCATTTAATGGAAATTTATTGTGGATTACACTTTCTCTAGGGACCCCAGGGATCATCTTGTACAGTGTGGTCTAGCCTGAAAATCTCTAAATAATTGCAAAGGTGGTAATGGGGTGTCATGAACTATTTTCAATATTTCAAAATGCCTAGACAAAGTGATAGATACTCTTGCTGGGTTTTTATTGAGGGTACTAAATTTTATGTGATCTTGTTGCACAAAAGCTGAACACCAAAATGTTACCCAATTACATGAGGAGACTGATATCCCCTTCCAGCAGCCCAATCACCTACCTGTTCTGTGCTTCACATAGCTTCCCTCATTTGTGTCACTACCCTCTTAGACATTTGTCAGAATTTTTAACAAAACAACAAATAAAAAAAATTATTGCTCATTACATGACTTTTTCTATTATCTAAATATCATTCCTCATAATATTTTGAAGGACAAGGTCCACAGTTAAATATTATTAACAGGAGGGCTGCATAGTGAAATGTTTCAACTACTTATCTGGTTTAATGTTCTACAGAAGTGTAAAGAGGCCAAAAGGCATTTTCCAAGGCCATGACACTGGTTCATGATGAAGGCAGGATTGAGTACCAACTTTCTAACTAAAACTTGTCATACTTCTCACTACATTAATGCTGTCCTCAGCATGGATAGTATTAAACACTTGTGCCGTAACTGGTGTGAAAGCCGTTTTCTATTGATAGAGGTTAGTGGTTGCCTTCACACCCTAAGGCTTGTGAGAGCTACTCTGCCTGCCCATTTGTACACCAGGGCATTGTCGTCAGTCCCTAACACAGCAGAATGCTGGGAGGCAAAGTGCTGGTGCAGCAGTTTTGACATATTCCTGAAAGCAAGCTTGTGTTGTCAGTGACTGCTGAGTTGTGCTGTGATAATTGTGGTTTGCAATGATGTCCTAAGGCACTGCATGTTTCCAGGATGTGATCCACAGAGTCAAAAATATTGTATTTGGAAAAGTTTTAGCATTTACTACATATGCTAGCATTCAAAGGTGACAATATAGCAGCTCTCAGCCAAACATAATTTGTAAAATTGGACTTTAAGATTTCCAGAGTACATACAATTTAATAGAATATTCCATTTCTAGAGTCATACTGCTTATAGTTATAGTTTATATTGGTTAGAATAGTTTTACTTTTATCTCATCAAGCCTTTGCTGACAATTATGTCATGGCTTTCATTTCTTTTCTTACTACTTTGAACTACTCAATCCTTTGAGTTCTTTAGTACACAATTAATTAATCAATTATGCATCCATTCAATAATTCATCAAATACCACATAAATCTATGACAGATTTATACTAGACACTGGTGAGATACTGGTGAAAAATTACACAAAACTTATTAGAAACTATAGAACTAATAACAAATGAATATAAAATTACAACTGATGAATATTATTGAAGGAGGGTATGATGGTGTCAGAGTTTTTTTGCAAAGGTAGATTTAGTGATTTTGGGGTAACAGAAAAGGATTCCTTAAAGGAATTATGAAGCAAAAATCTGAAGAAAAAGTCTTTAAATAAGCAAAATGGTAAAGAAGAAGCTTTCAGGCTTCTGCGCAAACTCCCTGCAGCCAGACTTCAGTGAAATGAAGGCCAGTGTTACTGGAGTGTGGATTGGGATGGAGGTTGTTATACGAGATGATGTGAGTTAGAATCAAGTCATGCTTGATTTTTAGGTTGTGTTAGGCATTTTAGCATTGTACTGAGAGCCAGTGGAAATATTGAAAGAGGAAGACCAATCAAAGTTTATATTTTGGAAAATCATTTGACAGCATTGTGAAAAACAGATCAGAGCGGCAAGAAGGAACTTTGGAGATGTAGCAGGAGGTTATTTTAAGAATACTAACAGTAAATGATGATTGTTTAGACCACAAACTCTCAATTGGAGTGACTATCAATCTCAACAAGGCAAAATCACTATATTGATTTGTGGTCTCCAGTTGCTCAAACCAAATTGATAAAATCTTATTCTTTAGTATTTGATTTCTCTCAGTGTGTTGTGGTGTTGCTTGGGGGCATCATATGAGCAGCATTGGCATTGAATTCATGGAAAATATGCAAAAAGTATGCAAGATCAATATTAGACAACTACTGAAGAGGTGCCTATAATTGGAGACTTTCTCCTGCATGGCTATTAGATCCTCAATTATAGTTAAAGAGATGACCCAAGAATGGTTATGAACTGCTACTGACCACCTTGTAGATGTTTATGCTTGATCATCATGCTTTTGAATGTGAATTGGACTTTGAATATTAAATAAAATAGTTTATGTTTTATTATTTAGTTTGACAAAATTAATCAACTCATTCATTTTGTCAGAAGATTTTAAAAAGTCAACAATATTTGATGACTAGCAACTAAATAAATTTAAATTTTTCATTTCAAGCAAAAATTAAAAGTTAAATAATTTTTAAGAAATTAATTAAATCTTTTAATAGTTTTATCTTTATAGGAAAGTACAGTTTAATATGATTTTAAAACTTGATTCCATTGTTAATTATATGTTGTTTTTATATGTATGCATATATTTGACACATTAAAATTTATAAGTATATAAATTACATTTAAAGTTGCTCAGCATAGAGTTTTATTTTTCAAATTTTATTTTATTAATTATGCTAGTATAGTTGTCCCAAATTCCACCCCCCCTTGTCTCCTTTACCCAGCACCCCCCACTTCCTCAGGCCATCCTCACATCATTGTTCACATCCATGGACATTTTCACTTGAGCCATGTTTTGTTGTCTCCACATTTTGGCAGCCTCCCTGTATTTGTTTCTATATATTAGGTAGAACTGCTATTACTCACTGTCTTAGAGTGTGTCCTAATATAGTAGGTGTCTTTTGGGTCTAGTGTCAGCTTCCTGTATCACCCACAAGGGTATCTGAGTGCTTCCTCCATGTGCAATGAGTATATCCTCCTCTTCTAGTTGAGCCTTGATTGCTGTTGGCAGGTCAATGGGAGGCATTTACCCAGGCCACACACCTCAAAGGACTGGCTTTAACCACTGACCACCAACCTACAAACTTTCTTGAAGATCCTCTGTGTGGAGACAGAGTGGAAGTGCTCTAATGTGGCCTGTAGCTGTCCACTGGGTACACAGGCTCTGCTGTTTCCAGGTGGTATAAGCCAGTATCAGCCCCATGTGCATTTTGCTCAGGCCCACCCTGTCTGAACTATAAAGCACTCTGAGATGCTGCTACTTCTTCTGGGCTTGGCAATTCCCAGTCAAAACCAAGCTGTGAATCTAGGCCGGCTGCTGCTAATGCTGGTTCTGGGGCCACTTAGCAAGATGTACAAGGGCTGGGAGCTCACTGAGGCAGCTGTTTCTTGTTTGATAAGATTTAGGAAGTTGTGAAGCCTAAACCGAGACCAGACATTCATACGGAAAAGCAGCTTGGGTAGGTTCATAAGTTAGGCGGGACAGAGTCCTTTGTGATCTCCAGGGCAGGGCAAATAGTGTCAATCAGGTTGATGGAATCTTAGATATGGCACCCACCAGCCAGCTCTGTGGCTCTGTTGGGGGAGAGTTCATAAAAGGAACAATAGTCTCTGCCTGCCTTTCTGTCTGGGAGAAGGCTGTCCTCCAGCTCTCACCCTGATGTCTCACCCTGATGACATTTCAGTTTCTCCCCGTACTCCATTGGTGTCCTTCAAGCTGCTACTGCAGTTTTTTTGGTCAGAAGAAGTGGCACTGAGTAAGTCCACAATAAGTTCTGAGGAACTTGTTGGGACTCCAGAAATTTCTGCCACCAGTTCAATCCCCATTGTTTTTTGCAGCAGAAGTTATGGGGACTTATCTTCCTGGCACTGGAACCCTGAGCTGAGGGGTCTGGTGTGAGGCTTGGACTCCTCACCCCTGAGGTATCCCTCTCGAAATTTTATCTACCACATGTGTATTTGGGACCAACCTCTTCTGAGTCTCAGCCCCTCCTACTAGGATGGATGTGGTTTCTTTAATTCCATAGTTGTTGGACTTCTATTCAACTCGATTTCTGATGGTTTGAGTGATGGTTGTTCTATATTTTAGTTGTAATTTTGATGTAATTGTGTGAGGAAGTGAGCTGTATTTACCTATGCCACCACCTTGACCAAAACAACATATACTATCTTAAAGTTAAGTGTTGATAGATGTTTAATTTGTTTTAACTTGGAAATTCTACTTAGTCATTCTTCATCCAGTATTGAGTAAAAAGAGTAAGCTTTATGCACAGTCTTTTTAATATATAAATTACAGCCACATTATCTATCTGTGGTATTAACATTTCATGGGTGCGGCAATAGAAAAAAAATGTCTAAATAGGATTCTCAGGCCATAATAGTAAAAAGGGATATTAAAAATAGCTTTGTTGTGCAAACTCAATCACTAACTCTGCATGATGTTGCAGAAGTTAAGGGAACCAGGTTTACTGAAGTTAACTGTGGTGATAGAAATGTTACTAGCCTCAGAAGCTACTGAGGTGGTCCATTCTATCCTAGTACAGTGTAAAAAAAAAAAAAAAAATAGCTTTGCTTTGGTTGATATAAGTAGAAACACAGAAAATTTGGGAAAGGTAAATCACCAGGATTTAATGATAAATGAGATTTGGAGAATGACAGAGGGACAGGTGTCACCAAAGAGCATTCTTGGCCCTGGCTTTTAGCACAGAGGATAAGGCACCAGCCTGTGAACCCAAAGGTTGCTGGTTCATTTCCCCAGCCAGGGCACATAACCAGGTTCCAAGCCAGGTCTCCAGCCAGGTCTGTAGCTGGAGGCAGGTGAAAGTCAACTATACATTGATGTTTCACTCCTCTGCTTCTCTCGCTTCCTCTCTCTCTCTGGAAATAATAAATAAAATCTTTTTTAAAAATGGGGAGGGGGGTGTGGGATGGGACAACTGTAATAGGAAAAGTAAATAAAATATATTAAAAATTGTTTAAAAAAAGAGCATTCCTCAGCTTAGTTTATTCAACAGCACTGATTATTCAGTGAGCCACTGATGAAAGGAAGCACTGGAAGAGGACAAGAGTTGGCTTGTCATTTGTTTATTTATTTTGTGGGATCTATTAATGTGTGTGTTTGAGGGTGATGTGTGTTTGTGGGAACATTTGTAATAAATAGGTCTTGGACATGCTGACATTTTGATACCTGTGGTATACACATAATAATGATCCCTTCAATATGTCCATATCCTAATCTCTGGAACTTGTTAATAAATTATGTTATATGGCTAAGAAGAATTAAGGTTGCAGGTGGAATTAAAATTGTTAATTGGCTGACTTTAACATATTAATAGTAATCTTCAGGGAAACCACTAAAAATTACTCAAATATATAGTAAAATGTTATAACTAGTATAAGAGGATTAAAATGGCATCCTGGGGAACAGAAAAGTTAGTAATGGAGGAATTGAGAAATACAAAAGACACAAGGCATAGAATATAAGTAGCAAAACAGAAGATGCAAATCTTATTAGTAATTAAATTAAATGTAAATGAATTAAATACTCTAGTTAAAAAACAAAGATTAGCAGATGGACTTTTAAAAAACATGATCTGACTAGTTGCTGTCTGCAAGAAACTTAAACACAAAGGCACAAATACATTGAAAGTAAAAGGATGGAAAAGAGATATGTGCAAATAGTATCCAAATGAGAGCTAGAGTGGCCATACTAATATTAGACAAAATAGACTTAAAGTAAAAACTTATTTCTGGAAACAAAGATGGACACTTTGTAATGATAAAGTTTCAATCTACCAGAAAAATACAACAAATATCCAGAAAGTCCCTGATTTACAAAAATTTGACTTAAGATTTTTTGACTTTACAACTTGCAAAAGTGATGTGCGTTTAGTAGAAATTGTACTTCAAATTTAACTTTTTTGCAGGTAGTAATATTTGTTATGATGCTCTCTTGTGATGCTGGGCAGTATCCTTGAGCCACAGTTTTCAGTGAGCCATGTAATCGTGACGGTAGGCAACCAATACCCTACTGTGTTACCAGCATTTTTTTGACTTTGCATTTTGTGATTTGATGTTTCCTCACGTCTACAAAACATTCATATGTCTGTCCCCTGCTTCTGGTGAGGAGAATAAAGTTAATTACTCTTGATTTGAAGCTAAAGATAATTGTCCAGCGTAAGGATAGCAATCTATAATTAATTAAATTGTATGAGATATTCAACATTTTATTATGAAATGGACTTTATGTTAGATGATTTTTCAACTGCGGGCCAGTGTAAGTGCTTTGAACATGTTTAAATTAGGTTAGGCTAAGCTATTATGTTTGTTAGGTTAGGCATATTAAATGCACTTTTGACTTAGGCTATTTTCTAATTTCATTGGATTAACTAGGACATAGCCCCTTTATAGGTTAAAGAACATCTATAGACATATATGTACCTAATAGAGACTCAATGTATATGAAGCAAAAACTGACCAACTTTGATAGAGAAACAATATTCAACAATAATACTGGAAAACCTGAATATCTCACTTGCCATAATGATTGGGTAAATAGAAGATTAGCAACAAAATAGAGTTAAACAGTTAGACCCAGTAGACATCTATAAAACACTCCACCCAATGATAACAGGATACATATTCTTCTCAAGTGCTCATGGAATATTTACCAGAATAAACTGAATGTTAAGACATTGCACAAGTCTCAATAAATTTGAAAGGACTTAAATCATACAAAATATTTCCTTTTAAAAATAATGAAAGGAAATTAGAAATCAAAAACAGATGGAAAATTTGAAAATTCACACATATGCAGATATTTAAAAGCACACATCTAAAGAACCAATGATTTAAAAAAGAAAGCACAAGGGAAACTGGAAAATACTTTGAAATTAATGGAAGTTAAAACACAAGATGCCAAAATTTATGGGAACCAGCAGAAATAGTAATCAGAGGAAAATATACATATAACTATAAATACCTACATTTGAAAAAGAAGAAATATCAAATCAATAACCTAAACTTTTATCGAAAGATATAAGAACAAGCAGGACTTCAGGCCAAGATGGAAATGTAGGTATACCTGCTTCACCTCCCTCCACAACCATAAGAAGGAATACAAAACTGAAAACTGAAAACAACCAGAACTACCAGAAAATTGAACTGCATGGATGTCCAACATACAAAGATATAGAGAGGCAATACTCATCCAGACAGGTAGGAGAGGTGGAGCCAGGGCAGAGAGGATGTGGTGTTGCTGTTGTGGACGCAGTGACAGAAAGACAATGACTGTGGTCAGCCAGCAGAAAGCACAATCACATATTATAAAAGTAAGGAGGGACACTGGGGAGTGATCCAAGCTCCAGACCAGACTGTGCAGCTGACAGTTCCAGTGCCAGGAAAAATAAAGCTTCATTGCTTCTGACTGTGAAAACCAGGGTGGGTTGGGGTGGCAAAAGAAACTCCCAGTTTCTCAGCAGCGTCTGTTTAGATGGCCACCATGATCCTAGAATGTTTGCAAACCCACCCACTCTGGGAACCACAACCAGGGCAACAGCTAAAGGGGTGCCAGTCCCATACAAGAAGTGGGAGAAGTTTCCAATAGCAGGCTTTTTCCCTTAGGAGGAGGAAGGAATGAGGAGCAGCTCAAAAACAGTATATGAGACAGGATAGAAGGAGTGTCTCCCAATCAGCCAACTGGAAGGAAAGGAGCAACACATACAACCAATCCAGAATACAACCAGACAGCCCAAGTTAATGACACCCCAAGAGCAACAAGTTGAGGAAATCTAACAGACTGCAACACTGACCTCCACAAATCTCCTAACACAGAAGGGTGCTCCATGAAGGCAAGGAATCAAAGCAGATTAATCCAAGACAAAAAACAAGCAACAACAGACACCCAAAATGGGGAAAAGGAATCAGTCCATCACCAAAAGAAAAGGAGGAATTCCCAGAAAGATCACTAAATGAAACAGAGACAAACAAACTATCAGATACGGAATTCAAAATAGTGATGATAGAGAAGCTCAATTAGCTCAGCCAGCTCAAAGAAAACTATAAACAACTCCAGGGGAACTACAAAGAACTCCAGGGAAGCAACAAGAAACTTACTGAGAGCTACACCAGCATTAAGAAGGTCTTAGAAACTGTCAGTAAGAGCTATGAGAAAGTGAAGAATACAATTTCTGAATTGAAGAATACAGTAGAAGGAATCAACAGTAGGCTAGAGGAAGCAGAGGATTGGATCAATGAGCTAGAGGACAACCTAGAAAAATATCCCAAGACAGTGCAAAAGAATGAAAAAATGCTGAACAAGAATGAAGAGGATTTAAGAGAGCTGCAGGACAACGTGAAACACAATAATATCTGTATCACAGGGATACCAGAAGGAGAAGAAAAACAAGGAATGGAAAACCTGTTCAAAAAAGTCATGATAGAAAATTTCTCTAACATGATGAGTGAAAATGGTACTCAAGTTCAGGAAGCACAGAGGGTCCCAGTGAAGATGAACCCAAACAGACCCACTCCAAGACACATTATAATTAAAATGGCAAATTTCAGAGACAAAGAGAAAATCCTAAAAGCATCAAGAGAGAAATAGCAAATAACATATAAGGGGGCTCTGATAAGGTTATCAAATGATTATTCAACAGGAACAATACAAGCCAGAAAGGAATGGAAAAATATATTCCAAGTAATGGGAAACAAAGACCTGCAACCAAGGATACTCTACCCAGCAAGGCTCTCATTTAAAATGGAAGGAGAAATAAAGCATTTCCCAGATAAAAGAAGACTAAAGGAATACATCTCTACCAAACCAGCATTGCAAGAAATGCTAAAGGGTCTGCTTAAAAAAAAAAAAAGAAGAAGAAGAAGAAACAGAGAGGAACACAGGTACAAAGTGGGAAAATGGCAATAAATAAGTATCAATCAATAATAACCTAAAATGTAAACGGATTAAATGCACCAATCAAAAGACATAGGGTAGCTGAATGCATAAGAAAACACGACCCACATATATGCTGTCTTCAAGAGACACACCTCAGAACAAAAGACTGACACAGAATGAAAGTGAAGGGATGGAAAAACATGTATCAAGCAAATGGGCATGAAAACAAGGCTGGAGTAGCAATACTTATTTCAGACAAAATAGATTTTATGATGAAGGCCATAAAAAGAGACAAAGAAGGACATTTCATAATACTTAAGGGAACAATCCATCAAGGAGAAACAACCATGGTAAACATATACGCACCCAATGTAAGAGCTCCCAAATATATAAGGAAAATCTTGGAGGACTTCAAGAAGGTTATAGATAGCAACACACTAATAGTAGGGGATTTTAATACCCCATTATCAACAATGGACAGATCTTCCAAACAAAAAAACACCAAGGATATTGTGGCATTGAACAACACTCTAGAGGAAATGGACCTAATTGATATATACAGAATCTTTCACCCCAAAGAAGCAAAATACACATTCTTTTCAAATGCACATGAAACATTCTCTAAGACAGACTACATGGTAGGTCACAAGACAAACTTCCACAAATACAGGGCAATTGAAATCATACCAAACATCTCAGATCACAGTGGCTTGAAACTAGAAACCAATCTCAAGTGAAAAAAACAAAAAAACACTTTAACTCATGGAGACTGAATAACATGCTTTTAAGTAATGATGGGTTTAACAATGAGATCAAAGATGAAATCAAAAAATTTCTGGAAACAAATGATAATGAATACACAACAGCCCAAAACCAATGGGACACAGCAAAGGCAGTCCTCAGAGGGAAATTTATAGCAATCAGGCCTACCTAAAAAGGTCACAAGAAGTTGGTAAAAACAACCTAACCATAAAGCTGCAAGAACTAGAGGAGCAACAACAAACAAAGCCCAGAGCAAGTAGAAGGAAGGAAATTATCAAGATCAGAGCAGAACTAAATAATGCAGAGACTCAAACTATGATTTGAAGAATCAACAAGTCCAGGAGCTGGTTCTTTGAAAAAAGAAACAAAATTGACAAGCCTTTATCCAGATTCATCAAGAAAAAGAGAGGACCCAAATAAACAGAATCAGAACTGACAGAGGAGAAATCACAACTGATATTTCAGAAATACGAAAGATTGTAAGAAATTATTACATACAACTATATGACAAGAAATATGACAACCTGGGGGAAATTGACACATTTCTGAGAATGTATAATCTACCAAAAATGAATCCAGAAGCAGAAATCCTGAATAGACCAATAATAACTAGTGATATTAAAGAAGTAATCAAAAATCTCCCAAAGTACATGAGCCCTGGACCAGATAGATACACAGGTGAATTCTACCAAACATTTAAAGAAGAACTAACTCCTATCCTTCTCAACCAATACCAAAAAATCCAAGAAAAGGAAAGATTCCCAAACTGGTTCTATGAGGCCAATATTATTCTAATCCCAAAACCAGGTCAAGACACAACTAAGCAAGAAAACTATAGGCCAATATCTCTGATGAGCATAGATGCTAAGATTCTCAATAAAAGATTGGCCAACCGGATTCAGCAGTACATTACAAAGATCATACACCATGATCAAGTGGGTTTCATACCAAAGATGCAAGGATGGTACAACATTCGTAAATCAATAAATGTAAAACACCATATCAACAAATTGAAAGATAAAAACCATATGATCATATCAACAGATGCTGAAAAAGCATTTGATAAAGTACAGCAACCATTTATGATAAAAAACACTCAGCGAAATGGGAATAGAGGGAGCATACCTCAATATCATAAAGGCCATATATGAGAAACATGAAGCCAACATCATACTCAATGGGCAAAAACTAAAAGCTTTCCCCCTAAGATCAGGAAAGAGACAAGGCTGTCCATTTTCTCCACTTCTGTTCAACATTGTCTTGGAAGTTCTAGCCATAGCTATCAGAGAAGAAAAAGGAATCAAAGGGATCCAAATTGGAAAGGAGGAAGTCAAACTGTCATTATTTGCAGATGATATGATAGTGTATATACAAAACCTGATAAGACTCCACCAAAAACTTACTCAACCTAATAAACAAATTTAGCAAAATAGCTGGATATAAAGTCAATATTCAGAAATCAAAAGCATTTTTGTATATCAATAATGAAACATCAGAGATAGAAGCTAGAAAACAAATCCCATTTACCATAGCAACAAGAAAAATAAAGTACTTAGGAATCAACTTAACCAAAGAGGTAAAAGACCTGTATTCAGAAAACTACAGAACAATGAAGAAAGAAATCAAGGAAGATACAAATAAATGGAAGCATATACCATTTTCATGGATGGGAAGAATTAACATCATTAAAATGTCCATGCTACCCAAAGCAATCTATAGATTCAATGCAATCCCAATTAAACCAATGACATACTTCACAGGAATAGAAAAAAACACTTCAAAAATTTATATGGAGCCCAAAACATGCACAAATAGCCACAGCAATCTTGAGAAAGAAGAACAAGGTAGGAGGAATCACAATACCAGACATCAAACTATACTACAAGGCTACTGTCATCAAAACAGTCTGGTACTGGCATAAGAATAGACATATAGATCAATGGAACAGAATAGAGAGCCCAGAAATAAACCCAGGACTCTGGACAGTGACATGCAAAAACATAAAACTAGAATGCCAATTTACAACATACACCAGAATAAACTCAAGATGGATAAAGGACTTAAACATAAGCAGTGCCACCATAATGGTCCTGGAGAAAAATATAGGCAGTAAAATGTTAGATATGCTATGCAGAAATATGTTTACTGATACTTTACCAAGGGCAAAGGAAATAAAAGAACAAATCAACAAATGGGACTATATCAAATTAAAAAGTTTCTGTTCAGCTAAAGAAAACACCAGCAAAATTCAAAGGAAACCAACTGTATGGGAAAACATATTTGCCAATGATACCTTAGACAAGGGTTTGATCTCCAAAATATATAAAAAACTAATGTGACTCAACACCAGGGCAACAGATAGCTGAATTAAAAAATGGGCAAAAGACCTGAACAGACAACTCAGTGAGGGAGACATACAAAGGGCCCAAAGGCATATGAAGGAACGCTCAACATCACTAGCCATCAGAGAGATGCAAATTAAAACCACAAAAATATACCACCTCACATCTGTCGAAATGGCAATCATCAACAAATCAACAAACAACAAGTGTTGGGGAGGATGTGGGGAAAAGGGAATCCTGGTGCACTGTTGGTGGGAATGTAGGCTGGTGCAGCCACTAGTGAAATAAGCCAGTCAGTGAAAGACAAATACCATATGATCTCACCCATTTCAGGACAACAATGAACAAAACAAACAAATAAGCAAAACAGAACCAGATACATGAATACAATGAATAGATCTCTGGTGGGCAGAGGGGAGGGGGTGGGAGGGGAGAGGATGAGGCAAAGAAGGGGAGCAGTTTAGTCAAGGAACTAATATGGAAGAACTGTGGACATGAACAACAGGTGGGATTGACTTTGTGAGAAAGTGGGTGGGTGGGGAAGGGTGCAGAGGGAAGGAAAAAGGGGATGGATGTAATAAAACAATAATAAAATAAAATTAAAAAATAAAAAATATAAAAATTGTAGTATGAAATAAAAAGAAAAAGAGAAAGAAGAAGTGGGACAAGTGCCTGGAAAAGGGGGAAGCGCTGAGCAAGCAGCATTGTTCTCTTTCAGACCCCTTCCCCACATACAGTGCCACACATGGTGTAACAGATCACCCAGACTGATGAATACCTATGGCTCCACTCATTACAATAATAGTAATAGGTGGCTGTCAAATTGAGGAGATAGAAGTATGGCCCAAAAGAGGGAGCATATCAGGTTTCAATGGGAGAACTATGTAACAAGGAGATAGCCAGCCTGACAGATGAAGAGTTCAAAATAGTGGTGATAACGATGCTCAGAGACTTGACAGACATGCTGAATACAGCATACTGTAAGGGAAGAAGTGAAGGCTATACTAAGTGAAACAAAGGAAAATCCACACAAAACCAATGATGAAGGAAAGGAAACCAAGTTTTAAATCAATGTGAAAAAGACTTATTTAAGAAAAAGAAGAGCAAAACCATGAAAGATAAAATGGCAATAAGTACATATCTATCAATAATTGTCTAAAAAACAAACTAAGCAAATAAGAGCAGAGACAGGATCATGGATACAGAGAGCGTTTTGATAGTTGCTGGATGGAAAGGGTTGTAGGAAAATGGGTGAAGCGGTGAGGAAATTAAGAAGTACAAATAGATAGTTACAGAATAGCCATGGGGATGTGAAGTGCAATATAGGTAATGGAATAGCCAAAGAACCTATACATGTGACCCATAGATATGAATAATGATGTGAGGACTGCCCGAGGAAGTGGGGGGTGCTGGGTGGAGGGGACAAGAGTGGGAAATTTGGGACAACTGTGTTAGCATAATCAATAAAATTTAATTTAAAAAGATGAAGTACTGCCCTGGCTGGTGTGGCTCAGTGGATACATGTTGGCCTGAGAACCCATAGGTCGCTGGTTTGATTCCCCAGTCAGGGCACATAACCAGGGGGCAAGCCAGGTCTCCAGCCAGGTCTATAGCTGGAGACAGGTGAAAGGCAATCATATATTGATGCTTCTCTCCCTTTCTTCCTGCCCTTCCCTCTGAAAATAATAAGTAAAAATAAAATATTAAAAAAAGATGAAGTACTGACACATGGTACCACATAAATAAACATTGAAATATTTACTTATACATGCTATCATATGGATGAACTAAGTGAAAGAACTAGATACAAAAGGCCACATATTGTATATTTCCATTTATATCAAATGTCTATATTAGGCAAATCTGTAGAGACACAAAGTAGATTAGTGGTTGCTAGGGACTTGGGGAGGGAGGAATGAGGTATAGGATGCTATACCTGCTAAGGAGTATAGGATGTCTTTTTAGGGTAATGGTCTGGGATTACTACTGATGGTTTTACAACCTTGTAAATATATTAATGACCACTGAATTTTACATTTTAAAATAGTGATTTTTATGGTATGTGAATTAAATCTCAAAAAAAGTGAGGGTGGGGTAGGGCAGCAGAAAAGAATCAGAGAGAGAAATGCAATGTGGCTGACTTTGAGATGGGGAAGGGGCCATAACCCAAGGGATGCATGTGGACTCTAGAAGCCGGAAAAGGCAAGGAAACAGATTTTCTTCTTCAGCCAGAAGGGGAAATCAGCCCTATCCATATCTTGATTTTAGCCCATTGGGATTCATGTCAAACTTCTAACCTTCAGAACTACATAAGATAAATTTAAATTTTTTTAAAGCACTAAGTTTGTGGTACTTTGTTACAGCAACAATAGAGAACTAACACAGTGCCTTTGAGACATCCAGTAAACAATTAGAAGAAAAATTTGGGCTAGATATAAAATAGTGATTTTAAGGCTCTATTGCAACTAATTCACATATGTGTGTAAGAGAATTAATGCATTTGATACCTACAGGGCTTTGAGATTGGTTATTGCTCATTTATGTTTTTTATAGAATAAAATCACAGCATAGAGAAAGATTCAACAAATTTCCTGATGTATAAAAGTATGAAGTGGTAGAGATATGACTCAGCTGTGGGGAGTCTAGCCTTAGTGCTGGGGTTACTGCTCAGAAATAGACCTATGAATTATTATTATGTAAGTGATAACTGAAGCTCTCTGAAAACACCTATTGAATTTAGCTCCATGGAGTGCACCAGTCTCATTTACTTGTGCTGCTCTGGTGGAGTGACAGGGCTGAAGCCAGACTGGGTTAATGAGTGAATGAAAGCTGAGGAAGAGGAGACTGCATGTGTAGACAACTCTTCTGCCAAATGTGCCTGCAAAGGGGCAGAGAAATATAGAGGACAGTCTCTGTGGCAAGGTGGGAGTCGAAAGAAGTAGTTTTTAAATGGAAACCTTGAAGATGTTTAAAAACTGTTGGGAAATTATAATGGAGGAAGAGAAAAACAAGTAAGAAAGAACAGGTATCTTTATTTTAAAATTCTGAAAAGGAAGGGACAGGAGAAATCTATCACATCATGGAGGATTTAGCCTCACTCTTTTATTATATTGGAATAAAGTGAAAGGGATAGGGGTGGGTTGCTATACTCAATGTCAGGAGGATGAGGAAGTTTCTGAGAGCTTCTATGTTTATATTTTCTCCTGTAAGTAAACGTCATCCTAAGAGACCTAAGGGTAAGGTGATTGGAGTACAGGTGAAACTGGCGGTTAAGAAAGAGGCAGCCATAGCATAAAACAGTTGGTTGTGAGTGGAAAAGATTTAAATACTAATTTTGGAGAATGGGAAAATAAATTGACTAGAGGGATATATATATAGTGTTTTGTCAGTTTCAAGGGCCCATTTAAAGATTTATCTGGTTTGCTACTACTGCCTTAAAGTTGTTCGTCAATTACTATAAGTGTCTCAGACTTCTCCTCACCTCCGACTGTAGTATAAAATTTTCCTATTTCTCTTGATGTCTAAGACAGTATTGAGAAATCATTGTAAAATATTTTTGGATTGATTAACTAGAGTATTCAATAATCAGAATACATTCATCTCAACATTTCCAGATAAAGTTAGCTTACTGTAACATTTTCGTAAAAGGCAACTAATCTAGATGTCTCTCCCAAATCTTGACTTTAATAGAAGTCTTCCATTTAAAATATTAAAAAGTTCAATTAAAAAGTATTTGTTTTGAAGTTTAAAAGAAAAGCAACAAGAAGAAGACTTTATCCCACAAAAGCTAGAAAACAGCTTCAACTCTCTAATTTTATTTTGAGGTTAACTCAAAAAACTTTCTCATTTTTTAAGTGTATAGATCAGTTACTAATGGAATAAACATTCAAACCAGAGTGCTGAAGAGTGACAAAGTGAGGTATTTTTTGAGGAAGCAGCCAGTGAAAGAAATCAGGAGGGCTAAACTCCGGGCAGAGATAAGGCGAATCCTGCCAAACTTCTTCCCTGCTTATTATAGTCCAAAAATATGTGTGGTTGCAACTGAGCTTCCTTGAAGCCCTGTTCTGTTCCAGAGGTGGATCAAAAATGTGACCACTTAGGTGCAGATGGAAATCTCAGACTGTGAAGCACAGAAACCAGGAGGGAATAATTCAGCAATAATCAGAACCTGGAGAACGAAGCAACCCAGTAACCAAAACAACTGAGACATACTGAGGAGCCAAGGAAAGGATGCACTCCAGGCAGAGTGTAGGTGCTCTGTGTCAAATTCAGCAGTGCCACAAGACTTGTACTTTTTTACTCATAATTAGTGGGTGCTGTATGCCAGTACTTTCCCAGGAGCTAGTAATCTATGTTGAATAAAATACAGTCCCCATCTTCAATGAAATAATGATAATATATATTTTTCAACCTCTGGTGTGATAAATAGTAGGTTAAGTCCTCTGCAAAGTGCCATGGGAGCACAGAGGTTTGGGGAGTTTGGAGTTATGTGTAATTGGAGATGTCTTTGGGACCCTTGAGTAGGACTACTCATTTGGCAATTGGACTTCCAGGCCCAAGGCTACAGCAGACAATCTGAGTGGTGTTACAGGTGTAGGAATGTACAGAGGTAGTAGTGAAAATCATGAGTTTGAAGAATGTCATAGAGAAACTCATGAAAATGAGTACAGAACCATGGGGAGCATTAACACTTAAAAGGGGAACTAGAGAAAAGGAAGATGAACGCAGGTAAAGATAAACCAGGAAATGAATGACAGAAATGGAAGGGAAAGTACCAAGAAGTATTCAATGCTGTGCAGCTGCTCCAAGGTGTACGTATGTGTGGTTTGAAACCAAGAAGACCATTGGTGACACTTATCAGACCAGCAATGCCTGGCGGAAGCTAAGTTACCTTGGTTGTGAAATCATGCTAGTTGTGGAAGAAAGGAGAGCAAAGGTAAGTATTTTTGTGGAGTCATAAAGAGACATGTAGCAAACTTTGCATTTTAAAGAGCATGCTTTGTTGGTTGCTATTCCAGTAATCATTCTAGGCTCTATTTCAAGACCCTGAGACTTTTTCCCTTAGTTAACAAGATTTGTGATCAAACCCCCAGAAACCAGGAGTGAGTGTGAAGTAAAGTGAATAGACACTTTGCAGCAGTTTTCAAGTGGAAGGTCCTTTATGGATGTGATTTCATTTAATTCCCACAAAAGTCTTTTAATAAAGTTATTATTTCTAGTTTAAGATTCAAAGTAACAGTAAAAGTGGGGTAAAAGTTAAGTAGCATTGCCTACTGACATAATTGTTATCAATTCAATTTTATAGCCCCAGAAAAACTTTTCACTTCTTTTATGGCTCTTCCAGGTTTTGAGAAGTCTGCATACTGCTTTTAGGGTCTATCCCACCTTCTCTTGTAACGCGGCATCACAGGAGCATTGCCCAGATCAGTGACCTGATGTTGGGTCTCAGTTCTCCTTACTTAGCTGGTCCCGCTTCTCCAGTCTCAGGGGAATCCTCAATCTACTGCTTCTTTCCCTATTTTTTTTTTTCCTTTTGGTCATAAATTGAAAAGATCATATTGCAATCCAATGATGATTTTCTTTCAACTGGAAAAAAAATGTACTCAGCCACTAGTTTAAATCGCGTACCAGCATTTCATAGCTCCATTTAACATCCCGTTGGACATTGTGAAACTGCAGTGTCTAGAGGTCAGAAAAATGGAATGCCAGCAATTCCATGTGGGCTTTCAGTGATCACATGTGATTCATGGACAAAGTGATAAGAATATTGACTCTTGGTGCTTTAATTTAATGTTCATGCAGTTTATGTATATTTTATCTTTCTTTTTTAAATGTATGTTATTTTCACATCAGTAAGAGCAGTCTACTATTTTAATGTTGAGGACAAAAACTAGCTTTCATAAACCAGGACTAAAAATGGTGTAGATTCATTGAAAAAGCTCTTTAAAGCTGTGCATCAGTTAGCAAGTACATATCACTGAAGCTGATTTTTTACATCACAGTTTTTGAAATTAAAAAAAACTATCAAGAACTGGTGTTTGCAGCCCTGTGACCAGTTCTAAGCACTTTAACCAGAGCTGTTTGCTACTGAATAATGTACCTTATACAAATTCAGATCAAGGGCTAAATGTTTCACCATTTTCAACTGCTCAAGCAACATGTGAATAAAACCCTTATTTACTTTAAAGGTCAAGCTGTGTGTTTTAGTTGACAAAAAATATTAAGAGTAAATCATATAGACCAAATGCCTACTTTTCATTTGCTAAGGAATTCATTTAAATACATTCTTATTTCCTAGCAGTGTAGACAATTCCATCCAATTTTAGCATTATGTGCTAAAATTAAGCTATTAGCTTTAAATAGCTTCACCAACCACTTACAGAATGCAAATACTATCTTCATATGATATTGATGTAGAACAAAAGAACCTCAAACTGGAAGATATCAAATTCAAATCCTATCCCTTAATTCTCTGAAGAGCTTATAAAAGTGTCCATATAATGGTTAATGTAAATATTACTTATATTTTTAAAAACATGACCTTAATTTCAATCCATTTGTCCTAACTCTAATCCCTGGCTTCATTATAAGTGCATCTAAAAGACTTCCAACTGACAATCCTTCTGATTTTTCAAAGAATACTGTGATCTTTTCCCTACATTCAGCTTTATTGTATGATTTTGATTTGTAGTGTTATTTTTGGAAACAAACCATATCCTCCTTCCAGCCTCATGCTATGTGATAATGATATCTGTGTGCAAAAAAAGCAAAACAAAGCAGTCTCAGCCCTGGCTGGTGGTAGCACAGTGGATAAGGTGCCAACCAACAAACCCAAACGTTGCTCATTCAATCCCAGCCAGGGCACATAACCAGGTTGCAAGCCAGGTCTCCAGCCAAGTCTGTAGCTGGAGGCAGGTGAAAGGCAACCATACATTGATGTCTCTCTCCCTCTCTGCCTCTCTTCCTTCCCCTTTCTCTGAAAATAATAAATAAAATCTTTTTAAAATGTCTCAAATTTATTTTATTTGAAAATAGATGTATGGCTTCCATCAAACAATAATATAGAAAATAATTTGTGTAATAATTGATTCCTATAATCACTAATATCTTTATTTGTGTAAAAAATATTGAATTTAGGAGAAAAGAAATGAAAAGACAGAAACAGAAGCCCCAAATTTCAAGGTGAAGTAAAGAAATTTTTGTTGTTGTTAAAATATTCAGAGAAAAATAAATTGAGTTGGAAAGAAGACTATAATTGGCTGTGAAAGTGATCACATCTTAAAAATAAAACAAACCTTCTCCATAAGAGGAAAGACATGATTGCATTTGAGCCAAAAGTTTTGTAGGGAAATTCACAAGTATTTCAAAGATAGGACTATGGAAATGTTTGTATCCAGTCTCAGTTTAGAAAAAAACTGGGCTAAGTGAGGACTGAAGCATCGATCGTAAGCTATCAGAGGATGTGATCTTTCTAATGATTCAGAAATGGAGTTTTGTACCAGAATTTAGAATCCTTAGTACATTACCAATATTGGGGGAATAGAGAAGCCTTGGTGATGGGTAGTGTTAGTAGCAGCATGCTATGGAGGAAACACAACAGGGTGAAACAAAAGCGATTTCCAGGGCATAAAAGGAGAAACAGGGCGGTTGAGCCTTGGCTTTCACACCTGTGACTTCATCATAGCATAGTCTATTCAGACAAAGTCAGAGCTGAAAGTGACCCTGAGAGCCTCTGCTCATACGGCTTCATTTTCAGGGAACAAAATCAAGCCTCAGAGACTGAGATTTTAACTGAGAAACCTTGTTCCCAATCTTGGGGGAAAGTTTTATTATTTAACATCACCTGACTATGTCTCATTAGCTGTTATTCTTTCTAAAGATACTCATGTGAAAGTTTCTGCTTTATCACAGTGATTTCTAACCTGTGGGCTTCTGATGCCTGAGAAGCCATTGAATTACAAATTACATCAAGAACATGTGAATCAGTATCTATATCAAGTGTGCCTGTAATCTGAATAAAAAATTAATTAATAGTTATTGTGCTATGTATATCTTATACTGTGCCAAGCCTGTTGTATACATCTCATTTAATCCTCACAGAAATGCTATGAGGTACGTTTAGTGATCACCCCCATTTTACAGGTGAGGACACAGCCTCAGAGAGGTTAAGTTGCTCAAGATCACAAAGCTAACAAGTGAATAAACTAGTATTCAAACCCAGGTCATTTCATCTTGAAGTCTCAACCATGACATAAGTATGCCTCTCACAAATGCGTAATCATTTTTTAAAACCAATGTATATATGTGTTTTGATTAAAAAGTTAAATGTAGACTTTAAAGTATTACATAATTTATAGTAGGTTTTTGTTATTTTGCCTTTCATTATTTTCTACACGAAAGTACCTCAGCAATTATATGCTTGGCCCATGAGATGTTATTTTTTAAAGAGCTTTCTTCATGAATCATGCTCAAATCCTGTAAAATATCTAATGGAGAAAAAGGACAGGTGAGATGGTGGAACATTACTCTTATACCTGCCCTTTTAGCACCCTTCTGCAGTTCCTTAGGTAGGGACCCACCACAGACTCTAACCTTGACTCAAAGAGTGATGAGACACCTCTCAATGACAACCTGGAATTACATTAAAACAAACCTGACTGAAGTGAAAATAAGCAAAAAAATAAAAAAAGTGAAATTATTTTATTTGGATGTCTATTCCATTCATTTATTTACTTACCCATCCAACAAATTTTTACTGGTTGCCAGCAGTCATTGAGTGAGGAACTAGAGATAACAGCCTTCCAAAAAAAAAAAAAAAGAAAAAAAAGGGCCTGGCCAATTGCAAGATAATATGACACCTGACTAGTTATTTTGTCTGTTAAAACTCATTCTTTCTTTGTTCTGTATATTTATATTTTTTATACCCTCACTCAAAAGAAATTTACTTAGCAATTGTAAAATTTAAGAAATATCTATAGGTTGAAATTTAATTATAAGAAATCATCATGACCTGCCTTGCCTGCTTCCCAAGCTTCCAAAATTTCACTTGCCATAGGTCACTCTGCAGGAATGTTAGGTACTGAGTTGCTAACTACATTTTCAGTTTAGTTTGGCACCCTACCATTTTAGTGTTCTGCTCAGGTGCAAAAGAGAATTGGATTATAGAGAAGGTTCTCAAAGAAACTTTACTTATGCTTTTGATTCTAAAGAAAAATTCTGACACATAGATACTTAGGAAATTCTATTTCAAAATTTTGGGTTAGACTCAGGAGCTAGGTTAGATGGGAAGAATTTAAAGCTTTTGTCTATCTGGAAATAAATCTTAAGATAGCGCTGTTTCTATCCCCAGCAATATGGTCCACATCTGAAAAATTGGAATTGCCACTGACCCTGGGCATGAAGCCCATTGTGGCTAAACTGCCAATTAGAACATGCTTGTAAGTCAGAGCTCTTTTTTGCTTTGTAGGACATTCCTTTCCCAGAGTTTGCATTGTAGGACATTTCTTTCCCAGAGTTTGCATTTCTCTCCCTAATGCCTTGGTGGTGCAGAAGCTCTGCTGCCTGTTGGCAGACTGGTAATGTCTGCTCAAGTCACCTATCCTGGATTCTGTAATCAGGCTCTGCTTACTTGTGAGGATCCCTGGTAATGTGATATTGATGCTTGGCTTATCTTATCTTTGCTCTGCCTATTGATAACAATTTTTAATTCATTCAGCAAATATTTATTTAGCACCAGGTATTATTCTGACACCTGGAAATTTAACAGTGAACAAAACAAACACCAACCCTGCCTTCATGGAGCTATACAGTCCAATAGAAACCAAAACTTAGTGAATAGGGTCTCTTACTCCATTCAACACTTAGATACTTTGTTCTACACCTGAAAATACTATTTCCAGATCCTAATTCTGCACAGCCTACTTCCCCACTGCAGTGAAGGAAACCCTCCTCTTACAAGATAAAGTGTGTTATATGAAAAAAGACACATGACCAAGAGCAAGTACATAGGGGTAGCATAAGCCTAGAGATCAAAATGAATTGAGGTTTATAGAAATGCAGGGAACAGGCCTCTGGCCAAGATGGAGGTGTAAATAGACATGCTGCATCTCTCTCCACAACTAGGAAAGAATACAACTATCTCAACACTTAAAAAAAAAAAAGAACAAAAAATAAAATTCAGAACTACCAGAAAATCAATTGCATGGATGTCCACCAAACAAAGATATAAGGAAGCAATACTCACCCAGACTGGTGGGAGAGATGGAGACGGGGCACAGAGGATGTGGTATGGCAGCAGCAGTAAGGCAGTTGCTGTGGCCAGTCACCTGAAAGCACAGTCACATCTTATAAAACTAGGGAGGGACACCTGGGGAGTGATCCCAGCCCCAGACCAGACTCAAAACTAGGCAGCTCACAGTTGCAGTGCTGGGGAAAATAAAACCTCATTGCTTCTGACTGTGAAAACCAGTGGGGGTTGGGATGACAGAAGAAACTGCCAGTCTCTCACCAGAGTCCATTTGTTTAGGGGGCCCTCACAGTCCAAGAATGTCCTCAAATCCACCAACTCTGGGAACCACAACCAGGGGCACTGATTGGGAAGCAGGAGAAGAGCCTGGAAAAGGGGTGAGGGCTGAGCAAGCGGCATTCCCTCTTAGCCTCCACCCTACATACAGCAGTACAACATGGTGACATGGGTTGATTCAAACTGACAAATACCTAAGGCTCTGCCCCTTACGACATAACAGGTGGGATAGCTCTGCCTAAGACATAGAAGCAAACACAAAATGGTCAAGTTAAGGATACAAAGAAGTATGGCCCAAAAGAGAGCAGATCAAGGATCCAATGGGAGAACTAAGCAACAAAGAGATAGCCAACCTAATAGACACAGAGTTCAAAACATTGGTGACAAAGATGCTCACAGACTTGACAGGCATGCTTGAGTGTGACAAGTGAGTAAGGGAAGAAGTGAAGGCTATGCTAAGTGAGATGAAGAAAAATACAAATGAAACCAATGATGAAGGGAAGGAAGCCAGGGTTCAAATCAAATATTTGGAATTTAAGGAAGAAGTAAACAGCTCGTACAGAATAAAGAAACAAGAATTGAATAAAATGAGGAGAGCCTTAGGAATCTCTGAGACAACATAAATGTACCAACATCTGAATCATAGGAGTGCCAGAAGGAGAAGAGGAAGAGCAAGAAATTGAAAACTTGCATGAAAAAATAATGATGGGAGAGTTCCCAAATTTGGCGAAGGAAATAGACATACAAGTTCGGGAAGCACATAGAGTCCCAAACAAGCTAGACCCAAAGATGACCACACCAAGATACATCATAATTAAAATATCAAAGGTTTAAGTTAAAGAGAGAATCTTAAAAGCAGCAAAAGAAAAAAGAGAGTTACCTACAAAGGGGTTCCTTTAAGACTATCAGCTGATTTCTCAAAAAACAACAACAAAAAAAAAACCCAACAACTTTGCATGCTAGAAGTGATTGGCAAGATGTATTCGTATTCAAAGTGATGAAAAGCAGGGACCTATAGCCAAGATTGCTCTACCCAACAAAGCTATCATTTAGAATCAAAGGACAGATAAAGAGTTCCTCAGGCAAGAAAAAACTAAAAAAGTCCATCATCAGCAAATCATTATTATATGAAATATTAAAGGGACTTATTTAAGAAAATGGGTGCCAGATGGAATAGGGGTGGGAGGGAATGGGTGAAGAGGTGCAGGGATTAAGAAGTACAAATTGGTAGTTACAGAATAGCCATGGGGATATAAAATACAGTACAGGAAATGGAGCAGCCAGATAACTTAGATGTATGCCTCAGGGGCATGAACAATGGCGTGGGGATTGCCTGAGGGAGTGGGGTGCTGGCAGAGGGAGAAAAAGGGGGCAACTGAGGCAACTGTAATAGCATAATCAATAAAATATAACTTAAGAGAAGAGGTTAGTGGCTCAACTAATGTGGTAATACTATGAGTAGAAAGAAAGAGCAGGTTAGAGAAAAATAGGATGTAAAATAAGCATAAGTTTGTGACATTTGATTTACTGATGCAAGAGTATGTCAAATTAAGTATAACTCATAGACTTTTGGTATGGTACCTAGATAAATGATGTTATCAGTAGCTGATAGGGAGAATCAGGTTTGGCAAGGAAAAGATGCTCAATTAAGTTCTGAGTTGATCTTCAGTTACTGCTGTAACTGTGCTGCAGTTTTCAACTTCTTTCTTGATCCCAATTCCTAACTCACTTTCTTAAAGATGTTTTTCCGAAGAGCATGCCCTAAAAAAAACTGTGGCATGCACATATCTACTTCAGAGTCTCTCCTGGGAACCTGACCTAAAACAGAAGCAAGCTGCATTTTGCTTGTATTTAACATTTTTAAGTGAAATGGGTCCAGCAGTCTTTAAATATTATCAGGCTTTGGAATTAAAATTAATCTGGCTTCATAGAATGAATTAGAAGATTTTTTCCCTCATTTTTCCCCATGGCCTGGCATTATATAAATAACATTGGAATCATCTGTTGCTTAAAGATTAAATCCATCTGGTCTTTGTGCCTTATTTCTTGATAGATACCTAATCACCAGACTGACATTTTCTATACTGATTGGCAGTTTAAGTAATTTGTGGTAAAATTGGTTTTGTTATATGCCATGTCGATTAAAATCACAGTTTCCAAGAACCTATCGAAGAGGTTAAGTGAGGACTTGACTGCAATTATTTGGAACTGAGTAGCTGCTGCCTCCCTCAGAGCAGGACTGTACTTTCTAGCCCTCAGATCGCTTATTTGCATTTTCAGAAAAGCTCCCATAGATGCTTGAGTTGGCTATCTCTACTATTGACCAATGCATCTCATTCTAGGAAGGAAAGCAGGAAGATGACAGAGTATAAAATCATGTCATGCAAGGAGTGCTTTTAAATACCTGGAGTAGAAGAGAAAACTCAGGAGGGTTTGCCACATTCTTGGGGCATTGTCATGTAGAACAATTGTACTTGCTTGGGCCCAAGATGAAGAACTAGAACTACAGGGAGAAACTACTGAGAGACTGGTCTGAACTCCATATCCCAATTTTATATTAGCAAAACTGTCTAAAGAGAAAGGTTATACCTTCAGAGTTGGTAACTTCTCAGTCATGGAGATGTTGTTGGGCTACATTTCTGACACCTCTGTAGGAGATAATGGAGGCTTTGGATGGGTATAGGGGTGCAGCTGTGTTTGACCTTGAGTGTGGAACCTGAATTTATTCGGCCAGGGGCCTTGGTGTCTGGAACCAAGGGGCATTTACTAAAACTACTTCTTAACGAAATCTTGAATCACAACTAAAGTGTCAGTTTGAGTTCAAATTGCCAATCTAAGGAGAGTTAGGCAGGGTTAAACGAATTGGGGGTTAGGGAGAGCAATTGTATATTCTGATTCCAGCTTTGAAAATCACACCTGACAGCCAGAAATAATTTGCATAAGTCCTTCCTTTCCTGGTTATGAATTTAAGTTTTGGGATGAAGATAGAGCATTTGATTATTTTCAGACATGTGTAATCTTTTTGAGTTGTATAAAGAATAAGGTTAGGAATGAATTTGGCGTCTGCTAATAAATTCATTCCAAATTAATGAACTCAAACATAGGGGATTTTCTTTAAAATATTTTAAAAATATTCTCTGATTGTAAAAGAGATCTTTGTTTTGTTTTGTTTTGTTTTTAAGATTTTATTTATCATTTCCAGAGAGAGAGAAAGGGAGAGAGGCAGAGGGGGAGAGAAACAGAGAAACATCAATGTATGGTTGCCTTTCACCTGCCTTCAGACATGGACCTGGCTGGAGACCTGGCTTGCAACCTGGTTATGTGTCCTGGCTGGGGAATCAAACCAGTGACCTTTGGGTTCGCAGGCCAGCACCTTCTCCACTGTGCTACCAGCCAGGGCAGATCTTTGTTTTAAACATTATAAAATACAAAAGAAAATTAATATCACCCACCTACAATTGTATCACTTACAGATAACATGCTACATAAATTGAATGTGCTCTACCCTTTCCTTGTGTGTATTTTAAATAAGCATGGGATAAGATTAAATCAGTTGATTTAATTTTTGCTTAAATGTCTAACTTTTTTTCTACATAATTAAATATGGGGGTGCATAGAATAGTGGATAAGGATATGTATTGTTCTGGAGTTATACTGCTTGAGTTGTGACCTTTCTATTTCAGTTTTTTCATCTGTAAAATGAACAAAACAATAGGTTTATGTAATAAGGTAAGATTGTTAGCATTAAGTGACATAATTAATGTAAAGTTCTGAGAAGAGTATTTGGGACCATTTTAATGTCTGTTCAATATACAGTTATATAAGTACATTAAAACATATTGAAACAATTTTATTCATGCTGCAGCATTTATGCTGCTCTCAGTATTATTTGTTATTGCAAGCTTGATTTTACTATATTGACGAAAATTGCCTTAAAGTCATACCAATAAATAATTACTAAATCTGTAAGTACATAAAATTAAGATCTAGTAATATTCTTCCAGATCAGAGAGTCCAGTAATACTGATCTCTGTATGGACTAGTATCTAGCTCTCAAATGCCAACCCATTGTTTCATATCATTTAGAAACTAAGACTAATGCTGGGCCAGCATGAGAAATTGCAAAACAAGCTATTTATCCAAAGAAAACTGTTAGAAAAATATTATTTTTCTAAAAGAGATAACACAAAAACCTTTAGTAGTTTCTATAACTGGTCTCAGTTATAAAACCTAATAATAAATGGACAATTATGTTTGAGAAACGTATAGACTGGTGCATCCAACAAAAGCAGAATATATATATTTTTCAAGTTGCACACAGAACATATACCAAGGTTGATCATATTCTGGGCAACCAAAATATTTCAATAAATTTAGAGGAAATACACAAAGTATTTCCTTTGACCACAATGGAATTAAATTAAAAATCAGAAATAGATGTTTGTAAAATCTACAAAAATGTCCAGGCATCAATAGTCTATAGATAGAAGAAATTAAAAAGGACATGAGAATGTTCTTGGAACTGATTGAAAACAATAACACATTAACATTTGTGGGATTTAAAGAAATATTTAGGTGGAAAATTTATCCAACTAAAATATATGTTAAAGAAATAGAGATTTCAAATAACTGTAAATGATCTAGAACTGCCAAAAACAATTTTTAAATAGAACAATGGTAGAAGCCTAATACTGCCTGATTACATTCTAACACTATAGCAATCAAAACTGGCATGACACCAAAATTTGATCCATAAAACAAAAAATTGATAAGTTAGACTTCATAAAAATTAAAACTTCTGCTCTTCAAAAGACACCATTAAAAAAATAAAAAAGATAATCCAGCAGCTGAAAGAAATATCTGTAAATCATATTCCTGATAAAGGACTTATGATCAGAATATATATATTTTGAACTATCAAAATTCAATAATAAAGAAAACAATGACCTAATAAAAAATAGATGAAAGATTTGAACAGGCATTTCACCAAAGAAGATAGGTGATGACTAATAAGCACATGAAATAAACTTACAGCTACTATAGATAAAAGATAGACATGTACATGAATATTCATAGCAGCTTTATTTATAATGTCCAAAATACCCATCAACAGGTGACTGGATAAACAAACCATGGTCTGCACATACAATGAACCACTATTCCCCAATAAAAAGGATAAATTTTTGATCCACTCATCAACACTGTTGAACCTCCAAATACAAGGAAGAATTTAAAAAACCCAGGAATTATCTTTTGGAGGGCAGGTGCCTTGTAGTGCAGGCTTCCCCTGCTAGGTGAGTGTTCTAGGAACCTGCCTATATCAGTGTACCAGCTGGTGGTGTTGTGAGAGATTGCATTCAGCTTCAGTGATTTTTTTTTCAAAACTCCTTCAATGTGTTTGCCCATTTCCTGATGGGTGATTTATAAAAGTACCTGCCCACACCATGCTGAATGTTCAGCAGTTTTTGACCAAAATGGCATGACCCCCATTCCCCACCTTCTTTATTTGCCTGACTTTGCCCCAAATGACTTTTTTGTTTGTTTCCCTGGATGAAATAAGGTCCTCAGAGGGAAACATTTTGCCCATGTGGAAGAGGTGAAATGAAAAATGGCAGAAGCAACAAAAGACATAAAAATATATGATTTAAAAAACCTGTTTTGAACAATGGAAAAAATGTCTGGATAGGTGTATTGCATCAAATGGAGAGTACCTATGAAGGTGACTGCAGTTTAAACATGTCAGAATAAATGCACAACTTTTTATAAATAAATTCTGTTTTTTGGGTCCCCTCTCATAATTATGCTGATTGAAAAACTCGCACAAGAAGAGTATATACTGTATGATTCCCTTTACACGAAATTCTAAAAAATGCAAACTAATCTGTAATGATAGGAAGCAGATCAGGGGTTGCTTCAGAACAGAGTAGAGGGAAGACTTAAGATTACAAAGATGCCAGCCCTGGCTGGTGGCACAGTGGATAAGGCACTGGCCTGGGAACCCAAAGGTCGCTGATTCAATTCCCAGCCAGGGCACATGACCAGGTTGCAAGCCAGGTCTCCAGCCAAGTCCATAACTGGAGGCAGGTGAAAGGCAACCATACATTGATGTCTCACTCCCTCTAAGCCTCTCTCCCTTCCCCACTCTCTCTAAAAATAATAAATAAAATCTTTAAAAATAAAGAAAAAAAAGATTACAAAGGTGCAAGATGAAACTTCTCTCTCTACTTTACCCTCTTCTGTCTCCCCATTCTCCTTTCCTTCTGGTAATCACCATACTACTGCTTGTGTCCTGTGTCTATGAGTTTTATGTTGCTTAATCCCTTCACCTTTTTCACCTAGTCCCCTAATACAGCTCGTCTCTGACAGCTGTCAGTCTGTTCTCTGTATCTATGAATCTGTTTCTACTTTGTTTGATAGTTTATTTTGTTCATTAGATTTCACATATAAGTGAAATCATATGGTATTTGTTGTTCTTTGACTTATTTCACTTAGTATAATACTTTCCAGATCCATCTATATTGTACCAAAGGTACGATTTCCTTCTTGTTTACAGCTGAATAGTATTCCATTGTGTAAATGTACCATGGATTTTTTTAAAATTTAATTTTATTGTTGTTGTATTACATCCATTCCCTTCTTTCTCCCCTCTGTCCCCTTCCCCACCCACTCACTCCCCCACAAAGTTAATCCCACTTGTTGTCCATGTTCATGGTTCTTCTATGCTAGTTCCTTGACCAAATACCATGGATTTTTTACCCACTCATCTACTAATGGATACTTGGGCTGCTTCCAAATCTTAGCTATTGTAAGTAATATTGCAGTGACTGTAGGGTTGCATATATTCTTTCTAATTAGTGGCCTATTAGCCTAAGTCTCAACTTTCTATTACTGCAAACTCCTCATTTTTTAAGCTACAGACCTACAGTGAGATTGGTTGTCTGGGATACTTGTGTCCATTCTTGTAACCCTGGCTTTTGCCTCCAGGTGCCCATCATAATGCTTCTTAACTCTGTCTACCACAACTCCCCTGAAAACAAAGCAAAACTGTGACTAAAGGCAGCACAGGCTAAAATGACCTCCTCTTGGTGCTCAGCCCTGGTTACACCCTAGGATCTCCTGGGAGATTTTAAAAACATGGTACGTATATAAGTCACAATTCTTAAGGGTGAACCCTGGGCATGAGGGTTTGTTTTTTTTTTTTAAAGCTCCACAGAGAATTCTAATGTGCAGTTAGTTGGGAAGCACTGCTAGCTTGATGGTATCATCTCTGTGTACAGAAAGTCAGCACTTTCTTAACATCTGGAAAAAACCTGACTGTCTTTGTTTTAGCCTGTGCATTTTCCTGAAAGGCCAAGTTCTCTCATGGTTATGTACAGGTCATGACAGTTGGGGGAAGATTTAGCCTGTAATTAAGAATAAAATAAAACTTAATTTCTGTAGGAAATTACATTGTACAATATAGTAAATTACACTTTTCATTGGGAAATTATGAAACAAGAATTTGTCATTGGCTAGAATAATAAAATGTTTATTTTTTTTAATTACATCATTAAAAGACAGTTAGCTGATTAGGTAATAATTTGGCTAATTGCAGTGATTAAATGATTGCTTCCATAATGTAAATTACTTTCTACTATAGTCAGTGATCTAAAATATTTTCTAAACATCTAGTGGTATTTTAAACAGTAGATGATTTTATGAGTAAATTGCCTGTATTTGGTTGATGGACTCTCTGTGACCAATTTGTCAGCTGCACCCAGGAAAAGACCAGGAGACCAGTCATCCAGTGTTGCAATGATCAAAATCTCTGAGTCTTAGCCAAGGAGGTTGGCATTCCAAGCATAGTTCCAATGGGTGTGGGTAAAGGAGACTCTGCAGTTGCCCAAGGGGACATTGTTGGTGTGCTTGATATTGTTTTTATGTCTAAAAAAACCTTCATGTCTCAGTTTTTTGATCTATGGGTAGGGGTAGGGGACAGTGAAACCTGCCTTGCAGGATTGTTGCTACTATATGCTTAATGATAAAGCTCTTAGAGTAAGGCTTTGGCATATAGTTAATGGTCAAGAAATGAGAATATTACTTTTTAAATTATTTTCTTTGCACCAGAGCTTTCTTATACTGCTTCTGGCCCTTTATTCAGTTGGCTGTAGAGAGGCCTTAGAGAGATATAAGGGCACTGCAGAGTTGGTTATGCCACTCAATTCTGGATGACAGTTTCAATACTGCAAGGTGAAATGGTAGGTGGGGATGGGACTAGGTTTAGTGGTCAGGATCCCTCTTCCATTGAGGACGGCTTGGGAATTGGAGCAAACCTAAGTCTATAGGAAGAGGTTATCTTCACATTCAGCATTGAGGGAAAGCTTCACAGATAGAAACCCAGAAAGTGATGCCTGGCGCTCTAACGGTGAGATTCAAACCAATTTAACCAACATGCCTACAGAGATTTGCCGTGTACATCCTGCTGACTGTTAGGGGAAAAGTTCTTTTTCATACTTCAGAAGATATTTTACTTTCTGATTTTCCATTTCTCCGGTATTTCACACACTAAGTGAAATTGAACCAGATGCTGTGCATCCAAGTGGAGAAGAATGAAGTGACTTATCATTGAATTGCAGAATTTCAATCTGGAAAGGTTCACCTAGGTTAGTGGTGCTTCTCCAAATGAGTTCTCAGTATCCTGAGTGAAGTGACTCAGGAGTTAGCACAGCAGAAGTGCAGCAGGAGAACCTGGGATCAAGTGGATAGGGCTGCACATACAAGGGGCTGTTCTTCCACTTCAGAATGAGGGAGTCCATTTTGATCTATGTTGTATGTTGGGAGTTTTGGATAAAATTCCACTTGAAAATAAGGATTTCGGTACTAAAAATGGTTGGGAAGTGAAAGAATTAGTAACTCTTTCATCTTATAAATGGTGCTTAGAACTAGCATTAGTAATTAGTTCTGATTTTCAGTGCAGCAATAATGGTCCCTTATGTGTTGCCTTCTAGGAGGTAAGGAAAGGCAAGTACCAGCACAGGACATACTTTCTAGGCCACAGTTGTGAACACATTGCAAGAAAAATCTAGTAAAGTGAAAGGAAAGCAGCAAATGCTCAATATTTAATAGTGGAGTTTTCACCCGGAATATAAAAAGACACAGGAAGCACATATTTTCTCTTCCATCCTCTCTTCCACTGGAAGTTTTCTATTGTATTACCAATTAAGCAACATGGCTTGGAAACCATACAAAGGTGTGTATGTATCATAATTAGAATGGTGAAAGGGCCCTGGAACACATTAGTTTCATGGCCAATCCTCAGCATAATATTATAGAGTGACTCGTGTGGATGATTTTCTCACTACTGAGGCTTAGGACTCCTTATTTATGGCAGTCAACTGCACCATTAATGGGCAATCAATATCTATCAAAAAGATGCACCGTATCCAGATGTATTTAGTGGAACCCTGTGGTTCCCAACAACTATATTCCATGTCCTCCTTTTTCCTTTATCTGTTTCAAACTCACACTTGAATTATATTCTACCCCGGTAGGTAGTCTCACTTCAGAGTGTGACATGATTTCTCTCTAGGAATCTTTATTTCTGGCTCATCTATTAATTCAGCTAAGGTCTCTCTAATTTCAGTACTCTCCACTGTAAACTTAATTGCTCCCACAAAACCACTTTCAATTGACATACAACTAAGTGAGACAGTGTATTCTTCACCCCATTCCCAGTTCCAAGCAGTCAACTGTCCACAAGTTTCTCTTAAATACATTCTAGTGCTGCTGAGAAGAAATCTTCTATATTTGGAGGGTAAGTGAAATGAGTGTTGAATTAAAAGAACATAGGCAAAACATCTCACAAGTAAAAAAAAAATAGTAGTCAATTTTGGAAATAAATAAAACTCATTCATTGGTGAGTTTTGAATGATAAAATGATCTTACTTCCTGTGCAGATAGAGCTGCAGAATCATTCCTAAATTGGGACTGCAGGTGGAAGCCAGAACACATAGTAATTATTCTCTTTAGTGCCAAATTGCATTTGAGAAACTTGCAGATCGCTAATGTTAAACCTCCATCTAGATTCTTCTCCCTTAATTCAATGCCACTTTACATGATTGCCTTCCGTCTTTATTTTATTTCTTAAAAAAAAAAAAAAAAACAAAAACCCTCACATTGCCAATTATAATAATGTCAGCAAGAAGTATTCGATCTAATGTGCTTGGGTTGTTTTAACAGTACAGCATAACTAAATTGACCTTGGTCATTAGACCAGCGGAATAGAAACATATTACTCTGATTTAACAAAGGAACGAATTAAAACATAAAAGTTATGCACGCACCATCTACCTACCTCTCTGTAGTTAAATATAATTGCAGTTTTTCAACAAAGAATTTGTGGAGAATTAAAATAATAATAAAAAAAGGCTTGGGTAAGTAGCACCAAATGGATGGAAAATATGAAATCAATTATCTCAATGTTCCAAAAAAATCTGTTTCTGATAAAAAATTGGGAGATCAGTGAAACTCCAAAATTATTTACATTTTTTTAGAAATGTTCTCACTGCTGTTAGAAGAATAACATATGAAGAAGTATCTTTTGTCACATGAGCCATGTATCAATGATACAGAGCTAAAAGAGGGTCTAAAGAGCTCAGCTAGTCAAGTCTTCTGTTTCCGATTGGATGACTACCCCAAATTAGTGCTATCAGTGATTCCTGTCTACTTTTGCTAGCTCTTTCATGTAAAAACAAGCAAACACGAAACAGAAAACAAAACTTGGTTTTCTTCTGGATTTTTAAAATTTCTAAAAATTATCCTATTACATACTTCAGACACAATTTTAGATCTATTTTATTTCATGTAATATCTAAGTAAAGGATCTGGCTATTAACAATTTACTACAATTTTCCCAACAAAGATTAATTTAGCTTTGCATATATAAAAAATGGACTCACTTGAATGGAAATTCGTTAGAATTAAAAGCATTGAAAAAGGAAAATTATAGGAGAAAAATCTTAGTGGTGCTCATTCAGCTACCATCCAGAGGAAAACGAGTTAATAATCATCAGTACTCAGAACACATGGCTTACCTCATGCCTATTTTGACTGAGGTCGATGTAGAAGTTTGACTTAGCTTGCAGACATTAAACTTGAAATTCAATCAACCCCTGATTCAATGAGTATCAAGAAAACTTCTATTATCATTTGGATTTCCACAAAGGGAAAATAAACTACTCTGGACATACCGGCCATAAAACACTGTGTCAGAGTCAGTTCTAGAACCTTGTTCTCGGAGAGAGCAGCCTTTAAAGATTCTTTTGGTTTGAGGTTGCCACGGCTTGCGTTTGGAAAACTGGTGAAACCAATTCTGCAGCTGAACTGCAACTGGTGGTCCTAAGGATGTACACCTGGGCCAGGGCCAGGGAGCCAAACGCTAAATTGCACTCTCGACCTTCAGTCTCTTTCAGCGAGCGAGGCTCTAAGGTGCTCCTAGAGTGGGTAAGCTTCCAGAATTGTTGGTGAATCCTAGAAATGAACCATACATAGTTCCAGCAATCTTTGAAGCCAGATGTGCTTTTCAGTCTTAGAAATGCTGCATTTTCCCAGTGATAAATTCTCCATCTATAAAGCCACCAGATGGAATCTACAAAGGTAAGTGTACAGATTAATTTCTGATATGTGTTGTATATTTGCAAGAGAATTACACTCTGTCCATTGTTTCTCATATTTACATTTTAATACTTAAAAAATCTCTTATTATGGGCAGGGGAGGGAATGTTTTGTTCAGGGAATAAAGGTGAATGAATTGGTTGGAAATTTCTTAATGGAAACCTACAGTTCGACTGAAATTCATGATTTCTGTTTGGACATACTGTATGGCCACAGTTGGATGATTTTCCCCCTGATTTTCTTAGCTTTTACTTATTTATATCCTTGTGGAATTAATTATCTTCAGGGAATATTTGTGAGTTCAATGGCTCTGGACATAGATTTGCTTAATTAAAGTAAAAAAATTCTCCAACACAAGTCTGTGTGAAACGGAACCTTGTAGTACAGGATGCTTGTTTCAGAAACAAATCTAGAACAAATATACTGACTATTCAGAGCCAGTATATTATTTATTGTTTTCTTCTTCTACTGTACTGGGGTTGACGTGGTTGAAAGAGAAGAAGCCACTAAAGAAAAATAAAGGCAACATGCACATACAAATCAGAGTTTGATGTACTCACACATCTGCAATGTGGATATGCCAGAAATGACTGATGAAATCACATATTTATCATATGCCTTTTAGCATCTAATAATTGTGTGATCTTAATACATTTTTAAAAGTTTGTTGATGCAAGGGATTATAATGATAGATGTCTTGATATCAAACCACATTTGTAATCAAGGATACATTCTGCTTATTTGTATCATATTCTTTGAAACTCTTGTCCCTTGAGTCTTGTAGATTCTGTGGTGTGCTGTCCAGATGCCACCACCATCAGCAGGAGCCCCAGGTGTTTAGAGTGTTGGGAATGCTGATGACTCAGAAATGTGTTCCTCTCAGAGTGCATTCTGCCTCCCATTACAGGTTCAGCACTCTGTGTTTCAGGCTGAACTCACTGTTGTAACAGTATTGCAATTCAACCTCTTTCTCTACCCCAACCCCTGCCTCTCACTTCCTTAAAGGGTTGTTCTGAGAGCATTCCCCACAAAACCTTTAACATTCATATTTCTGCCTCAGAGTCTCCATCATGGGACCTGACTGACCTACGTACACCAGATGCAAGCTGTCTTTTATTTGCTAATATTTTAGTTAAAATACTTGTATCTGCCTTTTTGTGTGAGATGGATCTGGCATTTTCTTTTTCTTCAGATCAGCCTTTGGAGTTAAAATAACCTGGATCCATGAAATGAATTAGGAGGTTTTTAAATTTTTCTTTCTTTTTCTCATGGCCTGGCAATGTTGAAACAACATTGGAATCATCTGTTCCTAAAACATTAAACCCAGCTTGTCTTTGTGCCTTTTTTCACAATAGATTCTTTTTTTTTTTTTTTTTTTTTCTCTACAATAGATTCTTAATCACCAGTCTGACATCTTCTACAGTGATTGGCAATTTACGTAATTTATATTTTGTTAGAAAAATCACTCACTTCTGTGTTTTCAAATTTATAGCCATCGAACTGCAAGCAGTAATCTTTTATAATTCTTTTAATCACACCGGTATCTGTGGTTTGTTTCCTTTTCATTTTCAATCCTGAATATTTTTCCAAGTGCCCTCATATGTGAGTGTTTGCCATGTGCTCTTTCCTTTAATCAAGTTCACAGAGTTTATCTGCTGTACTGCTCTTAAAATTTTTTGACTTTTTGTCATTTCTGCTTTTTATTGGCTTGTTTTGTTTTCTAATTTATTGATTCAGCTATTAGTTTAAATAATCCTTCTTAGTTTCTTTTGTTAATCATTTCCTACTTTCTAGTAATGAGCATTAAGTATTCTTTGTTTCCTCTTTTTTCTTTAATATTAAAGACCTTTATGACAAGTTCACCCTGAGTATAGCTTTTGCTGTTCCATATTGCTTTCTCCAATGTGTATAATATCACTTTTTAATTTATTTTTAAGGTATATTTTATTATGTTACAGTTGTCCCAATTTTCCTCCTTTGCATCCCTCCATTCAGCACTGTCTTTACTTCTGCAATACCCTCCTTAGTTCATGTCCATTGATATACATTCTTCGGCTTCTCCATATCCTATACTATCTTAACATCCTCCTGTCTATTTTGTTCCTACCAATTATGCTTCTTCATCCCTGCACCATTTCCCATTTATCCCTCTTCCCTGTCCCAGCTGATAACCTTCCACATGATCTTCATACCTATGATTCTGTACCTGGTCTCATTTGCTTAGTTTTTTGTTTTTGTTTTTTAGATTCAGTTGTTGATATTTGTTTGTTGTCATTTCAATGTTCATAAGTTTTTATCTTTTTATCTTAAATAAGCCCCTTTAACATTTCATATAATAATGGCTTGGCGATGATGTTTTTTAGCTTTACCTTGCCTGGGAAGCTCTTTACCTGCCCTTCCATTCTAAATGATAGCTTCGCTGGATAGAGTAATCTTGGTTGTAGATCTTTGCTTTTCATCACTTTGAATACTTCTTGCTAGTCCCTTGTTCGCTGCAAAGTTCATTTGAGAAATCAGCTGATAGTCTTATGGGAACCTCTCTGTAGGTAACTCTCTTCCTTCTTTTCCCTTGCTGCTTCTAAGATTCTCTTTTTACCTTTAAGCTTTGGCATTTTAATTATGGTATGTCTCGGTGTGGTCCTCTTTGGGTCTAGCTTGTTTGGGACTCTCTGTGTTTCCTAGAATTATATGTCTATTTTCTTCACCAAATCAGGGAAATTTTCTTTCATTACTTTTTCAAATAAGTTTTCAATTTCTTGCTCTTTCTCTTCTCTGGTGCCCCTATAATTCAGGTATTGGTACATTTCAAGTTGTCCCAGAGGTTCCTAAGCCTCTCATTATTATTATTTTCTTTTTTAATTTGCTTTTGTTTGTTTGTTTGAATTCTTGTTTTGTTTTATTTTTTTAACATTTTTTTCCTGTTCTGGTTGACTGTGTATTTCTTCTTTCTGTCCCAAATCATTGCTTTGAATCTCTGCTTCCTTCTCTTCACTGTTGGTTCCTTGTATATTTCACATTGTGTAACCTTTCTTTACTTTTTGTTGTGCGCTATGAGTTCTCTGAGTACCCTTATCACCATTGTTTTGAACACTACATCTGATAGGGTGGCTATCTCTCTTTCACGTAGTTCTTTTCCTGGGTTTTTGTTCTGTTCTTTCATTTGGACCATATTTCTTTGCCTCCTCAATTTGGCAGCCTCCCTGTGTTTGTTTCTATATATTAGTAGAGCTGCTTTTACTCCCTGTCTTAGTAGAGTGGCTTATGTAGCCAGGGCTCCTGTAAATTTTGTGGGGTGAGGCCTTAGGTAATTGCCAGAGTGGAGCAACCCATTTCCTGCTTTGTGGCTCTGTTTGTGGTGGGGGCCTCAAAGAGGGGACAGTGCTGCTGCATGGCTTCTGGTAATTTACCCAGTACTTGCCCTATTTCCAGGTATTTCACCTATTTCTATATGCAATTAGCACCCTTCCAGTTGCTGCCCTGGGGCTTGCGTTATGTTCTAAGACCATGTGGGCCCTATAAGCAGTAGAAATCTGGCAGTTTCTTCTACTGCCCCAACCCCCACTGGTTTTTATAGTCAGAGGTAATGGGGATTTATCTTCCCAGTGCTGGAACCCTGGGCTATGTGGTCTGGCCTGGGGCTGGGATCACTTGTTCCCAAGGTATTCCTCCCAGTTTTCATCTACCACATGTGAATGTGGGACCACCCATTCTGCTGCCACCATAGCTTGTTTGAGCCATACCTCCTCTTTGCCGTGTCTCTGCAACTCTGCCCCTTCTACCCATCTAGATGAATGTGGTTTCTTTAAATCTTTGTTTACAGACTTCCATACAGCTTGATTTTTCTGAGGGTTCTGATTGTTTGTTGTTTTTCAGATCTGGTTATAATTCTTTCTATGGTTGCATGAGGAGGCGAAGCGTGATTACCCATACTTCCATCTTGACTAGATGCCTTTTATTTATTTATGTGGATTAACTTCCCCCAAATTAAAACTTTTATAACTTATATTTAAATTTATTGGGATATGAGCAAGGATGGTAACAAAAAAGTTTTTTTCTTTTTTCGAAATTTCAATTTGTAAGCTTTTTTTAAAAATACATTTTATTTATTTATTTTTAGAGAGAGCTTGAAGGGAGTGAGAGGGAGAGAGAAACATCAGCATGAGAGAGAAACATTGATTGGTTGCCTCTCATATGCACCTTGACAGGGACCGAACCCGGAACCCAGTCGTGTGCCCTGACTGGGAATCAACAATGAGCAATGGGGTCGGGGGCTACCACTCCTCAGCTCCCATCAATTTGGGATGAAGCTCTTGTAAATTTTCAGGAAAATCGCAAGTCTAAATTTTTATGTAGAATCGCCTGTTTTTTAAATGTTGGCTCATTAAAAAAAAAAAAACTGTTCAAGTTGAATAAGACATATCTATGGCCTCCAGCTTGCTGCCTTAGCGCTCTATGCCACACACTTGGACAGAGATTCTCTTTGCTGCAGCACATGCCTCTTGAAAAATCCTTTGACTGTAGATGTGCTTCAGATCAGCATATTCGTTCATTCATGTAGATCTGTGTGCTCAGGACCTGTGCTTGCTCAACTCAGACACTAAGATTTTAACTTAATGTGGTTATAATCAACTAAATACAAGGAAGATACTTTAATACTACATGATTCTACGGGGTCCCTGGGGCTAATTTAGTGGGGTTTTTCCCCATCATTCTGGGGAAGAAGACGATGTAATGTGTATTTCTGTTTATTTTGTGTGAAGTCGCACAAAACATCAAAATCAGCAATTCAGTTATTTTTTTCATTAGAACGGCCAGCAGTGAGCTTGTTAAGATGGATCTGCTTTGGTGTAGCTTGTTCTGCTGGCAATGACCAAATGAATTAAATGAGTCAGAGTCCAAGAAATCTCACCGGCAGCTTTAATATCCTGTCAGACAGAATAGCTAGCTGAGTGGAACATCGGTAATTTTTTTCTTGGCTTATCTGTGTTCTTAGCTACATGTTTGTGGATTTATATCTTAATCTTAAAATTACATTCCTAATATATTGTTTAAGATTGGGAATTTGAGCTTCCAGTCTTCTAAGTTAGTGATTTGCTAGTTCTTAACATAAATATGCCATTTCTCCTCTGAAGCTTGTAGAAGATGATTTTATATCACTTAGTTTTACCAGAACCCTGCCATAACCAGAAACTCCCAAATTTTCATTTTGAGGATTTTTATTTTTAGGATACAGGATAGAAAAGTATGTATATAATATGTCACAACATGATTCTCTGAGTCACATGTGGGGGGAATGTGGTCCTGTTGTGTGTCATGTAAAATTCTCTAAAATATCCTATGGCTGAGAAACATGTCAGAAAGCAGTCTAGCAAGGAAGTCAGCCTTTCTCTTCTGGGAAGGCCTTTGGGCTCTTGGGAATTTATTTTGCTACTATTCTCATCAGTTCCTCTTTTAAGAACTGACTAGTGGATTAAGCTCCACTGTACAGGAAGTAGAGCTTTTTTCTGTCACAGAAAAATCCTCTTCTACCAGGATGGGTCTTTCCAAAATTAAAGTAAAATGTAGTCACAAAGTGTCAGGTGTTTAGAAGGTTGAAGACTGTTATGTTAACGAAGTAGCAACAGTTGACTGAGTCTATGAGGACCTATAGTGCTCCAAGGAAAAGCAGAAATGGTGTCTCATTTTAAAGATATCTTTGGTCTTCAAGTGAAGCAAATTGGGCATCATGAGCGCTGACACTGGTGACTTATTAATTACACACATAAAATACAACCCCACGGAGAGCAATAGCCTCGTATAAATATAGCAGTTTAGACATTTAAAATTTCTGGGAAGTGTCATAGCCCTATAAATAGGAATCGTTTACTGACTTCTCATGAGATTCATAAAGGTGCCTATAACAGGTTTCCAGTTACTTGTCAAGATTTTTTTCTCCACTAAAGTGCTCTACTCTCATTGAGTATTTTCTGGGTTGACACAATTTCTTAGTACCAGAGTTAGACTTCTGTATTTTTGGTAAGCATATTCCTTTTTTCTACAAACAGGGGTCGCCAACAAATTTAACCCTTGACCTACTTGTATTTAGTTTTATTTTAACCATAGAATGTATAAAGAAAACCCATGAACCTACTAACTACCTTGAGGAATTCAGCATTACAGATTATAGTCCTATATTGCCCTCCCTTATTCTGTTCGTTTCTTCCCCAGAGGCAACCACTGTTGTGTGGGGAAGGGAGGGAGAAAAAAACTGGAGAGAAACATTGTTGTGCAAGTAAAGCATCAATCAGTTGCCTCCCACATACTCTCTAGCCTGACCCAGCTGGCAACCCAGGCACATGCCCTGACTGGATTGAACTGGTGACCACAGGCAGATAGATGTTCAACCCACTAAGCACACCAGCCAGGGCTGTTCTAGTTTTTAAATACAATATTATATATAGCCCCCTTAAACATACAGTATTTTATGTATTATAAACTATATACAAATATCATAGTCATGTATTCCTCCTAAAAAAAAGCTTTTACATCTTTACATCATTAAATATAATCATTTCTTCCTCAAAAGTAAAGAGAATATTCCTGTAGATTTAAAAATTCTTGGTAGGGATTTTTAAGATGCATATCCATATAACCAGGAATGTCAGTTCTTGATCAGTTAAATATACATATGTACAAGTGGAAATATATAGGATATTTGTTGCAGCATTGTTTTAATAACAAAACTAACACTTAAAGTTAAATCAACCACAGTCCACACTATGCAGCAATTAAAAGAAATGTATTAGATCTATTTACTGATCATAGGTAAAGCTATAAGACATTATTAAATAAAAAGCACCTACAAAACAAAATTCAGAATATGATGCCATTTTTAAAAACTATATTTCTATGTGATTTTATGCACTTTATACATTTATAGAAAAAGTTTTGCAATAAAACATTGAAAGCACATGGATAACTGAGGCATAAGACCTGAGTTCCAGAAATTCAAGTCTGGTTTTAACAAGGCCCACAGTAACTGCTGGCCCCAGGGACTGTCCAGGTATCCTCATCTGCAGACAGGAATCTAGCAACTTCTCATTTCTCAGAACCAACACTCTTCACTCCTTACTCTTAATCAACTTCCCCATTGGACTGTCTGCAGGGAGTCCCACCAACTCCTCAACCCCCTATAAAAAGCTCTGCCTTGCTGTTGTTCATTGCTGACACCATTTCTGGCCTCTGCCCACCTGCAGCAACTGGCCAAATAAACCTTTTAAACTCATGGCCTGTCCTCCTCTCATTTCTCCTCTCACTCTTTTAAACCTAAACCTAACAATAACTGATTATCCTTAGGGTGAGAGTGGGAGGTCAGGAAGTATCTGGTGTTACCGGTATGAGTTGAATTTTTACAAGAAATGCATATGTTAATTGATCAATTAAAAATCTAAATAGGATTTAAAGTATATATAAAATATACATTAAAAGGTCAGTGTAACATTTTCAGAGAAGGATAATAACACTGTGACTTGAAATAAGGAATCTAAACCATCCCAGCAAATGATTAGCTTAAATGGCCTCAAAGAGAATAAATAAAATGGGGAACTGAATTCAATGCCTATCTGAATACCTAACCCAAACCACTTAAGTTTACAGAATGTGTGTAGGTATAGTCATATCAACCCTGGCAAGCAAGAAGTCACCATCAACAGACCAGAAATCGTGAAATGCACCCAGAAGAAAGAAGTCAATGAGTTTGGAAGGACAAGAGTTAAGGAAACCCAAATATGTACATGAGAAGAACACTGAGAAGATAAGACAGGATGCACTGAAACTCTAAAAAAATAGAACAAATAGTAAGAATTGCATTGAACACTAAGCCAATAAAGTGAGTAATAATTTAATTAGAACAACAGTCCTAACAATTGAATTGGGAAAGCAGTATTAACCTGGGGCTAATAACCTTGAAGAAAGTGATACAGCAGGTGGAGCGACTTCCTGGGGAGGATATACAGAAGTCTGGGACAGAAATGCAGCTAAACTGAAGGAATAAGGCTGCCCTTTCCAGGAGGGAGAAAACCCTTAAGAATGCCAGAGAAAGGCCCTTCTTATTTTAGCCACTGGGAACTCCAGTTTGCCTGCCTGCTCCATGTCCAGACAACATGAAGGGCAGCTTCCCAGTGGGCAGGCACCTCCCAGTTATATGAGCCCTGCAATCAACTCTGCCTTTCGGGGAGAGAAAACCAACATCAGCTACTTGATAACCAACTGAGTTTATGATTCAAGGATATAAATGGACAACAAAACATCATCAGATAATTGAGGAAAAACAATAAAATGAAATGGAGGACCAATAGAAACAAACAAGTAAATATACAAACTGACTCCCAAAGAAGTGGAGAAAATTAAAGGACACAGAACTTAAAAACTAATAATTCTAAGTGATATTTTCATGGGGAGACTTCAAAGAAAAGTCAATGAAAGTTTGTTAGAGAAAATAATAATTAGAAAATGTGAAAGAATTTTAGAAGTTAAAAACACAATTGCTGTTGAGGTTGTACTCCAATATTTAGGAGGTAAACTGAGCCACAGGAGGCAACATGGGATCTAGGAAACAAAAGCCTCAGTCCAGGAGAGCAATGAAGTGAGATTCTAGGAAAACAGCTAAGCAACTTGCCAAAAGAGTGTGAGTGAGTATAGAGTGGAGCAGGAGGATAGATGATTGGAAGGTAGATAGATACTTGGGAGGGATGTCTTCAAGAAAATAACAAAGGACTTGAGAATAGATGGTATGATAAAAGGTATGAATAAAGCATGATGTTATAATGAGATATGGTAGAAAAGGGAGAAGAAAGGAAGGTGAATAAGATGACCATGATCTGAATATTTTTTTAAAGGCCTAATTTTAAGCAATTAATATGAGAAAAGGAATTCTGTTTGCCCTTGTTGAAGGTCACTAAAGGAAGGCTACTCACTAGATGGCTTTAAAGTAATTTTTATATAGCCTACAAGACATTAGAGCAGGGGTAGGAAACCAAAGCCCATAGGCCTAACAAATCTGGCCCACTTACTGATTTTTAAAAATAAAGTTTTAATGATACATAGTTATGTTCATTTCGGTGCCGTCTATAGCTGTTTATGCAAGAACAAAATCAAGAATTTGTGACAGAGACTGTGAAGCCCACAAAAGTTCTTCTTAACTGGGCCTTTATAGAAAACATGCTCCTGCACTAAAGAAACAAATAGAATGAAAAATAAAATAAAATAAAATAAAAAAACCCCAAAAACATCTGCTTAACAAAAGACAGGAAAAAAACAACAAAAGAAAAAATGCTATATAGATAATATGAAATAAGATTGTGAGAATAAGCCCACACATATTAATAAGTATGCATAGGTATCCTATGATAGTTTATAAGAAGCTTACTTGGAACAATATGTCATAGAAGCATGGAAAATGATGAAATAAACAAAAATGTACTAGCAAAATGTGATCTATGAAAACAGTGCAGGCCCTGGCTGGTGGCTCAGTGGATTGGCGCTGGCTTGTGAACCCAAAGGTCACTGGTTTGATTCCCAGCCAGGGCACATAACCAGGTTGCAAGCCAGGTCTCCAGCCAGGTCCTTAGCTGGAGGCAGGTGAAAGACAACCATACGTTGATGTCTCTCTCCCACTCGGCCTCTCTTCCTTCTCCTCTCTCTGAAAATAATGAAATAAAGTCTTAAAAAAAAAAAAGAAAGAAAGAAAAAGAACATGAAAGTTTAAAGGCAGAAGTTTGGCATGACTGAGACGATCTATTGTAATGGCAAAAGGCATTTGAAGTTGGAGATGGTTCTCTAGAACCTGTGACTATATTATTTACATGGCAAAATAAAATTAAGATACAGAATTAAACTTGCTGACCTGTTGACCTTAAAATAGGAAGATAATTTTGGATTATCTGGGTAAATCCGGAGGTCCTTAAATGTGGAAGAGGAACTCTATCTACTGTTTCTAGATTTGAAGAAAGAAAGAGGTAAAGAGCCAAGGAATGTGGGTACTTTTTAAGATGCTGGAAAAAGTAAAGGAATGGCTTTTTCCCCTTAGAGACTTTTCCGGAAAGAAATGTAGTCCTGACTCCTTGATTATTAGCCCAACGAGACCCATTTTAGACTTCTGAGCTACAGAACTGTAATATAATAAATTTGTATTGTTTTAAGCCTCTGACTCCTTTCTTGCTCTTTTACTTAGCAAGATCCTTGTGATTACACCAGACCCACATGGCTAATCCAGGATAACTTCCTCATGTCAAAATTCTTTAATCACATCTGTAAAGTCAATTTTGTCATATAAGGTAACATAATCACAGGTTCTGGGGATGTGGACATCTTGTTGGGGCTATGATTCTAACTAGCACAGAATTTCTGACACTGTCTCAATACTTTCCCTAATATTTTTATGTCCTTCCCTTTACCTAACATCTTGAAAGAGTTCCTTAGTCTCTCAGTTCCTTAATTTGATCATTTATGTCATTGTTACATAGTTGATCAATGTATAATCTCAGTAATCATGTTTTTAATTTTAGAGAACCCTGATTTGTGTGTAGTATGAACATGACCCCTTGTATCCCTCTAAAAATACAGATTATATGTTTAAAATATTTTGTTGTATTACCTTTTTCCTGGAGAGTTACTTTTTCCCTTTGTTGTTGGAGTTTATACTTTCTCTGCTGTAGGTTTTTCTCATATGTTTGGTGACTTTTCATTTCTAGACTGTACTTTTAGATGAATGTTTAGATAACATGGTATTTATATTTAGGGTGGTTTTTTGGTTTGTTTTTTGGCCCCCATCCAAGTGAGGCTTTTCATTTCCATTGTCAGTTCTGGTGCTGGTGAGAAGGTGGGAGAGAGGCTGCAGGCTGTGAACATCTTTTAGACTGTGCAGTGGAGCATCAGACTGAAGCTCTAATACCAGGTCAATTGGGCGAATCCAGGCTCTGCCATGTGCAGCTATGTGACTTTGGAAAGTTTACCTGACTACCCCATGCCTCAGTTTCTCTATTTGTAATATTGTGAAAAGTAGTACCTCCCCCATAAAGTCATTAGGAGGATTAAATGTCAGTTCATATAAAGCTCTTAAAACAATTTCTAGCATATAGTAAGAATTCAATTTATGTAGCTGTTGTTTTCTAGTAATGCTCAGTTTGTGAATATGTGCACTTGTGGTTTTACTTTTGACCAAATGCTGGTGTCAGCTGATCCAAGCCCTGTACTCTGCCAACCACCTACAGGTTGCTACTTCTCTTAGTTCACCCTGCCTTTGATTGTGAAATTATTGTAAGAAATTCTTCCCTTGCCTCTGATTTCTTCTTCGATTAACAGTTTGATTTATACCCTTCTATAAAGTTTCTATCCGTATATAAGTATATATAATGTATAACATATAGCTATTTATACATAATTGTTTTTGCTTTTTTTCAAACATATCACCAGCTTCCTCTTTTTAATTACTGTGTTCTAGACATGTTTTATATCAAAATGTACATGAGTTTCCTTTAAGAAAAAAATTGCAAATGATTGTATAAATAGTACTGGGACAACAGTTTAGGTATTTGGGACAAAATAAAGCTAATTAAGGGGTTAAAAATAAAGTGTCAAAAGTTGATCCAGAGAAAAAATAGAAGTAAATAACAAAGAACTCATTTTGGGGAGAAGGAGGATTAACTTGACTACATTAGAGACTTTAAGAAAGTGGACTGAGTCCACATTTTAAAGCCTTTCCTTCATCCTATGATACTGTATTATATTATATTATTTATATTTATATTGTATTATTAAATATATATATCAAATATAATACTTGAAAGGACATTATATATTTACTTCAAAATTTTTCTTAGTTACAAATAAATCTGCGTTTTGACCCAGTGATCCTATTTCTGGGAATATGTTTGAAGAAACCTAAAATACTAATTCAAAGGCATAAGCACCCCTATGTTCATTGCAGCATTATTTACAGTCACTAAGATATGGAAGCAGCCCAACTGTCCATCAATAGGTGAGTGGATAAAAAAACTATGAGACATTTACACAGTGGAATGCTATTCAGCTGTTAAAAAGGAGAAAATCTTACCCTTTGCAACAGTATGGATGCACTTGTAATAATACAAATTCTGAATACCAAATCGCTAGAGCCCCTTCCCATATCCATGAAAATGGCTCCTGTGAGTGGGGTGGCATTGGCGGGGGGGTTCCTGATACTTCAACTTGTTTAGTTTCAGGTTAGACAGGCCTCTGTGGCCTGTTCCCTCACTGTGTTGGGGGCTGCCCTAAGTGGGAACTTCTGCCTTCTAGAATGGCCTAATGCAGCAGAAAAGGGCACTTCTGGTAAATCAATGAGATGTTTTATTTTCTCTCCATGAAGGCTAGTAAGGCCAAATTCCTAGAACTCAGTAATGAGGAAGGAAAATAGACATATCGGCATGAAGATGGGGATAGAGACAGATGGATTATTTTGAATACTAGAAGTTTCTGTGCTCTAAGCCAGTAAAGCAGAACTCATTTATTCACTATATTGCGCCTCCCAGTGCCTCTGAAGGTAATAATGTACTTAATAAAGAATAGAAATCAGTGAAACTGATGTTGTAATAGCAATCTGTCAATTAGTAAAAATGTGTTTCCACAAAGTTATAAAAGTACTACTCTTCCTAACACTTTAGAGCTCCTCCTATGATCCATCTGTTGCCTTCTTGCTGTTGAGTGACATTTTCAAATGAGTGCAAGTCAGCTCAATCTACTGTGCCCCTCTTCCAGGCATTCTCTTATTTTCCCATTTCCTAATTAATATATCCAGCAGTTAAAGTGACAAAATTATGTTATCTTCCTAGCTTCATTTTCTGCTTCCTCTTTATCCTCCATAGCCCAGGAGTTAAGGCCAAAAGAATTTATATCCTAATGTCCTTTCTATTTGTTGCTTTCTTGCATTTCAGAGTTAATTCTAGAATATTGCAAAGGCTTCAAGCTCTTCAATTGTGTCCTTCTGATCATATTTTTTTAATGCTGCCATAGAGGGCCTTTCTAGAGCACAGATGGGATCGTATCATGGTTAGCACAAAAGCTTTTCTGGTTCATTGGAGTTCCAACCTATTTTTTGGTATCATTTCCCACTTCTTCTGGCCCCACTTTCTAGCCATGTGGGACTCCTTGCTGCTTCCTGAGTGAGGCATTCATTTTCATGCCTTCTCACTGTTTCCTCAGGGGTTGCACATTCTCTGCTTTTTCTACCGAATGAAGCCCTACTCTTTTCAGTTCCAAATTAAATTTTAACTCATGATTTTTCTAATCCCCCTAATGTGAATTAATTATTTCCACTTTTATGACCTCATAGCTCTTTTAAAAGTATTTCTATTTCCTCAACTTAAGCATTTCTGCCTTTCTAATTTCTATAATATTGTGTTGCATGCACATATGTCTCCACCATCAGGCTGTGAGCAGGACTATCTTATTATTATCCTCATTCCCTAACACAGAATCTGGCCTATCAGAGGCCAATGGGAATACAGCCACTACTGTTGTCAGAGTTCTCTTTTTATTTAATATGTCCTCAAAGCCCACAGGAAAAAAGCCTGAGCTGCAAATGGAATTCCAAGACCACTTCTTTTATTTCTTCTTCTTGCATATATTCTACATGCACACACCATTAATCATGTCTTAATGCATTGCTTCCCTTTCTGGTACTCAGTTTTATTTTGTTTTTACTCTTTTTTACAGAGGTCTTAACCTCTCATTCTAATAATATTTAGCTTCTAGGATGCTTCTCAAATTTTGTTTTTAGTAAGAAATAGTCTGGCTTTGGATAATAGCCTCCTTTTCATTCTGTTTAATTTTGAATGGTCTTTATATTCCAGAGAAAAATTGGCAATTCAAATCCAGTGAAAATAAAAAAATGATTTTGACATAGCATAGAATCTGCTTACAGATGACTTAAGGAACTAAAGATGTGAACCATTTTCTGAGTTGTAAGTGATTTTTAAATTGCTCATAAAATAGAAGAATCTTGGCCATGAAGCCAGATGACTTTGAGGGGATAATGGGTGAGAAAGCTTTTGTCATGTGCAGTAGCTATCATATGAAATTATAATTCAGCCGTAGTTACTCGCGATGGAAGGATATCTGTGTAATGAAACGTGTGTTGATAGCTTTAGTTCATTTCCAATGGAGAAACAACAGAATTTAGATAGGCCTCAAAATGTTTTTTAAAAGCTCTGGCTTCTAAAGGAAAAGCTATTGAATGGGGAAAATTGACTTGGTCCTGGGTTACAAACAAGTCAGTTTCTTTTTTAAAATTAAATTTATTGTGTGACATTGGTTCATTGGGTCATATAGTTGAAGGCTGGTTTAATTCCTCATTCCTTCATAATGTAACCATTGAATATGGGGCTTCTACAGTGCTGACCAGGACTTGAGCAAGCAATCAGAAAAAAAATAGGGAAAATAAGATGTTCTGACCTAATACGTAAGTAAGAAAACATTTAAGAAACTATTTTGTTTAGATGTGGTCATTATATGCAATTTTAATGGTCAAAAGAATACTTTCTTAATTTTTTGTCTTAGGAATATTTTGGTGGTATACAAATAACAAAGGGAAAGCATGAAAATCTTCTTTCCCTCTCTTAATTGCTTTAGAAGTAATAAAAATTCAGGGGATTGGGAACATTTTAATTTAACTCACACAATCCAGTTTTAATTTTAATTAAACCCAAAAAATATTTTTAAAGCCTATTAAATGCAAAGTATTATATGTAGCGCTGACAAGAATGCAAAGCTATTATAGGGCTTTTGTGAGAGAAAAAGAGAAAATAAGAAAAATGTATGTAGGGGCTGTTTGTAAACCATATGAGAATATTTAAATATCACTCACAATAATTATTATAACTATTAAACAACCATCCTGTGTACTACAACTCATAATCTAATAGGGAATACAAATTTCTAAAAATTATGGCTGTGGCTGGTGGCTCAGTGGAATGGGGCTGGACTGTGAACCCAAAGGTTGCTGGTTCAGTTCCCAGTCAGGGCACATAACCAGGTTGCAAGCCAGGTCTCCAGCCTGGTCTAGCTGGAGGCAGGTGAAAGGCAACCATACATTGATGTTTCTGTCCCTTTCTCCCTCCCTGCCCATCTCTATAAAAATAATGAATAACATTTTTTTAAAAATGAATATTAAGAAGGCTAGAATGAATATGCAACTACATTTTATTGGAATTTTGAGGGCCAAAGTTAATTTAATTTTGAAAAATCTGGAAGGGCTTCTTCAAAGAGGTAACATATAAACTGTTTTCAGAAATTACCATAAAGAAAAGATATGCTACCCTGGCTGGTGTGACTCAGTGGATTGAGCGCTGGCCTATGAACCCAAGGGTCGCTGGTTTGATTCCCAGTCAGGGCACATACCCTGGTTGCAAGCGAAGTCTCCAGCCAGGTCCCCAGCTGGAGGCAGGTGAAAGGCAGCCATGCATTGATATTTCTCTCCCTCCCTTTCTCTCTCTCTCAAAATAATTAATAAAATATTTTAAAAAAAGAAATAAAAGATATGCTGCTGCTCTCAGTGTTTCTTTTATTTTCTTGTTTTCATATTATTTTGTCAATATCAGCGTTTTAAGTGTAGCCCCCCCCAAAGTCGCAGATTATTTTCTAAGTTACATTTTTTATAAGGATATTATCTATTTATTTTTAAAGATTTTATTTATTATTTTTAGAGAGAGGGGAAGGGAGAGAGGCAGAGAGGGAGAGAGACGTCAATGTATGGTTGCCTTTCACCTGCCTCCAGCTATGAACCTGACTAGAGACCTGGCTTGCAACCTGGTTATATGCCTGACTGGGAATTGAACCAGTGACCTTTGGGTTTGCAGGCCAGTGCCTTATCCACTGTGCCACCAGCCAGGGCTATTTCTTATTTTTAGAGAGAGGGCAAGGGAGGGAGAGAAACATTCATGTGTGAGAGATTTGATCAGTTGCCTCTCACACACTCCCAACTGGGGACATGGCCCACAACCCAGGCATGTGCCCTGACCAGGAATTGAACCAGCAGCCTTTCAGTTTGCAGGCCAGTATTCAGTCCATTAAGCCACACCAGCCAGGGCTCTTAAGTTACTTTTATTTATTTATTTATACAAATTTGTTTCATTATTTTTAGAGAGAAGGGCAGGGAGGAAGGGAGGGAGGAAGAAAGGGAGAGAAACATCAATGTATGGTTGCCTTTCACCTGCCTCCAGCTACAAACCTGGCTGGAGACTTGGCTTGCAACCTGGTTATGTGCCCTGACTAGGAATCAAACCAGCAACCCTTGGTTAAGTTACTTTTTTTTTTTTAAATAACATTGTCAAGTTGTTTATCTTTGAAATATTCCTTCCCAAAGGAGAAAGCCAGAAGAATTTTAAGAAAGTGTACTTATGTTCATTCTGAAAATATTTCTGGACAGATATAAATATGTGTATGAAGAGTTAAGTGTGTCTATCCATTTATCTATCTATCTCTTCACAAAGCTGATTTCTCCACTAGAGAAGTATTTCAACCTATATGATCGTTTTTCTTATATGCTATCTGCTCCTTCTGGTCTATCAAAGGCTGAGAAGATTGAAGCATGTGTCTGTGATAATAGTTAATGTTTGTTAAATGCTTACTATTTTAATTACTCTATATATAATTTATCTAATTCACATTAATAGCTTATAAAATAGGTATAGTTATTATCACTCCTTTTTTAATACAGTCATTTGGCTGGGATTTGAACCCAAGACAAATGTCTAGTGCCTGTGTTCTCCATCAAAATGCTATACTTTCTCTCTGCAAGTGGTGTTTATTCTTAGATTTCTACTTTTCCTAGTGCTAAATCATTCTGTAGATTTAGCTTAGCTACTTGGAGAGATGCAGTTTTCTGTCTTGTTCATTACTGTATTATTTCAAAGTGAAGTAGATGCTTTCTGTCAAAGTACATTTTCATAAAGTGAATCAAGTTTTGGAGTATCATTATAAAATCAGAGGTGTATTTCCTAGAGAAAAATATTTCTCAATAAGCATTCTGCAATAATGAAAAGAAAACTTTGTCTTAATATGATTTGAGAGACTGACAGTTAGAAGGCAGTAATTAAATGGTGAATTGTCTGGTTGTCAGAGGGGAAAAAAAAGACCACATTAGTGGTTACAGAATAGACAGGAGGATGTTAAGAAAAATAAAGGAAATGGAGAAGCCAAAGAACTTATGTGCATGACACATGGACATGAACATGAACTACTGGGTGGAGGGAGGCAAAGGGGGGAAAATTGGTACCACTTTAACAGCAAAATCAATAAAATGTGTTACAAATAAAAATAAAGAAGTAATGATATAAATGTTAAAGAGTCATCTTTAAGAAGAAGAAGAAGGTAAAATATAAATAATAAATGGCCATAAAAAAGAAAAAAAAGAAGTAATAAAGTTTTGCAAAGAAGGGGGTTAAGATGGTAGCTAGCCCAGGTTCATTTGGAACCAACACATCATTTTTCAGTTACTGTATTGAGATGGTGGTATTCTTTTTCTTTGTAGTAGCTGTTAACTCTAGAACGTCTCCTTTGTCTCCACTTGACCCTTCATCATTCCTGCTGGGTCCTGGTTAATATACCACAAATATCCAAGCATCACTCTGCCCCCGATTACCTCCACATTTACAGTTCTCAGACTTTTTGTACCTTCTCTTGGTATTTGTCTGGCATTTGCAGTGTCTAATTCAATTGGACCATTACCACACATGTCAACTGTAACTGCTAGTATGTTCATTTATGTAGCAGATTTTCACTGATAACTATGGTGGACTGAATAATTGTGCTCAGTTCTGTTCCACTATTTTCAGTATGTAGCTCCCATCTTTAAAATTGTTTGAAAGCCCCAGCTGCTAAAACTTTAGCCATGACTCCATATTTCAAAGAGCACAAAAGAGGAAGAGAAGGAGGAAGGCAAAAGGGAAACAGATCTTTACTGGATTTTACTTATATCACATTTACTAGAATTTATTATCATAACTGGTGCACAACATGCATCACTGTCCTGAATTAAATCAGTATTTTGTTATTAAGCAGAAAGAGGAAAATAGATGTTGGAGGAAGCAAGTTAACAATCTCTGCTCACCAAGCCTTCAGAAATTGAAGGGGAAAAAAATCAGGCTTCTGTTATAATTCTTGAACTTCCCAGGTTCACCCTTTAATTTTACCATAGAAGGGATGAATTTACCAATGCATCCCTCAAAGTGCCTTTTATAGGCAGTGCAGGTTTCTATGGCTCTCAAAAGCTATTATGTTTTAATTTTACTATTTCTTCACAATTCATGTTTTCAAAATTCAGTCACCTCCAAAAGTCCTGTGAATTCTATGAGCACACAAGAGTTATTGAGTACTTATTCTGTGCCAGGCACACCATACTAGAAAGTGGGGATAAAATGATAAATTATTTTTGCCATAAGTGAGCAGTCTTATAGAGGAGACAGTTTCAATCATGCTGTAATAGTACTTCTACAGCTTGTGTATTTCATAGTGAGTCCAAATAACTGCCCAAAGGAGAATATTGTGTCAGGATAGTCAGAAGCTAGGGAAAGTCCTTGACAAATGGAATAAGGGAAACTGAAACAAAATATTTTAACATGGCCAAATTATTTGAGCAATTTACAGCCAGCTAATAAATCACAAGGTATTATCTTCCCTAACCAGGAACGCTTAAAAGCAATTAGTTTATACACTCCAGACCACTCTGGGACAGACCAGCCTCAGTTCAGGTCTTCTTCAATAAGGTTCTTTAAAAATAAAACTAACCAGAAAAATAACCCTGATCCCTCTATACAGACATTTTGTTGAATCAACATATTGAAGGACACACCTGAAAATTTAATAAATATTCTGTTAGGCCCCTCCCCCTGAGACCTCCCCTAGGATTCCCTGGGCCAAAGAATGATAAAAAGCCTCAAGACAAAGGTCCAGGGCTCACTCTTGGTAGAGCACGCCCACACCTTGTGTATTTACTGTCTTCCTTCTAAACTCTATGGGTCTCCATGAGACTTGCAACCTTGGAAGCAGTGGGTAGCTGCAGCTCACCCGGGGCTTACCCACGAGGCTTCCTTTTTCTCTGACTTTCTCGCTCCTGTTGCTTCTACATCAAGCCTCTTTGATTCATTGTCTGCAGCTTTATCAAATATACTCTGAAAATCACCTAGACTCAAATTGTGAAATCCTTCCTATATGAATTGAAAAACCACGTATTACCTGTGGGTGGAGACAAACCTCCTCCAGGCTCAGACCCCATCTGGTATCAATATAATCAAGTCTACTGCAGGGGGTTAAGAAGAGGAGATATGGCAACTGGGTCTTGAGAATAAAAGGGAAAGAATTTAGCAATGAGAGGGTAATGGAGAATTTCAAGCAAAGTGAACATGGGCATATATTTGTTTTCATGTTTGTGTGACATACTAGACCTTCTAGAGTGAAGAGCTCAAATTTTGATCATACCCACCACCCAATTGAGTATAGGTCAGTGTTTATCAAGTGTTGTTGTTGTTTTTTTCCAGTAAATATGAGTGGTCCAGTCTAGAGAATATTGAGAATGGTCAAGAAATAGGTCAGTGCTTCTTAAACTTTGGTAGTCCTAGGTACCACCCTCAGAATTTCTGATTCAGTAGGTCTCAATGAGGGGCCAGAATTTTGCATTTACCATATCCTCTACCCTTAATTTCCAACCCCATTGTGACTCAAATGCAGGTTGTCTGCAGAGCAGAGATGTAGATAGAAAAGAATTTGTGGGTACTTATGTCCTGCAGGTCACTGAATATACCTTGAGGTACACCTCCTGTCAGCCTTCAAAAAACTTTTTAATCAACCTTAACCTCTGCTACTCACACCTGTCAGTTAATTTTCAACAAATATGCTGAGAGGAAAATAAATCTGCTTCTGAGTCTTAACAGGTCTCGATTCTTAAATATTAGCATATTTTTCAAGTGCTATGAAGCTGAAAAGTGCTAAAAAAGCTCCAGGATTAGTCATTTCTCTTTTTTTTTAAGTTTCCAGTGGCACAATTCTTACCTTGAAAGATGACATTTTCCACCTACGGCATTTTTTTCCTGTATTTTGTAATCATAGTTGAGAATTCACGCCAACTCTACTTTCTTTGCCATTGCATGAAACATTTCTAAACTGAGTTGAAAATAATTCCAACATGCCTTTAACACCCAGTTACTCTAATTTAGCTTCATTTGTTTCCCCCTTACTTACACTATTTTCTGCAGCATTCCAACTGTTAACATTAAATCTAATTTTTGGATGTCAGCCCATGTCAAAGCAAGCCTTAATCCTTTTAATGATAACCTATCACCGGCTCAAGGTGCTTTATATCATCAGGTATAACTGTTTCCAACCCTACAGGTGTGGAGTGTGATTATGTATATGCACACACCCTAGAGCTTGCCTACAAATGCTACTTGGTTTAGACTGGATTTTTATATGAGGCAGATAAGGCTCAAACTCCATCCTAAGTGATTTGATTACGAAAGTAGAAAAAGGGTTTGCTATAAGATGGTAATCCTACAAAAAAAAAAGTATTGAAAGAACATTGGCTATCATCTAGCCATACATCTTTATTTTTTGTCTAAGAGAGAGTAAAATGTCATACCAGAAGCATATGGTTAATGGGAGAGGTGTTAAAGCCGGAACCAGACAGGAAACCTTAAGATCCATAGCCTGACACATGGTTAATGGAGTTATAAGTTAGTTACTTTCTTCTGTCTTTGAATGAAATGCACTTAAACAATTCTACTGTTTTACTCCTCCCATTTAGACAATTTTAGACAATTTTTGGGAGTGTAAAGAGTAACTGTATCTTGAAAGTTTGGTATAGATAGCTTTTCCTCTAATGCTTTTCAACCAGACACCCTTCAAATTTAGAAAGCTGGTCAGTGAAACAGGCCATTGTCATTGGCTAGCTAATTCAATGTAAAGTAACTGGTAGTAAGGTACAGGTGACTTTTTAAAATTATTATACTGGGACATTTAGCTTTGTAATATTAATACATTGATGAAGAACTCTCTGTTTATAAGGAAGATGACCAAATGAAAATAGATATCATTGACATTTCATTTTATGGTTCTTGGTGCAACATAATTTTAGAAATATTATATCATTTTAAGTACATTTTATTGATTATGCTGTTAGAGTTGTCCCAATTTCTTTTCCCTTTGCTCTCCATTATCCAGGATTCCCCTTATCTCCCTTAACCCCACCCTCCTTAGTTCTTGTTCATGGGTTGAGCATATAAGTTCCCTGATTTCACCCTTTCCTATATTATTCTTAACTTCCCCCTGTCTGTCTTGTACCCACCAATTATGTTTCCTAATCCCTGCACCCTTTTTCCATCTCCCTCTCCCCTTCCCAGCTGATAGCCCTCCCAATGATTCCCATACCTATGATTCTGATCCTATACTGGTTGTTTGCTTAGTTTATTTTTGTTTTTATTTTTATTTTTTTTAGGTTCTATTGTTGATAATTGTGAGTTTGTTGATGTTTTAATGTTTGCAATTTTGATCTTCTTTTTCTTAAAAAAGTCCCTTTAACATATTATATAATAAGGGCTTGATGATAATGAAATTTTTTAGTTTTACTTTGGGAGGCATTTCATCTGTGCTTCCATTCTAAATGATAAGATAGCTTTGCTGGATAGAGTAATCTTGATTGTAGGTCTTTGCTTTTCATCAGTTTGAATACTTCTTGCCAGTCCCTTCTTGCCTACAGAGTTTCTTTTGAGAAATCAGCTGATAGTCTTATGGAAACTTGTTTGTAGATAACTTTGCTTTTCTTTTGCTGGTTTTAAGATTTTCTCTTTCTCTTTAATCTTTGGCATTTTAATTATGATGTGTTTCAGTGTGGTCTTGTTTGGGTCTAGCTTGTTTGGGACTCTCTGTGCTTCCTAGACTTGTATGTCCATTTCCTTCACCAAATGAGGGAAGTTTCCCTTCATTGTTTTTCTCACATGTTTTCAATTTCTGGCTCTTTCTCTTATCCTTTTGGCAGCCCAGTGATTTAGATGTTGGCACATTTAAAGTTGTCCTTCAGGTTCCTATACTTCTTGTTTTTTTCAGTTCTTGTTACTCATTCTGTCTTTGTTAACTATTTACTTTTTCCTTATGTTCCCTGGCTTCCTTCCCTTCACCATTGGTTTAATCTGGAGCCTCCTTCACTTCACTTAGCATAGACTTGCTTCTTCTCTTCTGCATTTGCCAAACTCAGGCGTATCTTTCAAGTCTGAACATCCTTATCAGCAGTGTTTTAAATTCTGCATCTGTTAAGTTGGCTATCTTTTTGTCACTTAGTTTTCCCACTGGAACCTTTTTATCTGTTTCCTTTTTTGGGCCATACTTCTCAGTCTTTTCAACTTGACAGGTTCCTGTGTTTGCCTCTGTGTCTTAGGTAGTGCTTTCATAATTATCTGGCTGAGTATTCCTTCTTTATATCTTTTGTTTGTTGGACTTCTGTGCAGCTCAATTTTCTGGAATTTCTGGTTATCTCTAGTTTTTGTTTTTGTTTTTTAAAGATTTTATTTCATTATTTTTAGAAGGGGAGGGGAGGGAGAGAGGCAGAGAAGGAGGGAGACATCAATGTATGGTTGCCTTTCACCTGCCTCCAGCCACAGACCTGACTGGAGACCTGGTTTGCAACCTGGTTATGTGTCCTGGCTGGGGAATAGAACCTGCAACCTTTGGGTTCGCAGGCTGGCACCTTATCCACTGTGCTACCAGCCAGGGCTATCTCTAGTTTTGAGGTAGATGTATTCCTTCTTAGTTGTGAAGTGTGTCTATCTACACCTCCATCTTGGATTCTCTAGAAAGATTATATTTTAAGTAAATGAAAGAAATGATAAATATACTTTTAAATGAGGTTGGATACCAGCCAGTGGATACCAAGTGTTGCTGGTTCAATTCCCATCCAGGGCACATAACCAGGCTGCAAGCCAGGTCTCCAGTCAGATCACCAGCTGGAGGCAGGTGAAAAGCAACCTGCCTCCCCTTCTTCCCCTCCACCTTCCCCCCTCTCTAAAAATAATGAATATATATATATATTTTTAACAATGAGGGTGGATAGACATAAGTGAAATACACAAGTTAGCAAGCCAATAATTGATGACAAATTAAAAAAAATATTCTTCTGTTCATATTGTGTACCTTAACACTGAGGTTTAAAGAGTAATTCACAATATTTTTCCTAGAGGAGCTCATGGCCTGGGTTCGGAGGGGAGGAATCAACACCAAAAATGTTAAGTAGAAATGCCACAAGAAATTTAAGTTCAAAGGCCTTTGAAACTGTAAGGAAAGAATAATTAATTTTGTTTTGTAAGTTGAAAAAGGCTTCAAAGAGGGTATAATGTTTTGAAACAAGTGCAAGTTAAATTTAAAAATGCAAGCAAATGATTTTAAATGTATAAATACAGAAGCAAGACATTTTTCTCTTCTGAACATTAAAAAGTATCTTTTATTAAGCATGTTTAAAATTATTTCTGTGAAATCTTTTCACTTTTCATTTTGCCCACAGCAATAATAATGTCTTGCTTTCATTTTTGAGTACTGTTTTGTCAGTCTTTCTGTTAAGCCTTTTTAATGCAGTTCATGATGATTTTCCTATGTCACTACTTGAAAACATCTGTCCACATTTTCCTCTAATAAAAGAGTCACTTTGTATTCTTTTATATAATTCACCTTATTTTCTCCTTTTTCCCGTTTATTTTAGTCTTCTTTTCATAATATTTTAGCACCCAGGTATCAAGAACTGGCAACAATAATGCATTTGATATCTTTATCTTTTGTCTTCTTATACACTTTTATATTTGAAGATAAAGATACAGATTATAAATGTTATTATTTTCACTCACAAGAAGAGAAAAAAATGGAGTTAAGATATTTTCCAAAAGGCACAGGGACATCTTGTGATACATGCAGATGCAAAATCCTCACCTCCTAGATCAGTGGTCATCAGATCAATTATTTTAACATTTGAAATGCTGCCCAGGATTTGTTATGGGACCTTCACTGACAAGTTCTGAGAAAAAGTTTCTTGATTTGAGATCCTGAAAAGGAAGGAGTTAAAGGAAAGAAAATTGGGGGCAATTAGATTGATCTGAAAGGATATGGAACCTAGGCAGAGGATCTGAATATGAAAGGAAAAATTTGATTTTGTGCTGAATTACAAGTTTTAAGGAAATTAGAGTGTACTTTTTTTCAGCTATAGATAAGGATCCACAGCCTAAATTAGTAAAGTTCTAATAACTGTTACCTTTTTAAATCACTATTAAAAAGTATTTCTAAAACTGGGTCAATTATGGGCAATCTCTCACCTTGAAGGGCAGGTGTAAGATGAAAAACCCAAAAAGAGCAGTAGCAAGTAATACAGGGTGCACGCGATACATTGGCAATAACTTTACATCTCCTTATTTCATGTGCTTCTTATTAATTTTGAAAAACTATGTTTCTTTTTTTAATTTAATTTTATTGTTATATCACATCCATCCCCTTTTTCCTTCCCTCCGTCCCCTTCCCCACCCACCCATTCCCCACCAAAGTCAATCCCACTTGCTGTCCATGGTTCTTCCATACTAGTTCCTTGACTAAACTGCTTGGAAAACTATGTTTCTAAGGTTATGATTTAACATCATTGTTTCAGATATAAAGTATTAAATTCTGAGAGCAACCATCATATCAAAAGAATACGATATTAGAGCAACCATAGTTTCTGGACTGCATACAGGGCCAACTGCTAAGGAAATTGCAGATTTCAATAACATCCCTTTACATACAGTTGACAACGTGAAGAAGGTATATGATGCTGATCCTGATGTTGCCACACCAAGAAGGAAAATGCATAAGGTATGCAAGGATCACCCAAGTCTAGATATTGTACTCAGAATCCAGGAGGTCATCAATGAAGATCCAGGATGTTTAACCTGGGTTGTTTTTGAGAAAAGTAGTTGCACTATGGATGAAGCAAGTCGCAAATGGATGTCATTTTCTCTTCCAACAAGATGGTGCACCAGCACATAATGCCCAAAAGGTTCAAGAAAGTCTCAATGTCAATGTTCCTGAATTCTGATCAGAGGAAATCTGGCCACTTACTTCACCAGATGCAAATCCTTTACAGTATTATGCATGCAGCATTTGTGAGAGAGAAGTTAACAAGCAACCTCATTCTGATAAAGAGGCTGTTAACGTTAAAATTGAAAACATTATGATGTCTGGATAAAGAAAAGTTAATTAAAGCATGCTGAAGATTCTGAAATCAAGTCGAGTCTATTATTGCAGCAAATGGAGACTTTTTTGAACAATTAAAAAAATGACTATGTTGTATTTAGATATAAGAAATTTATTTCAAAATATAATGCTTTTGTGGTATGCTGTTTATTTTACCAAAATTTTGCCAATTTATCACATACACCCTGTATATAATAAACATCAGTTGCAAAGTGTGAAATCTAAAAGGGAAGTCATTGTATTATATTATTATATTCATATTTTCTTCAGTCCCAGGAAGAAAGGAAGGACAAATTACGGCTTTATTTACAGGCCTTTTTACATACCCTGCAAAAGCATCCTGATGTATTTCTACTTTTTTGAGGCAGTTGGTAAAGTGCCTTGGATTTTTTCACCCTGTGAAAGGAAGGCCAGATTTCAACAGGCCTCATAGCAACATTTCTGTAACTTTTTGTAACTCATTTGTTAGAGTTGACTCTGACTCAGTCACTAGTAATACCTTTTACCTAGGTTAAATAAATTTGGTATGTTGGCCAAGTCAATTAATGTGACTGCTGTCCACTGGTTAGGAACAGTCTTCCCTGCTCAAAACAAAATAAAGCAAACCATGTTTTTCTCTCAGTTACTGAGTAAATATTTCATTTATTTAATTTCCAAGTGAATACCTATTTCCTACAGAGGTATGTTCATTGAATGTTAAGTGAGTATCTGGTTAAAAATGGTGAATTGAATACATACACTTGCCTCTGTGTCCTTCCAGAACCTCTCTCAAGTAGTAGATTTGCATGTAGGGTATGGAATGCTGAAGGGAGAGCGAGGAGTATAATCCCTCCAAGACAGAGCGAGAAAGAAGATAGTGGAACCTGGATGGTAGCTAAATATGGTAATTGATTTAGCGGAGGCAAGACAGCTGAATAATTAACCATTATTGAGAAAATCTAGAAGCACATTAATTTGCATTTCAGAATCTGAAGATTCAGGAATTTGTGACTTTGGTAATTCCGGATTTGAGATTCATTTACCTCCACTCCCTTCTGGAAGCTCACTTAAATGACAGCTTAAGTTTCTGTTTGATTTATTTAAGGAATAAAGCACAAATGACCAAAACAAAACGAAAATTTAAAAAAAAAAAAAAAGTTTCTAAACATACCTTCTCTTAGCATCTTTTCCTGAGTACTTTTATATTTTTATTTCTTATAAATAGGATATTCCTTAATATTCTTTTCTAGCTGTTTGTTGCTGGTATACAAAAATGCCACTGACTTTTGGTTATTGACCTTATAATTGGTAACTTGGATAAAATCTATTATTAATTATAAATATTTGGGTAAATTCCTCTGTTTTCCATTTTGTACACAATCATATCTCTGAATAACAATTTACTTTCCTATTCTTTGGCTTATCTTTTTATGTTAAAAATCATATTGCACTATGATATTTAGTCCACTGTTGAACAGAAATAGTTATATAGGAACAGCTATAATGGTTTACCATTATGTTTGCTATAACATTTCTGTACACTCTTGTTCAGTTTAAAGAAATTTCTTTTTATATTTTGTCCACTAACAATAAAAATAATTATTAAATGTTATCAAATGCTTATTCTGCACTTATTAAAATCATTATATAATTTTTTACTTTTATATATTAATGTGATGTTACTTAATACATTTTTTAATTTTATTGTTTTATTACATCCATCCCCTTTTTAATAATTTTTTAATGTTAAATCAATTTATATTCCTAGAATATAGACCCTTTTAATGCATTACTGAACTCCTTTTGCACTTGTTCAGAAAGATTTTTCTCCTGTATTAAGATTGGCCTGTATTTTTCCTCCCTTATTTTACTCTCTTTACTTTAGATAACACAAGAAATTAAGCTGAATTGGAAAGGCTTCACTTTTATGTTGTTAATTGGAAATTTAGGTTTGGAGTTACCTGTCTTTTTTAATATTTTGTTTAACTCTCCTGTGAAATCATTCTGCTATTTTCTTTAAGGGAAATTTTTGAACTACTCAAAACTGTTGTGATATTTATTTTTTGGATCAATTTTGAGTCATTTAGTAAATTTTTCAAGAATTTTGTTTATTTCACCTAATTTTTCAGATGTGTTGACATTAAAGCTATTTATATTTCATTATCATTTCGATCTCTGTTGCTTTTTGAGTTATGCACTATCATTCCTAGTAAATTTTGTTGTCTTTTGTTTCCTTAGCAATTCTGCCTGAGGTTTGTCAATTTTATTAATTTTTTTTTTTCAGAGAACCATTTGAGTTTGGTAAATCTATTATATTTTTGCTTATTTTTTACTTCATATTTTTCTGCTCTTGTCTTTATGGTTTTATTCCTTTTACATTTTCTTGGTTTATTTTACTCTTCTTTTTCCTAATGTCTTAAGATAAATGCTTATGGAATTGACTTTGAGTTTTGCTTTTTTTCCTACTATAATGTTTGGCTTTAAATTTCTCTCAGGACTTTTGGTTACATTCCAGGAGTTTTGAAATGTATTTTTATTAATGTACAGCTGCTTCTGCAGATGTTATTTATGATGACTTTTGTTTATGGTTTCTTGCTTCCTCATGTGTAAATCATTTTTGTTGTGATTTCATAATCCTTGGATTTCTATCTGTAGGAATTCTTTGAGGCCTGTCTCTAAAGTGCATATCTTCATAACAGTAGTACCTGAGGCATTATCAACCTCAGATCCTTTTAAACTTAATGTTTAGTTTGGACTTCTGTGTTTGTTTTTTCAGGTAATATAAATTTGGGTGGCAAACCCATGTGGATATGGCTTAGGGTGAAGAAATATGGGAGACTTTTTTCTTACCTGCTCCATCTAGAGAGAAGGTTGAGATGTGTTATCTTTCCTTCTGTGGGTCACATTTCTGTTCCGACTCATCCCCTGCGGGTACTGCCCTTTAAATGATCCTGGTACTAAGCAGGTATCTCTCACTTGACCTTCCATTGTGATCCAGCCCCTGTGGGCTTCTCTTTCCCAAACACAGAGCTGTTCAAACTCAGCTGAGGCCATTTTTGTTGGCGATCCCCTAAGGGAGGACACTGGCTCCAGTGTTCACCTAATCCTCATGAAATCATACATCCTCATTGTTTGTCTCCTCTATGTCTGTTTCTTAACTTACAGCTCAGCTATGCTCTGAGAAAGATTTTAAAAAACATTTAATTTGTAAATCCTGAAGGGTTTTCTCTGTGCACATGTAGTCTGTCATACTTCTGGAAACAGAAGACCCAATTTATAGAAAGCCAAATCAGTTTGCATTAAGGAGCTATAACTAGAAACTTCAGAAATATGGTGATTTTCTGTTTAGTTTGATTCAGCAGACAAATTGTGTCATTAAAGCTATAAAGTATTTCTGTCTGTTTACTCTGCTTTTCACAATGTCAGTTAAAATCCAAATCCCTCTTTCTTCCTGACATGGTCACAGAATGGGTGTCAGCTATTTACACAGTTACATACTTCATCATGCATATTCTGGTGAAGATAGCCAGCCCCTTCTCTAACTGTAAAGTAGGTTTTCCTGAACTTTTCCTTGTGGGCAACCACAGCACCAAATCCTCTAACCAGAGAAATAAAGTGCTCTGATTGACTTAGTTACTTGAAACAGACCTGTTCCTTGTTTAAAGACTAATTCCTTCATGAATCCCCTGATCCTAAAAATCATTAAATGAAAACATGTTTATATTAATTTTAAAAGAAGAGTTGTGATGCATTTCAGCTCAACTCAAGACATCTGATTATTTTATATAGCAATTAAAAATGCAAACAAGTTTACATAACTTTTAATAATCCAACAATTTAAAAGTAAAAATGCAGATTTATTCATAACTTAGTATACAATAGGGTTTATTTATTCTTTTTCTTTCTGCGCCATTTTTCATCAACTGTTCAACCTTTTGGAGCCCTTGATCTTGTACTTCGACTGCACTTGAAAGTAATTTTTATTCGATTCCCCAGCCAGGGCACATAACAAGGTTGCAAACCAGGTCTCCAGTCAGGTCTGTGGCTGGAGGCAGGTAAAAAGCAACCATACATGGATGTCTCCCTCTCTGACTCTCTCTCTTCCCTCTTTCTAAAAATAATTAAATAAAATCTTAAAAAAAAAAAGATACCTTTAAAAAAAAGTAATTTTTAATATAGAAAAGCACTTTTAGGATAAAATAAGAGATGAGCAAAAGAATGCTCTGAAACATGAAAATAGTGCATATTCACAAAAATGAGTCATTAAAGCTGCAAACCCTTTATTCCTCTTTACATAAGCAAAGTCAGTCGTTTGGAGTTTATCTAAACATTGCACACAATTCAAATTAGATCCACATGCTATTGTCTAACTACAAAAATGTGTTGAGTAAGTTGATGAGCATGTCTTTGCCTGTAACCATATTGTCAAAAATATTACTTATTAGTTTTATTATTTTTAGTTTTAAAATAAATTTTATTATTTCTTTTATTATTCTATCATTTGCATAGTGTGTTTTAGAGTAAAAAGGAAAGGATTCATGTAGGAAAACAGGTGTTTGAATATGGTATGGCTTTTCAAGAATTATTATAGTGAAAAACAGAAAATTGTATGGGGATAAGTCTGTACTGTGGCTAGGGAGATAGGGTTTACTCTAATTGACTAGGACTATTCGGGGCTTATCCTTAGGGATAGGTCTCCACCAACCTCATGGCCACTACACGAAGTAGAGGGAAGAGAATGAATATCAATGAGACCATCACAGTGCCCTCTTTAGCCAGCTTTATTACAGCATTCCTCTAAATCAAGTTCAACCTATACTGAGATCCCACTCACATCAATGATGAAGCATTTAATTTCTGTAATTATTGGGATTCCCTTTCTGTGCTATCAAGCGTTCAGAAAAAAGAAAAAAGAAAAAGAAAGAAAGAGAAAGAAAGAAAAACAGCCGGTGGAGGTGCTGGTTAATAATGGTAGTTGCCAGTATTGATGCTGTTCCTTCCCCTTAATGATGCTATCAAGCATTATCTTCCAGGATTCATCAAGCTTTCAGTTCTGGGTAGACTTAGGGATGAACCCTGCACACATTTGCTCCACCAGACCTGGACCTTGTCTTTGCTCACCAGGCCACAACAGATAATGCCCTGCATCCTTGTCTCACTCCTGCTCTCTTCCACTCTTTTTCCAGCTCCTCTTGTTTCCTGTCCTAAAATTTTTTGTCACATTTTCTCTAAAAAAAGAAAAAGAACTTTATGATAGGACCTGTATACTATACTCTTCACCCATTTAAAGTGTATAGTTTATGGATAGGCACCAGCCTGTGAACCCAAAGGTCACTGGTTCAATTCCCCAGCCAGGGCACATAACCAGGTTGCAAACCAGATCTCCAGCCAGGTCTACGGCTGGAGGCAGGTGAAGGGCAACCATACATTGATGTTTCTCTCCCTTTCTTCCTACCTCCTGCCCTTCTCTCTCTAAAAATAATTAATAAAATCTTTTTTTTTTAAAGTGTATAGTTCAGTGGTTTTTAGTATATTCATGGAGTTGTTCAGCAGTCACCATAATTTTAGAATGTTTGCATCATTCCCAAAAGAAATCCTCTACCCATTATCAGTCATTCTTCATGTTTCTTCAGTTCTCCTAATTTCTGAAGCCCTATGCAATTATTGATCAACTTTCTGTAAGCGTAGATTTTCCATTTTTGGACATTTCATATAAATGGAGACATAAAATATGTAGTCTTCTTACCTGGCTTCTTTAACTTATAAGGATTTGTATTTCATTCAAGATATAAGTTTATAACAATAGTAGATGGATGTCTTAATATGTCTGACAAATATATGGATTTACTGCATTATTTCACTAGTGAGTAGACATTTGAGTTGTTTCTAGTTTGAGGCTATTATTAATAGTGTTGATATAAACTTTGCAAAAATGTCTTTGTGTGGGAAAACATTTATTTTTCTTAAAGTCCTAGGAAAATTAGTAAGTTGTATATTAAGTTTATGTTTAACTTTTAAAGTTAAACATATGATTTTCCGAAGTAGTTTTATTATTACATATTCTGGCTAGCAAAGTTACAAAGGTTCTATTTTCTCCACATCCTCCCCAATACTTATTATTTGTATTTTTAACTATAGCCCTTCTAATGAGTGTGTAGTGGTATACATTTTTCAATGTATGTAATTAGTCAACTACTTTTAAAACTTGAGAAAAAAATTTAGGTTGGCCTTTCTAGAAATAGCCAGGTGTTCTGGCAATACTGGGTCTCAGTACTGTAATGTGGCAATTGGCTGTGAAGTTGCCTTTCTCTTTAGACTGGCCTGCTCTCTCCATTTTATTGGAGCCACATCTTATTTTATAAGCCTGAAACTGAAGGTAGGTGTCAGTTCTCACCTTTCATGATAACTGTGTTTCTGGAGGTAAGAAATATCTTGTGTCTCCATGTTTCTAGCAAAACTGGAAAAATGAGGTACAAACTGAGGTGGCAATGTAACTTAAGAAAAGTAGAAGAGAGCAGAGTTCTTTGTTGAGTTAGAGACTACTCTTACATGTTTAATATATAAAGCACATATTTGATAAAAGCATGCAATTGAAGACATTATTATGAACAAACCATATTTAAAAAAGCATGTGATGGAAATTTTAATAACTGAGAAAAATAATAGAAATTTGGATGAAGTTCTATTTTGAAGTCAAAGTAATGGAACCGTGAAAAGTAGTTATTAATATAAATGTAAAAAGCTTGTAACTAATTTTAAAATATATGTTTTGACCATTACATTCTTAGAAAAATTTCTTTAGCAAGAAATAGCCTACCATACTTGAAAATCAGTTTTCTGAATGGGAAATTATAGAAATTCCCCACTACAGAATAGAGGATCCAATTCCAAATGGTTCTCTTTGTAAAATTTATTAGAATAAACTAATGTTCACATTGTCTCTCACAATTAATGGAGTGAATATTAAAGTGAATGGTTATCAAATAAAGTCATATGGCAGTATATGATACTGAGAGCTAAATTTGATGGTGTTAGAAAATTAGATTTCTTCAAATGTCTTGAGAGTAGTTACTCTAAATATAAAACCAAACCATGTTTGGAAGTAACTACATTTGGGTACATCTGTTCTCCATTATGAAGTGGAATAAAACTAAATATTGCTCCCAATTAAGGAATTTAAGGCCAAATTCTGGACTGTCCATTTCAAAGAGAAATACAAGACCTAATACATCTCATGCAGAAAAGAAAAAAGAAAAAAAGTTCATTTTCCAATTCTGAATCATACAAACTGGAATTTGAATTTTAAAATCTTTTTATTTTAACCTATAATCCAAAATATCTATTTAGATTTTGCAATGCTCTTCTAATTTAACAAAAATAAAGAATGACCCTGGCTGGTGTGGCTCAGTGGATTGAGCACCAGGCTGTGAACCCAAGAGTTGCTTGTTTTATTCCCAGACAGGGTACATACCCAGGTTGCAGGCCAGGTCTCCAGCCAGGTCCCCATCTGGAGGCAAGTAAAAGGCAAACATACATTGATATTTCCCTCTTTTCCTTCCTTCCTCCTATCCCCTCTCTCTGAAAATAATGAAGAAAATCTTGAAAGAAAGGAAGGAAAGAAAGGAAAAGTTAGTTGATTCTATTTCTGGAAGTTAAATATTCCCGTACTTGGAGTGCTGTACACATTACCAACTTGGTGTTACATTACCTACCTAGATTTTCTTTCTTTCTTTCTTTCTTTTTTACTTTTAACACCCATGTAAAAGGAATATGTTTAAGCATTCTTCCTATTTCTTCATGATGCAGCCCAAATAACCAGGATGAGAAAATACTTAGGAACTGTAAACAGATGCTCAGAAACAGAAAATCATCACCTGTTGAAGATTAGCGCACAGAAAGGACTACAGGAAGCAGGTGTTCTGCTAGTGAAGAAGGGAGAAACCCAACTTTTATTTAAGTCAGCAGGATAGAACTCCAGCATGAAAACATTGGAGGCTGGTGGAGTAGGTACTTGAGGGTGGTGACAAGACAACCATCTTGACTGTTTGTTTGGTTATGGGTTGTGAGTAGCTCATCGGGAAGCTCTGTACAGTTAATTAAATTAACTTAAATTAACTTAAATTAAATTAAACACTTAATTTCACACCAGCCCCTCTCTCCTGGGCCAACATGTAGAACTCAGCTTCTATAGGGGGCAATACCTAGTTCTAGAGCAGGAGTAAAATTGCTTCCTGTTTTCTCTACAGCTAATTTCATAGCACTGTGTATAGGGGAAAGGTCCCTGCTTCTGATCCCTGCAGCAATTGGTCTCTGAAGTACATACTTGATTGCCCCTTTTATCTTAGCATGCAGAGTTTGTGCTGGAATTTCTTAAAACCTAAAGTTATTCTTTCTGCTTAAAATCCAACAGCAGCGTTCAACTCCATAACCTCCTGTGGCAGTGGGTTTCACAGGTTGGCTAAGTGTGGTACAAAGTAATAGTTTCTACACTTTGCTCTAAATTTATCAGCCATTAATTCCACCAGATGACATTTCGTTCTTCGGTGACATTATGGAACATTCAGTTCTTTGGCTGAGACTACAAACAAAACCCTCTGTCAGGCTCTCAGACACTAAATAATCACCACTTGCCATTTTCACTTTACATATGTTAACCTGGTTTGATTGACTGGCAGAAAATCTTGACTTCTAACTCACTGTAATTGTATTCAAATGTTATTCTTCTCTCTCAGTCTTTCTTGGGAATCATATTTATTCTTAAGTATACACATGAAGTGACCTATTTGGTAGGATTAGGATTAATTTGTGTGAAGAGTGCGTTGAGGCTTCTAGAAGAGTATCAAGTGTCTTGTGATGGTGATGACTCACAATAAACTATCTGTGGCCAGTGCTTCATCCAGGAAGTAGGTGACAGGACACATACCATGATTTTAGAGAGGTTGAATTGGTTCTTTGCCTGATCCCACCTCCATCCAGCTCCTGCCAGCTCTTCCACTCAGTCTGATTTACGAAATTCTTCTATTAAGTCTCAGTCCCTTTGATCCCTATTCTAATGAAACTGCCCTCAGAGATTGGTGTTATTTTAAGTTTCTGTCAGCCATTTTCTCCTGGGTACAAACTGATGATGTACCATGCCTCTTTTCTTGTAAACTAGTCAGCTTCAAATTGTGTCCTGCAGAATCCTGGAGGCCCAAGAGAATGGGAAGGATTGCTGTTGAGTAAGAAGGAATCACATGCTCTGGGTTTCACCATGAGTTTCAACAGAGCAACTTTGCTGCGATTTGCTGTAGATGCTCAGCTTCTGTGTAAGATTCCATGTGACCAAGTTTTACATTATTATTGTTTCTATTTTTATAACTCTGCTCTAAGTTATCAGGTTAGACCCCTTTGCATAAAGCCAAGAGTGAGCCTCCAGTACTTTTATGCCAGTTACCCAAGTTAATGCTCTCACATTTCACATTCTCTGGGTCAGTCCTTGCTCCTGACTTGGGCACTCTTCCCAGCACAAGACTTTGCTTCCCTCCTAGGTGGTAGAGCTGCTCTCCTGCCTCCTATGTGACTCTCATTCTTGTTGCACTAGGAAGTAAAAAGAGAAACAAAGAATAGCTGTATGCATGCTTCCACTAATTCCTTCCTTCCTAAAATTTAATATTTGGAGAACATCATTATCCTTTGGAGCTTTGGAATGGATTCTATGCAAATGAAAAGTATCTATTATAACTTTAAATTAAATACTTCCCAAGACCTAGAGAGTTGGAGCTATATCAATATATATTAACCTAACATAGTTTGCTACTAGGAAACATGAAAAATTAACATATTTAGTAGTAATGAAAAATTTGACATGAAATGAAAGAATTTTGATGAAAAAAGAAAATAGAAAGTGAAGATTAGTTATCACCTGGTGAAGAAAAGATAATTTGTTAGCATCGAAGGAACTGAAGTCATTTAAAAGATTGAAAGCTTCAATTCTATAAAATTGAAATTTTCTAAATATTTAAAAACAATAAAACTAAAATTTTAAGAGGAGTTAATAAACTGAGAAACATTTTATATTAAATTTGACTAGGAATTATATATATTCTATCAAATCAGGTTATAAATGAAATATACCTAACAATTTCTAAAAATCCACATATGAAATGAAAAGACTCTCAGCAGGTAAAAGAAACAGATGTCTACCATGGGGTACATTCAGATTTTTAGAAATACATCAAGAAATAAACTCAAATGAACAGATGACGTGAACTGATAACTCATACAAAATGCAATATAAAGCAATATAGGTAAAGAAAATATATTTTATTTAAAAAGTAAAGTTATATCAAATAAAGCAAAGAACTTTAAGGATTAAAAGAATAGTACCCCTCAAAAATTAAGTGAAAATTGCCATATACAGCCAAAGGATTTGAAAGTAGGGACTCAAATAGTGTACACCAGCATTCAGAGCAGTGTTATACACAATAGCAAAAGATGGAAACAGCCCACATGTCCACTGACACCTACATATATACCACACAATATGTGGTATATAAATACAATTGAATATTACTCAAACTTAAAAAGGAATAAAATTCTGATAGTTACAACAAGGAGGAAACTTGAAAACATTTTGCTAAGTAAAAAAGCCAAATATTAAAAAAATATATTGTAGGCCTTGACTGGTGGCACAATGGATAAGGTGCCAGCCTGTGAACCCAAAAGTCGCTAATTCAATTCCTCAGCTAGAGCACATAATTAGGTTGCAAGCCAGGTCTCCAGGCAGGTCCTTGGCTGGAGGCAGGTGAAAGGCAACCATACATGGATGACTCTCTCTCTCTCTGCTTCTCTCCCTAGCTCTCTCTCTAAAAATAATACATCTTTTGAAAAAATATATTGTGTATGATTCCACTTGTATGAGGTACCTAGAACAGGTTTTCTAGAGAACAAAGGTTGTCAGGGACTGAGGAGAGGGAGGAATGACAAATTATTATCTAGTAGTTACAGAGTTTGTATAGGGGATGAGGAGAAGTTTTGGAGTGGATAATGTCGGTAGCTCTACAATACTGTGAATGTGTTCAATAGGACTGAATTATACACATAAAATGATTAAAAAGATAAATGTATTCATTTGACCACAGTCTTCTAAAACATGAATAGCTGCTTAGGGTAACATTGTATATACCTAGTGCATTAATACTGAGGGTGGAAATATAAATTTATACAATCCATTTTGGAAAGGAATATGATAATTCTTATCAGAAACCCCTGAAGTGTTTCTTCCTTTGGAGGAATGGCTTAAGAAGTGGGGGGATTAAAAAGTACAAATTGGTAGTTACACAATAGCCAAGGGTATATAATGTATAGTACAGAATATGGAGTAGCCACAGAACTTCTATGCATGACCCATGGACATGAAGAATGGTGGGGGCATTGCCTGGGGAAGTGGAGATTGCTAAGTGGAAGGAGGCAAAGGTGAAAAAATTGGGACAACTGTAATAACATAATCAATAAAATATAATTTAAAAACACTTTTCAAATGAGAAAAGAATTTGAAATTATGATAAGAAAGCTCAGAACAAAGGTATAACAACCTTCACAGTCAGTAAAGATACAAAGTCCCCAAGTTACCATGATTTGACATAAGATTTTTTTTTTTCTTTATTGCATGAGGTTGTGAAAGCAGTAGGCATTTACTAGAAACCATTCTTTGATTTTTCTTTTTTTCTTGGGCTAGCAGTTCATGAGTTCATCATTCATGATGATCACGATGCTGGGCAACAACAGCAAGATGGTTTTGCCCCACGTGCTGCTGTTGCCCCACTGTGGGCCAGCGTAAGTGTTCTGAGCACATTTAAGGTAGGCTAAGCTAAGCTGTGATGTTTGGTAGGTTAGGCGTGTTGAATACATTTCCAGCTTACCACGGGTTTGTCCAGGAGCATCTGTACTTCCTTTGTGTAACACCAATCTTTATGGTACATTTCTCAGAATAATAAATTCCTTGACTCGGGAGCATCAGTGGGAATTTTAGAGATCATGTAATAAAGCTTACTTTACGTATTTGGGCACACTAAAATCTAGAAAAAGGACCCACACAGGCAACGTAGCAAGGGTGGACCAAGCCAGTCCTGGGACTTGGGCTCTATGGGGATCTGTGGGACTTGTGCACTGTCTCTATGTTTCCGTTTCTACAGCAGTGCCAAGGAGGCAGGAGGCTGCAACACTGCCCATGTGCTAATGATCCCTTCCTTTAATGCCTTTTCTTTCTCCCAGGGCCTCTTTAGTTCTCTCTTCAAAGCTATAAATAACTCCATCCTTTGCCGTAAAAGTCTCTCCAGACACACTATATCAATATTATTTAGCATTAATGACACATTACTATACCATCATTTAAGACATGAAATGGGTCCTCCCAGGAATGTTCAGTAATATAGGATATAACCACATGGAATAAGTGATAAGGCAAGAGATAAACTATTCATATGGTTGATTCCCTTTTAATTTTGATGATGGTTGCTCTAGCTGTGCTGAACCTTTTAAATTTGCCATAGTCTCATTTGTTTTGTTATGTTTTGTTTTGTTTTTTTCTTTATTTCCCTTACCCTAGGAGACACATTGGAAAAAATATTGTTACATGGGATATCTGAAATTTTGCTGCCTATGTTTTCTGCTAGGACATTCCTGATATCAAGACTTATATTTAAGTCTTTTATCCATTTTGAGTTTATGCTAATGTATGGTGTAAGTTGGTGATCTAGTTATATTTTTTACATGTACTAGCCTAATTCTCCCAACACCATTTATTGAAGACTACTTTTACTCCATTGTATCCTGTGCCCCAACTTGGCCAATATTAATTGACCATAAATAGGGATTTATTTCTGGGCTTTCTATTCTGTTCCATTGATCTATGTATTTGTTCTTATGCCAGTACCAGGCTGTTTTGATTATAGTGGCTTTGTAATATAGTTTGATGTCAAGTATTGTGATCTGTGATCTCTCCAACCTTGTTCTTTCTCAAGATTGCTGAGCCTTTGGGGTCTTTTTTAGTTCCATATAAATTTTTGTAGTATTTGTTCTATTATTATCTTTTCTTTTAAACTTATAGTACTTAAACCTATTTTTTTTAGTTTTATTGTTGTTGTATTACATCCATCCCCTTTTTGTTCCCCTCTGTCCCCCTCCCTACCCACCCATTCCCCCCAAAATCAATCCCATCTTAAACCTGTTTTTAAATTAAAAAATGTTTAAAGATTTTATTATTTTTAGAGAGAGGGGAAGGGAGAGAGGCCAAGAGGGAGAGAGATACCCTTGTATGGCTGCCCTTCACCTGCCTTCAGCCATGGACCTGGCTGGAGACCTGGCCTGCAACCTGGTTATGTGCCCCAACTGGGGAATTGAACCAGCGACCTTTGGGTTCACAGGCTGGCTCCCTATTCATTGTGCCACCAGTCAGAGTTAAACTTATTTTTTTTTAAGATTTTATTCATTATTTTCAGAGAGAAGGGCAGGGAAGGAAGAAGAAAGGGAGAGATATCAATGTATGGTTGCCTTTCACCTGCCTCCAGCCACGGACCTGGCTGGAGACCTGGCTGGAGACCTGGCTGGAGACCTGGCCTGCAACATGGTTCTGTACCCTGACTGGGGAATCAAACCAGCAACCTTTGGGTTCGCAGGCCAGTGCTCAATCCACTGAGCCATACCAGCCAGGGCTGTAGTATTTGTTTTAGATCTGTGAAATATGGAATTATGTTGAATCTAGAGACTGCTTTGGGTAGTATGGACATTTTAATGATGTTAATCCTTCCAATACATGAGCATGGTATATGCTTCCATTTATATATATCTTCCTCAATTTCTTTCTTCAGTGTTCTATACTTTTCTCAGTATAGGTCTTTTAACTTCTGGGTTAAATTTACACATAGGTACTATTTTTCTTGTTGTTATAGTAAATAGAATTTATTTCCTATTTTCTTGTTCTCATATAGTTCATTGTTGGTATACAAAAATGCTATAGATTTCTGAATATTGACTTTGTGTCCTCTAATTTGCCAAATTTACTTATTAGGTCAAGTTGGTGGAGACTATAGCATGTCATCTGCAAATAATAATTTTACTTCCTTCTTTTTGATTTGGATGCCTTTTATTTCTTTTTCTTGTCTGAGCTCCGTGGTGAGAAATTCCAGTACTATGTTGAACAAGAGCAGTGAGAGCAGGTGGTCTTGCCTTATTTCCAATCTTAAGAGGAAAGCTTTTAGTTTTTGCCTGTAGAGTATAATGTTGGCCGTAGTTGTATAAGGCTTTTATTATGTTGAGGTATGCTCCCTGTATTCCCACTTTGCTGAGCATTTTTTTTTTTTAAAGATTTTATTTCATTATTTTTTAGAAACAGGGAAAGGGAGAGAGGCAGAGAGGGAGCGAGACATCAATGTATGGTTGCTTTTCACCTGCCTCCAGCCACAGACCTGACTGGAGACCTGGTTTGCAACCTGGTTATGTGCCCTGGCTGGGGATTCGAACCTGCGACTTTTGGGTTCACAGGCCGGCGCCTTATCCACTATGCTACCAGCCAGGGCAGCATTTTTATTATAAATGAGTGCTGGATTTTATCAAATGTTTTTTCAGCATCTATTGATATGATCATGTAATTTTTGTCCTTCATTTCATTATGTGCTGTGTTATGTTTATTGAATTTTCAAATAGTGTATAATCCTTGTATCCCTGGACTAAATCCCACTTGATCATGAAGTATAATTATTTAATGTATTGCTGGATCTGGATTGTCAATATATTTTTGAGGATTTTATCATCTATGCTCATCAGAGGTATTAACCTGTAGTTTTCTTTCTTTGCTGTGTCTATAACTAGTTTTGGGATTAGGTAATACTGGCCTCATGAAAAGTGCTTGGGAGTCTTCCCTCTTCTTGAATTTTTTGGAATAGTTTGAGAAAGATAGACATTAGTTCTTTTAACTAGTTTGGTAAAATTCACCTGTAAAGCCATCTGGTCCAGGGTTTTTGTGTGTCAGTAATTTTTTTATTACTGCTTCAATTTCACTAGTTATCATTGGCTTATTTAGGCTTTCTGCTTCCTCTTGATTCAGTTTGGGGAAATTGTGTTTCTAGAAATGTATTCATTTAACCCAGGTTGTCCAATTATTTAGCGTTTAGTTTATAGTAATTTCTTACAATCATTTTAATTTCTGTTTTATTGATTGTAACTTTTTATCTTTTGTTTCTAATTTTATTTACTTGGGTCATCTCTCTGTTTTTTCCTGATGAGTCTGGTTAAATGTCAATTTAGCTTATGTTTTCAGAAAACCAACTCCTGGATTCATTGATTCTTTGAATTGTTTTATTAGTCTTTATGTCATTTAATTCTGGTCTGATTTTAATTATTTCCTTCCTTTTGCTTGCTTTGGTCTTTGATGTTCCTCTAGTGCCTGTAGATGTAGAGATACATTGTTTATTTGAGATTTTTCTATCCTTTTTAGGTAGGGCTGTAATGCTATAAACTTCCTTCTCAGTACTACCTTGTTTGTGTCCCGTAAGTTTGGGGCTGTTGTGTGTTCATGTTCATTTGTTTCCAGATACTTCCTGATTTCTTCCTTGATCTTATTGTTAACCCACTTATTACCTAATACCATGTTATTCAGTCTCCCTGTATTTAAAGTTGAGTTTTTTCTTTGAGATTGGTTTCTAGCTTCAAACCACTATGATCTGAGAAGATGCTTGATGTGATTTCAGTTTTCTTGAATTTGTTGAAATTTGTTTTGTGTCCTACCATATTATCTATCTTTGAAAATAATCCATGTATATTTGAAAACAATGTGTATTTTGCTTCTTTTTGGTGAAGTGCTCTGTATATATCAATTAAGTCCATTTAATCTGGAGGGTTGTTCAATGCCATTATATACTTATTAATTCTTTATTTGGGTTCATCTTGTTTCAGGACCTCTGTGCTTCCTAAACTTGTGTGACTTTGTCCCTTACCAAGTTATGGAAATTTTCTGTTATTACTTTTACAAACAAGTTTTCTATCTCTTACTCCTTTTCTTTTTCTTATGGTAGCCCTATAATTTTAGTATTATATATGTTTAATGTTGTCACATAGCTTTGTTAAACTATCTTGCTTCATTTTGAGTCTTTTTTCATTTTTCAGCTAAGACTGGGTGTTTTTTCTATCTTGTATTTCAACTCACTGATTTGGTCCTCTGCTTCATCTAGCCTGCTGTTAATTCCTTCTAGTGTATTCTTCATTTCAGGTATTGTAGTCTTTATTTCTTCCTGGTTCTTATTCATAGTTTCTATGTTTTTTATTTTTATTTTTTTCCATGCTGATATAGTCCCCACCAAGTTTTTTGTTTTTGTTTTTTTTTTTTTAAGATTTTATTTATTATTTCCAGAGAGAGGGGAAGGGAGAGAGGCAGAGAGGGAGAGAGACATCCATGTGTGGTTGCCTTTCACCTGCCTCCAGCTACAGACCTGGCTAGAGACCTGGCTTGCAACCTGGTCATGTGCCCTGGCTGGGAATCGAACCGGCGACCTGTGGGTTTGCAGGCCAGCGCCTTATCCACTGAGCCACCAGCCAGGTTCCCACTAAGTTTTTTGTAGATCCCATAAAATTCCTAGTAGTTCTCACTGAGTTCCTTGAATATCTTTATAACCATTGTTTTGAATTCTGTGTCTGATAGATTGCTTGCCTCAATTTCATTTAGCCCTCTTTCTGGGGATTCCTCCTTTCTTTTCAATTGACGGTTGTTTCTTTGTCTCCCCATTTTTGGTGACTCTTGTTTGTTTCTGCATCTTAGATGCTTTGATTCCTCGTCTTCTTGGAGTGACCTTCTGTGGAAGGAGTCCTGTGAGACTTAGTGGTGCAGTCTCCTTGATCTCCTGAGATGGATGCTCTTGGAATGCCATTTATGTGCACCCCTTGGTTATAATTGTGTTTCAGTTGTTGGGCCATTCACTTATGGGTTCTTCCCTCCAGCTGGCTGGCTGAGAGTCACATCCCCTAACATGTCTTGTATGTGTATACTGTTGTAGAGGCGCTGCCAAAACAAAACAACCCAGGAAACAAAACCCACACCAGCGAAGATAGCCCTCAACCACAACCACAATATCAACATCAAAAGAGCAAATATTAATAAAGGTGGAAATAAGAATATTATAAGAAAGGAAGAATAAATACAAGATGACTGATAGAAAAATGATTTTTAGAGAGAAGGGAAGGGAGAGAGGCAGAGAGGGAGAGAAGCATAAGTGTATGGTTGCTCTTCACTTTCACACGGACCTCCAGCTACACGGACCCGACTGGAGACCCGACTGGAGACCTGGCTGGAGACCTGGTTTATGTGCCCTGGCTGGAAATTGAACCAGTGAAACTTTGGGTTCACAGGCCAGTGTCTTATCCACTGTGCCACCAGCCAGGGATTGGGAAAAATAAAATTTAAAACAAAAATAAGAAATGACAGGGAGATTTCAGAATGGAGTTAGAGGGAGGAACTATAAAATTTGAGATTTAATATACAAAAATAGTAAGCATCTAGGAATAAAATTAAAGAAATGCAAAACCAACCACTGTATCAATGACAAATAGGAAAAGATTAATAAAGGTGGAGAGAGAATAAAGATATTATAGAAAAGAACACGAGATGAGTAATGGAAAAATAAGTGGTTTTGAGAGGCTAGAGGGAGGAGAAATAGTAAGAATTAGGACTAGAAACAAGGCATAGAAAGGGAAAATATAACTTAAAAGACTTTGTTTTATAATTTTTAGAGAGAGGGGAAAGGAGAGAGGCAGAGAATGAGAGAGACATCAATGTGTGGTTGTCTTTCACCTGCCTCCAGCTATGGACCTGCTGGAGACCTGGCTTGCAACCTGGTTATGTGCCCTGGCTGGGGAATCAAACCAGCGACCTTTGGGTTCGCAGGCCAGAACCTTATCCACTGTGCCACCAGCCAGGACAGGGAAAAATAAAATTTTAAATGAAGATAAGAAGAGGAAGAAGGCAAAGTGGAGTAAGAGAAAGAAGGAATAAAAATATGAGATTTGAAATAAATCTAAAATAAATAGTGAAATAATAGGAACAAGTTGAAGAAAGAAAAAGAAGTGTTAAAAGGCTACGCAGGAGAAAAAATAACACAAATAATGAAGAAGATCGAGGAGGGGTTAGTCTTAGCAGAGTCTAGTGTTTGCTACTGTCTTATTTTTCTGGATCCACCTCTGGTAATGTCAGATGGTGTCCCAGTCTAGCCCTGGGCAGGCTGTTTGAGGCTACCAGTAATTCAGTCTATCGCTATCTTCTTCAGACCTGGCTGGTCCTTGCTGTTCTACCCTGCTAGCTTTCCATTAGCACAAGGCCCAGGAGTGGTTCATCTAATGTCCGGAAACATGGCCAGTACCACCTCCATGTGCCTCCAGAGGGGCCCTCTGGTGCGATCAGGAGGGTGGAATCCCTGGGGTAACCTCCAGGAGGTGCTGTTCAGTCTTCAGTGGGGATGGCAAGTTTCCCTACCCCCCCCCCCCCCCCCCCACCACTACTGTCTTGGTCTGTCCCAGATTATTTCCAATAATGTATAGTTCCTGATGAATTAGCTGCCCATTTCATGTGAGGAGCCATCTGTGTAAAAGGGTCAGTCTTTCCTGCTTGGTGCTGATGGCAGCTCTGTATAAGAGCTGAGGCTGGGCAGGGACGTTCTATAAACTGTCTCTATTGTCTCTGCTCTGCTGGTTTCAGTGGATCAGGGGCCAAGGAAGCAGGGTAGCTTGTAGTGTCTGATAAAGTTCAGAAAGTGCCCTTTTGGAGCTTTTCCTTCATTTCCCTGTGTTATGCACCCAGCAGGGACCTCACTGTTCTACAGAGCCTGCAATCCCACAGACAGGGGCTGGGGCTGCCTGCCTGCCTGTGAGGGGACCTGCCTGGCTGCAACAAATCTCAGGCACTCAGCTCCTGGCAGTCCAGTCCCCAGTCCACCACTCTGGCAGGAGACTCAGGCCTGAACTCTCCACAGTCCCTTGCTTCCAGCACGCTGGATGGGGGCCCACAGTCTCTTGATCTTGCCACTTTGTTCTTCCTATGCAGCAGGACTCTGTGAGGAAATTGCCTTCACTCTGGTTTCTGTTTTGGCAGATTAACTACACGTATGCTCACCGGGTCCCTGCCCAATCACGCCTCAAGTACCCTTGATAAAAGTCTCTATGTGACACCCACTGCATTACCAAGTCATGGACTGGCTCTCCACATGCTTCACCTCCCCAAAAAGCAAAAAGTCTCTCTTGGTCAGGACTGTCTGTGGCCTGCCAGTGCCTCTGATAGTTGTAGGAGCTAGAATTTCTCTCTGAAACTCTCCCAGTTGGTGCTGCAGCTATGGACATGCTGCTTGCTGTGTGTATGCAATCTAACTCTCCCAGACTTTGTATATCCTCTCAAGTCTCTCTTGATTAAGGTTGGGGGTTCCCTTTGCAGGACCAGGGCCTCAGCTCTGGAGAAGGAGAGAGTTACTTAGCTGCATTTTTCTGTCTGGTCTCTCCTCTGCTGCAGGCATCTCACATAGGGCATTTCTCCCTCAACTTATAAAACCTCTTAGTAGATGGTGCAAATCATCCTCTGTATCCCCTGACTTCAAAATTTCATATGAGCTGTGAGATTCTGTTGATTGTTCAGGTCACTTGTGGGAAGATCAACTGAGAGCATCAGCAAGTGGGCTCAGATTCCACCTGGTTGGCCACCATCTTCTCAAACCCACTATACTTTTTTGACTTGGGGAGAGAGTGGGAGAGAGGGACTTGTTCCACTTGTTTATACATTCCTTGATTGATTTTTGCATTTGCCCTGATAGGGGATTGAACCCACAACCTTGGCACATTAGGATGATGCACCAACTGCTCTAAGAATAACTCTTAATTTAGATGATTCACTGTTAGGGAAAAGAGCGCAAATGATTTAGTAACTAGACTTAGGATTTCCTGTTTATGCCTTACACTAGAGCTTCAAAACATTATTTTCTTTTTCATCTTACAGTTATACTGTAAATCTAGATATTTAAGAGAAATTATTTAGTTAATCTCATTTTTGCTATTCAACTGAAAAAAATATGTAAGAATCAGTCATTTTGACAATCGTTGCCTATATGTGATCACTTTTGGGTAAAAGTCCTGGGCTCACTGCTGCATTGCATATAGGTTTTCCCAGGCAGGGCCTGTCATTAATACCAAATCTCGTGGATGCATTTTCTCTCCCTTGTCTCTAGCTGCTGTTACTCGGAAAGCTGTATGTGTGTTACCAGGATACAGCCTTCTTAGCTTTCTGACTTTTCTTTGGTACAGAATTAAAAGATCACATACTCTTTTTATTTTAGGGTTTGGCTGCTAAATACTCTGAAACAGAGAGGGCAATAAATACAGTGGACCTTGGAGTGTTGAAAGCTTTCAGAAACCTTCAAAAGCTTTTATAGTAAGTGTTCTTGTCTTACCCTAGCCTGCGAATGGGGCTGGTCACCCTTTCATTATCCTGACTACGTCTCTGTCTGATGCTGTCTGCATTTTTAGACATGGGTTAGGGGAGGGGCGTAGGGCTGACAACATTGCTCCCTCTCCCCTTCTTCACAGGTATGATAACTCATCTACCTGTGACCCTCTTTTTAAGTAGGTATCTTGAAGACTCGGGGGTGAGATATCTATGGGAACTCAGAGGGCATTTTGTCCTCCTAGGTACATCTCCAGGCAGCTTCCCCACCAGCCTTCAGTCCTCATGCCCCCAGGTATACATAAGAAAGTGTGAAAGAGATGAAACCTAGACATTGGTCATCTATCCTTTTTTAACATGATAGAAATTTCTAGTTACCTTGGATCTCATAAGAGTCATTCTGGTTATGAAGAAAAAACAAATTTGTCTTCTCCAAGGATGATTTCATTTCCCTTAACTTTGGACTTTCTATTATCCTGGGCTCATCCTCTTTAGTCACCTGCCTCAGGGTCTCACCTCATTCCTGAAATGCTGACCCTGTAACAGTTCCCCAAGCTTCCTATTTCATCACGCAAATAGCTCCTGAAACTCTGTTCTGGGGCCATAAGGAAGATAAATGGCAAGTTATCTTCTCCTAGAATTCCTACAACTCCACCTTCGGTTAGCATCTCACTGAGGGCATTCACCGCTCTTATTTGTACACAGAGAGTATAGTCTTCATTTCATACAGAATGGATTTGCTTGTGTGTCAGGAATATTAATACTTCTGTTACCATTCATTAATTGGAAACCTCATTTCTATTTCCCTAGAGTAGGGGTACCTGCACAGAGCTTCATGGAGAGCAGGCAGCAACCACTCCAGATGTGATAAGATGTTTTGTGCTGCCAGATGTATCTTGTTTTTCATACTTATTAAGTGCACATGTCTTCAAATTCCCGAAGATATTGTGCTTTTAATAAGTACTGCCTATATGGAACAACAACAACAAAAAAAAGTGTTGCTCTAGAACAGAGCTAAGGGAGGGAGAAGTACTACTGAAGCATATTTTCCCCATTTCAGGGCATATCCTTATCCTAAAAGATGACAAATATTTCTATGAGCCTAGCCAGAAATCTGTAGGAAATTATAATAGTAATGATAATATCAGTTTGGAATGTCAAAAGTTAAAATTTAGAAATACGTGTCTTTAATTAATTAAGTTGATTTAGAAATATGCATTCAATATAGATTGAAAATATGATCAATGGAAACTTTTATATGTATATTTAGGTAAATAACCAAATTTGAAATTAAGCTTAAAGTGCCTTTTACTTTAAGAATCCAAGGTGGGATTGACTTTGGGGGGGAATGGGTGGGTGGGGAGGGGGACAGAGGGGAGCAAAAAGGGGATGGACGTAATACAACAACAATAAAATTAAAAAAAAAAATAAAAAAGAATCCATAGAATTATTAAATGTTTCACCAGAACACCAAATATTTGCAATGTTAGTTACAACAGTGCAAATTAAGGAGACTATTTGAAGCCTTTAGATTTCCATTCTAGTGAACTAGATTTTTTTCTCTACTAGTGTTTTTTTCATAAAAAAAGGTAAATACACTTAAATATTCAAACAATTTCTTTTTTGTCTTTATATGAGGTGGGATTTAGTACAGTACTATATTGAAGATCACATGATTCTTAAAATTGTGGTGAAATACATATAAATTTTACTGTCTTAACCATTTTTAAGTGTACAGGTCAATAGTGTGAAGAAAATTGACACTGGTGTGCAACCAACCTCCAGAACTTTCTTATTTTGCAAAACTGAAACTCTGTAACAACTCTATTAAACACCTCTCCCTCCTACCTCCCCCAGCCCTTGGCCACCACCATTCTATTTTCTGTCTTTATAAGTTTGACTATTCTAACTACTTTGCATAAGTATAATCATACAGTTCCAATAAGTTTAATAAGCTATAAATAATACACTTTATGATAAACCAAATCTCATACCCCAGCAATTTTCAACATACATGCTCCAAGAGGCACACTAGTATGCCACAAGAATTTTTAAAACATCCAATAACTGACAATTTAGTCAGGGACATTGACCTTTTTTCCCTTAGGTTGTCAAATAAAAGTGTCAACAGCCAACACAACAATAGCCATCCAGTGTGAATGAAGCAAAATTATACTTCTTTTTGCCAAATTGGAAAAATACATAGTTTTTGCTGTGCTATAGAATTTCAGTAATTAGTTTATGGTGCCATGAGATGAAAAAGGTTGAAAATCACTAGTCTAACTAATATAATGTAAACCTACTTAGTGTAGCTATATTGGTACATGAAAATTTTATTAAGATGGGAATTTACCTGGAGTTTGCCTAATAACTTCTGAACGGAGGCTTTTTAAAATGAAGTTTTAAAGCAACTCCAAGAACTTCTGAGGAAAGTAAAAAAAAAGAAGAAAAGAGTTTAAAAAATTTCATTGACTGGTATGCCACAAGAATTTTTAAAACATCGAATAACTGACTATTTAGTCAGGGACATTACAAGATAAACGACCCCAGGCAAAGCCAAGTTCTTTGATAGTAACATACCTTTCTCAGAATACCTGTCCCAAAATATATCCCATGAAAAGTAAGTTTCAATGATTATAAAATTTCTGGAAAGTTGCATAATATCTATCTCTTTTGGATATTCAAATAGCATATAAGTATACTAAAAGTTCTAAGAAGATTTGATTCTTTATTCTGTGTTTGACCTGGATATTTTCAAAACTTACTTAACTAAAGAATCTTTTGTCTCCCCATGATACTTACAAACATTGTGAGGGAAAATGCACGGTCCCCAAAACATGAGATGGCTTCAGTTATGTTTCAGCACTGGAAGACTGTTTTTAGATTTGGAGTCTTGATTTGACACACAACCACTCTGCTTCATTCCACATTTTTATACTTACTTTTCAGTAAGAGATCACTTTTAGAGAGAAATTGCTGTATGTTCCATAAATGCTGTCACCAAGACACTCATTACTGTAAATGTCAAGTTGATTAAACTTTCATTTGAAAGAATGGTAAAGCAAGTCTGACAATACACGTTTTTCTTAGCTTGGGGTTTGAAGTGATGGCATAAATCCCAGGGGGGCAGATCTATGGTTCTCCATGCTAAAATAAAAACTGTTTAGCTATTATGTTTCCACTATATGTGAGCTATAAGCCCATCTCACATGGTGAGAGGAACAAACAGCTCAGCTACAAACTGCTTTTAAAGTACTAGTATAAGAACAGCAAGACAGGTAAATGAGAACATTTCTATGTATATGCAACATTAATATTGCATTGAAAATCTGATCCTGTGTAGACTCTATTTAGAGATACAAACAGCAATTCCAGAATAGACTTCATAAAATACAAGAAGAATCATTGTTACTACACAAAAGTCCCTGAAATCATGTACTGAGCTGAAGTGGTAAAGCTCAGGTAATAACTAGGAAATAACTGATTTTCTACTGAAGATATTTTGTAAATTATTTCAAGGCTCTTTGGGCAATTTTAGCACCTTGTAAAGCTGTCGTAAGACCCATTTACAGTAAGCAATTTCTCTCTGAATATTTGGCGATGCATAAATTAACTCCTTCCTTCTGATACCTGTTTTTCCCAACTATGATAGAAGATTTGTATGCATGCCTCAACTCTTACCAAGTTTAAGCTCCTTGAGGGTAGCAGTGATATTTTTTACATCAATTTGGTATGCCTATCAGTACCTGACCCAGTAATTAGTGGACTTCTAATATAGTTTGTGGTAATTGAATGGTCTAACTGGCTCTGTTCTGTGTATACTCAATATTTTCTAAAGGAAAGAACCTTATTTGCCCACTGACTATCATTAAAGAAAGGCCTAAGACTAAATTCTCTCATTTGAAACAAGTGACGATACCCACAAATTAAGGGCTCACCTATTTGGTACTCTTGCTTTGATCTGATTCCTTTAAGATTAAGCATTAAAGCATGGGCTTTTCCAGGAGCAAGTAAAGAAGCATAGAATATGGGAAAAGGAGAAATAGCACATTTGGGTAAAATGTACTGAGCCATTAAATACTACATTTACAGTGTTTCTTTCATTTGTATCCACAAGGCCTCTCATAAAATTAAAGTGAAATTCTTACTACTTAGATGGTTTACTCTCCCTTCATGTTTGACTATCCAGTTACGTAACTTCAGTAAGAGCTCCCTGGTGTTGAGAATCGCCACTCTGGGCAAGAGGCTTCCGCTATTCTTGACTAGCACCTGTCTGGCGTGGAGCAAACCCTCCAGGATTGTTTAACTAATGAATGAAACAAACAAAAATCACACCTTGCATTTATATAGTTTGTTTAATGTTGGAACATTGTTGTCACGCACATTACTAACTTCCATTTAATTCATTCACTTTCTTATTTGGTAAATATTGGAATATATAGCATTGCCAGACAGGAGGCATTAATCATTGAAATTAAGTCATAGTTCTTGCACTCAAAGGATGCAAAAATCCTTTGGGGAAAAAATCCTAGCCAAGGGAAAGTAGAAGCTTTGAGAAAAGTATCAAAATTTGTTTAACCTTAACAAATATTAGAAAGATCAGTTACTGTAAATTTTAAGCCTTACAACAACCCGTTAGTTTGCCAGAAATCACTGCTGGCAGACCATGGTCCTCAGACATTAAGAGACTTGCCTGTGGTCTTAAACTAAATAAGAGACACATGGGACTGGAACTTGTACCTTTTTCTTGGAGGACAGTGTTCATCCTGTCCCTGGAGCTGATCAATATAGGGGTCATTCCCTTTTTGCTTCAGGGAACAAGTTTGAGGTGAGCTCAGAACTGACAAGCTTTGAGACACCCAATGCCACACTGTTCAGAGAGGGAATACTGGTAATGAAAAGACAAAGAAACAACAGGTGGGACTTGGAATAGAAGCATAAAGCCAAGAGGGTTGGTAGAGTGATTTCTTTGACTGTAGTTCAAATGGAGGGAAAAACTGGAAAAGCGTTTGGGTGGTCCGGAGGCTGACATGCAGACTGCTGTGTGCTAGAATAAATGGTGTGTGTGTGTCTGTGTGTGTCTGTATGTGTCTGCGTGTGTCTGTGTATATTTCCTGATCTCCTTTTCTTATAAAGATACAAGTCATATTAGGGCCAACCCAATGACCTCATTTAACCTTAATTACCTATGAAAGATCATGTCTCCAAATATAATCACATTCTGGAATACCGGGGACTACATACGATGTTAACAAATGAATTTTGGGGGATGCAGTTGAGCCCATAATACACTCAAGTGTTCTTTTTTGGTCCATACATTGCCTTGAAAATATTTTTATTGGTGTATAATTGACATAATTTTTCAATTGTTTCATATAGTGTAATAATTTGATATTTGTACACATTGCAAAATGATCACAGTAAGTCTTAACATCCATTACCATACATAGTTACAAAATTTTTCTCTTCTTGTGCTGAAAACTTTTAAGCTCAAATACATAATACATTTTTATTAATTATAGTCACCATATTATATATTACATCCCCATGACTTAATTTACCTATAACTGAATTTGTATCTTTTACCCCTGCTTTGCCCATTTCACATCTTCCCTCTCAACCACCAGTCTGTCTGTTCTCTGTATCTGAGATCCCATATTTTTTTAAGATTCCACACATGAAATCATATGGTATTGCCTTTCTCTATGACTTACTTCACTTAACATAATGCTCTGATAAGAACCATATACATTATGGCAAATGGCAAGACTTTATTCTTTTTTAAGGCTAAATACTATCCGTGTGTGTGTGTGTGTGTGTGTGTGTGTGTAACACAACTTATTTATTTAATTATCTGTCAGTGGGTACTGAGGTTGTTTCCATGCGTTGCCTATTACAAATAATGCTTCTATAACATGGGGGTGCAGATGTCTTTTCTTTTTAAAAAATACTTAATCTTTATTGTATTTTCCATTACCATTTAGTCTCCTTATACCTTGCTCCCACCAGCAATCACCACACTATTATCCATGTTCATGAGTACTTTTCTCCATTTTGTTTAGTCCCTCTACCCATTCTGCTGTCCGATGAGTCTGTCCCCATTTTCCTTGTAAGTTCAGTTTTTTGCTTTTTTCAGTTTATTCTCAGAAGTAGAATTGCTGGGTCATATGGTAATTATATTTTAAATTTTTTGAGGAAATTCCAAAGTGTTTTCCATAGTGGCTGTACCAATTTACAATCCCACCAACAGTGTAAAAGAGTTCCCTCTTCTCCACACCCACAACAGCGTTTGTTATGTCTTATCTTTTTAATGATGATAATCTGTTTTCACTGTAGCTTCTGTAAAATCTAAGCTTCAAATTAATTACTTTGTTTCATTTTGGCTTTGATTTCTGTTTGTTTTGCTTTTAAATTATGCAAAGTTTGACACATATAGTTTGAATATCTTTGGCATAAAAAACCACACTTCTAGTGCCCAATGTATATTCACATGAAGAATTCTATTGATATTTTTAATTTTTGTTTATTAATATGTATGCAATAGCCTTACAATATACAGTGAAATACTTTATGTTAATTTAATGTAAAATAAAATACCATATACTAAGAGCTGAGTGCTTGCTATGTAACTCATAGAACCAAAATAAAACCAAATTTATTCAGCATAAACTTAGCTACACAACGTCAACATCAATTCAATTAAGGAATGTATCCACATGAGATCTAAGAGATAATGTAATGCAGAAAATTTTAAGCCACCATATTTATCAGATTCTTCATGGGGAGGGAGCATGAGGTGATACCTTATTGTGGTTTGATTTGCATTTCCCTGATGATTTGTAATGTTGAGAATCTTTTTGTGTCTTTTCATGTACTTAGCCATCTGTATTTCTTCTTTGTAAAAGTGTCTATTCATGTTCTCTGCCAATTTTTAATTGGATTGTTTGTTTTTTTTAATGTTAATTTGTCTGAATTTTGAAATATAATTTGGACATTAACCCCTTATTATATAAATGAATTGAAGATATTTTTCTTCCATTTAGTAGGTTGCCTTTTCATTTTGTTAAGTTTCTTTTGCTGTGCAGAAGTTTTTTTAAATTTAATGTAGTTCCACTTACTGATTTTTGCTTTTGCTGCTTTTATTTTTGGTGTCAGATTCAAAAGGTCATCACCAAAACCAGTGATAAGGAACTTACTACCTATATTTCTTCTAGGAGGTTTATGGTTTCAGGTCTTACGTTCAAGTGTTTAATAAGTATTTAATCTGTTTGAGTCACTATTGGTGTCCCATTGCCTAAGAGAGACATCAGAGGTGTTTCGAGCTCTGAAAGCAACAAATGCAAAAATGGATACTTATTTGCTTGAAACCTGCTCAAAAATTTTTAGGGCTTCCTGAAAGGCCCCATACTTCCATTTGTAGGCTTAGTGGAACCATTAAGAAATAGGAAAGAAAGCTGTATCTGTAAGCCAAAGAGGGGAAAAAGCCAATTAAAGCAAAGCAAAATGCTCTATACCATGTACCTCTGGGTATATATACATACAGATGTAAACATGTGTGTATACTTTAGAGAAAGCATATAAATGCTTTATAGTTGTCTTTATTGTTAAAAATCAAGAAGTAGAGATTGACAAATAAGGTTCATTTTTTAATGAGAGAAAATAACTCTGAAAGGAGCTCTAGTGATAAATTCAGCCAAATATTGATACAGTATTTTTTGCTATGAACCTAATGCTTGCCATTTATAAATCCCTTACTTAGGGAATAATGGCAACCTCAACACTTTGCAAAATAAAGTGTTTGTTAATAATTGTTGAAATGTGATTTTTAGTTGTCATGAGAATATAAGAAAAAATATAACATTATAAAAAGCACACACTAAACTCTACAGTAATAACAACTAATACTAAACACAACAGAAAGATAGTGAAAACCTCATATACTAAAGCCCAGAAGAGTCAATACAATCTGAATAAATTGCATTGTCCTCTTCATTATCTTTCCTCTATTCATCTCAGGGCTCTCTGTCTCCAGAAATTCCCACTGAGTAAGTTCCCCAAAATGGCAGGAAATAAGAATTTATCTGACCGGCTTGATTTTAAATATAGGATTCAGTAGAGATGAAACAGGAGGTCCCCAGAGACTATCTTCAGATTTGGTGATTGGCTAGAATAACTCAGAGGAATCAGCAATAGATGTCTTAAGCTATGATTTATTACAGCAAAAGGATACAAAGCAAAATAGCAAAGGAAAAAGGCCCATGGGGCAAAGTCTGGAGGAAACCAGGCACAAGCTTCCCAGAGTCCTTTCCCAGTGGAGACATACAGGACATGCTTAATTACTCCAGCAACAAGATGTAAAAACACATATGAAATGTGTTCTAGAGAAGCTTGTCAGAAACTCAAGGCTCGATGTTTTTATTGGACACTGGTCATGGAGGCACCATCTGCCTAGCAAATAACAAAATTCCGGATTCCCAGAAAGAAAGCGGCATTCAACATACATGACACTGGTTATACAAACAACTTGGCCACAGTAAACCACCTGTATCAGTTAGGGAATGGTGGGAAAATGCCCCACATTTAAATTTCCAGATACAAGACGAGGCCCACCCTTAGAAGCATGCCTGTCCCAGGCTAGCAGCCTCAAGCCGGTTTGATCAAGTAACTCTGGTGTTAGCTCCTGGAGAGAGAAATTCTCATCCTGGTCTGGACAGTGACCTGCTCCTTGGGATTACTGTGGAGAGGTAAATTCGTGTCCCAAAGGAGGTGTGCTCCGAAAGCTCTGTCTCACATGTTACAGTTACACTACCCAGTTTCCACTTTGAGCTAAATAGAACACAAGTAAGCTGTCTTTTCAGGTGGTAAAAGGAGAAAACATTCCTGTTTTAGACCTTGACCCCTTGAGAATATCAGGCATGAATTCAGCTGCCTCAAAGTCACGGGCATTAAAACAAAACGAAGTCTATTTTCTTGTTGAAAGGACAAAGCTTCAAGTCTGCTGCTGTTCTATCAAAAGCCTTTGATTGAAGCAGGCCCAGCTCACTCTTCCTTCCCTGTCCTCCACTGGAAATGCCAGTGTTTGTGCTCAGGTGACTGCCAAGTTTGCCACCTGGGTGGAGATTCGTGCATTACTTTGCCAAATGCTGCCACTGGAAGTTGACAACAGAAAGGAGTTCCTAGAGTTGATTGTTAGTATAGATATCTTTGGATTCTTTATGTCCCCTTCAATCAAAAGAGGAAATATTTCATTTGACGCCAGTTTTTATTTCCCTTTTCAATGTGTAATAAAGAAAACTACAATGGCAGGAATGGACTCATTTGGGGCAACAGGGCTCAGGAACTTGATGCTGCAGTAACTCCAATTTTTACTTAACATATCTAAAATTTCCATTTCTCTTTCTATCCACAACATTGTTAGAATAACAAAGGTTCCCCCTATGTCTTGTTTACCCCTGTTATCTTAAAATAAATGAGCAGTGGTCTTTCGTTATTTCCTAATATTCTCGAAACAGTATCCTTACTAAGTAGTCAATGTGAGCAGGAAGTCATACAGATCAGCAATATTTTGTGCATACATGAAAGTAAGAAGCTGTCCTGGAAAACAGAGAACAGGGTGATCTTTGCCTTGAGCTACACAGTTACCTATTTATCCTTGCTTCTTCTCTTGCAATGATACACTCTCTTCTCTCTCACCATTTTGAATCATTCCCTATGGCATACAGATGCTGTTAGAAATGTGCTAATTGTGTTCCCTTCATTTGTTCTCATTGTGATACTTTTTCTAAGTCAAATCTGAACTGATCTGGGTAGTTTTATATGTTCACCCCCTCATATCTTGACTATTCGAACAGTTTCTTAATTGTTCTTTTTCACTCACCAACCAGCTCTGATAGTATTGTTATTTGCAGAAAAATTTTCCCATTGCCCTCAGAGTAAGTCCAAGTGACTTAGTCTGGCATTGATAGTTGCCAACTATAGTTGAGCAACAATCTATTTTTCATTTATGTGTGTATGTATTTTTACCTCACACTTGATTAGTTCATTTATTGGCATATTCATTTTTTCATTAAAATTTTTGATTGTCTATTTTGAGTAGTAGATCTGACAGAAAAGAAAAAGACATCTGTCCTGTCACCAAAAGACATAGTTAATTTGGGGAATTTAATAAGTGCTAGAATGGAGATGTACACATAATACTATGTATTAAATAATTAATTGTAATTTATTTCACTTGGTCCACAATTATTTATCAAGCACCCAGGGTAATGAAAGCAGTGGATAAACACATAAAATATCTAAATTGAAAAGGAAAATCATGGATAGTTTCTCAGAGATACTAATGCTTCAGTTCACTCAGTCTGAACTTCCTGAGCACCTAGCTCTCTGCTTGTCAGAGATGCTTCTGGCAAATGCACAGCATGCTTCTGTTCATTCCATTTTTTCATCTGGAATACTTTCTTATTATAAAATATCTCTGATCCTTTCAGGCCTAAGTCTAAATGTAATTCTTCATCCACTGTTATTTCCCCAGACCAGAGAAATCCATTGCCTACTTTCCTTCCTTCCTTCCTTCCTTCCTTCCTTCCTTCCTTCCTTCCTTCCTTCCTCCCTCCCTCCCTCCCTCCCTCTCTCCCTCCCTCCTTTTATCCTTTCTTTCTCTTTTACTTTCATTCATTCTTTTTTAAAGATTTTATTATTTTTAGAGAGAGGGAAAGGGAGAGAGGGAGAGAGACATCAATGTATGGTTGCCTTTCACTTGCCTTCAGCTATGGACCTGGCTGAAGACCTGGCTGGGGAATTGAACCAGTGACCTTTGGGTTCACAGGCCGGCACCTTACCCACTGTGCCACCAGCCATGCAACATTGTATTAGTGTCAGGTGTACAACCTAATGATTCCACATTTATATACCTTACAAAGTGATCATGATGATGTCTAGCAACTATCCATCACCTTACAAAGTTATTATGGTATAGCAACTATATTCCCTGTACTGTACATTACATCCCTGTGACTAATTTATTGTATACCTTGGAGTTTGTACCTCTTAATCACCTTCATCTTTTTCACCCATCCCCCAATTTCCTTCTCTATGACAACCATCTGTATCTATGAAAAATATTGTACACCAATAATACATCCCAGAAATAAATCCCACTTAATCTGGTGTATGATCTTTTTCTTTTGAATTTTATTTTATTTTATTTTTTTAAAGATTGCATTTATTATTTCCAGAGAGAGGGAAAGGAAAAGAGGCAGAGAGGGAGAGAAACATCAATGTATGGTTGCCTTTTACCTGCCTCCAGCTATGGACCTGGCTGGAGACCTGGCTTGCAACCTGATTATGTGCCATGGCTAGGAATTGAACCAGCGACCCTTGGGTTCACAGGCTGGCACCTATCTACTGAGCCACCAGCCAGGGCCCTGGTGTATGATCTTTTTAATGTATTGCTGAATTTGGTTTGCTATTATTTTGTTGGTTATTTTTGCATCTATGTTCATCAGGAAGATTGGCATATAATTTTCTTTATAGTTTCTTTATCTGGTTTTGAAATGAGGCTAATATTGGCCTCATAAGATGAGCTTTTGAGTCTTCCCTCCTCTTGAATTTTTTGGCATAGTTTGTGAAAAAGACGTAAATAAACACCTTCTTTGAATGTTTGGTAAATTCACCTGGAAAGCCATTTCCAGGACTTTGGTTTGTTTGGAGCTTTTTTGATTACTGCTATTTCCTTGTTAGTCCCTTAAACTCTGTCCTTTCTATTTTATTTTGTGTTATGCTGAGTATTTTCACCACCCTGACTTCCAGGTCACTGATCCATTCTCTTGCATCATCAAACCTGCTGTGATTCCTTCTAGTGTAGTTTTTTATTTCAATTATTGTAGTCTTCAGCTCTGATGGGTTTTCGCTGTATTGATTCATTCTTTTCTCAAGTTCAGTGAGCATCTTTATGGCCATTACTTTAAATTCTTTATCTGATAGGCTGCTTATCTCCGTTTCATTTAGTTCTTTTCATGGGGTTTTTTCTTGTGGGGTTTTTTTTTGAGGGGGATGAATATTTTTCTTTGTTTCCTCCTTTTGTCTAACTCTGTTTCTATATATTCAATAGATCAGCTTTGTCTCCTAGTTTTAAAAGAGTGGCCTTGTGTACAAGTTATCCTGTGGGCCCAGAGGTACAATCCACCCCAGTCACCTAGGTCAGGTGATTCAGGGGTATCCCCTGTGTGAGTTGTGGGCACCTGCCTATTATGGCTGGGCTGCATTTGCTACATATGTATTCGTGGGCTTTATTACCTTCCTGAATTCCTACAACATGTGTTTTTCTCATGGCACAACTTTTAATTTATTTTAAATGAATATGCAAAGTAACAAAAACAATTTAAATTAGTGATATGTGACATAAAAAGTGGGAGGTCACCTTTACCCTGATTGTCTCTCTCTCTTTTTTTTTTTTTTAACATTTTCATTAAATTTATGGAGGTGACATTAGTTAATAAAATGATTTATGTTTCAGGTGTACAGTTTTATACCACATCATCTGTATATTGCGCTGTATATTTGCCACACATAAACTTCTTTCTGTCCCAGTAGATTTGACCCCCTTTCTCGTTTAGTACCTTCCCATCCCTATTCTGCCTGGTAACCACCTGACTGTGTTGTCTTGTCTGTGAGTTTTGTTTGTTTGTCTTGTTTATTTGTTGCTTTCAGTTTTATATCTGACATATGAGTAAAATCATATGGTTTTTAACTTTTTCCACCTGATTTATTTCATTTAGAATGATATGCTCAAGATCCACCCATGTTGACTCTGACTCAATCTGTATCTCATTTCTATCTCCAGAAAGATAACTGTTGGTAACTTTTTTTGATATTTATATAAACATGTAGGCATGTGATCACAGATGCACGTGCACATGTAATAGCAGTTAGTGGTTTTCATAAATGAAATACTCTGCATTGTTTTGGAATTACTTACTTAGATAGTTATTCCTGTCAGTACATAAAAATGTAATTTGTTCTTTTCAATGTAATGCATAGGTGGCTGTTTATTTTCTAACATACCATTGTTAAGAACAAATCTGTCATGGACATTTAAGTATATGTTTGTGTATGTATGTAAGTACTTCCATGGATAAATTTATAGATATGTAACTCCTGTATCAAAGAGTGTACATATTTAAAATTTTGATAGACGCTGCCTAACTCTCCTTCAAACAGAGTATCCCAGTTTAAATTCCCACAAATATTTCTCAGACCCTCATTTAATGGCATTCTGCACATGTTTGATCTCTCTTAGTTGATAAGAATGGAATCTCCTTGGGACAGGATCTATGCCTTTTGCATTTTAGCATCCCCAGTCACTTCTGGTATGGAGCAGTGCTTGGAGCCTAATTCAAGCTTGGTAAATATTTGTGGGAACTAATGAACTATAGGCGAAACACTAGGTTTCTCCTTGGGGAAAAGAAGGGGCTGGCCTATTTGGTCTTTGTGGAAGATTGCTAATCTGGTCTCCATAGATTAAGATCCTATTTCTGGTCCCCTAATAAGTGCTTAGTTTTTAGTAATAGCATGGTCTAGTGAGATAGGTTCTTATCAGGAAAATCTTAGATAAGATTATCTAAGGAATTAAAACAAAGTTCTGAGAGTAAATCTCACTGGACTAGGGCAGGGAATAAACAGAAAGGCCTGGGGCTTTAGAGTCTAGGCACTCTCAGAATATGACCAGAAACCCCACTGTCTACAAATAGAACATGGGGTGACAAAAAATCAGGCCAGGAAGCCCAAACAGGAAATAGCACCTGATGCCTAATTGTTTCAATAATGTACAACATTTGTATTCTTTCAGGTAGAGGCCTGAGTGAAACCCCAATTCCATAACTATTAAAATTCTATTAAAATACTTGCTCTTTTTGAAAGTCCAGTTCCTCTTGTGTAAAAATGGAAAGAACAATTCTACTGGGTTATTTTGAGAATTAAGAACAATTAGGTGAAAGGAACTAGCACTGCCCGCTAGATAGTAAGAGCCTTCTTGTAGTTAGCAGGGCACAGAAAGGACTGCCCTGCTGATGCACAGGACTCAGGAACATTGTTTTTTGAAGATCTATTCTTGCACAGTTTACCCTTTTTTTTTTTTGAAACATCAATGTATGGTTGCCTCTCACCTGCCTCCAGCCATGGACCCGGCTGAAGACCTGGCTTGCAACCTCCCTACGCGCCCCGACTAGGAACCGAACCAGCAACCCCTGGGTTCACAGGCTGGCACCCATTCACTGAGCCACCAGCCAGGGCCAGTTTACCCATTTTATAGTTAGTTTATCCATTTTATGCATGAGTTTCAAAGCTACCTCCTCAGAAAAATCCACCCATGTAACTGTTTTTCACTTCTGTTTTTATATTTGTTAGTTCCTTTTCAACAGTTAAGGACAAAGTTTAGTTTTTCACTCAAAAATCCCATATGGATGCCATGCCCAAAGCAATGAAAAGGAGCAGATGTAGCATTTGGGATGTATAATGCCAATCTGTGTTCTAGATGCGAGTCACATATCAGGAGATGCTGAGGCTTCAGGAAGGAGGGCAGTGAGCACTGAGAGTCAGCTTGTATGTCTGGGTTAAGCCATTCACAAAGAATTTAAAATGTCACAGTGGAGACTGCTAAAGCAAAGGGTATGTGAATGGTGCCAAAAGAGTAACATGATATCTTATTTTGCTCCGCGTCACCTTTGTTCAGATTATTTCCTTTCTTTCTGTCATTGCCACCTGTCAAAGTCCCCTTTATCATTTAAGTCCTGTTGCAAACCCTCCTGGTATGTTTAGAGCATTCTTCCTGTGTGGCATTTTTCATATTATGGTTTCCTGTTGATTTGTCTGCTCCCCCAACCCCTAAAGACCATAAGTACCTCAAAGGTATCATTTTCATTCTTCATTCCTTCTTTTCCATGCCCTGAGATTTATACGATGCCTTTTACTAAGTACTTCTCCAGTAATAATTTTTAACAAACAAACAAATGAAAAGAAAAAAAAAATGTGGGCTCAGTAATGTTGGATGGATTCAATTCTCCCAAGGATTGTTGAAGCTGTTTAAGACTCAATTCTTTTATAGGGTAATTCTCAGAAGTTAAAACATGACTCTTACAAACTGAGAATAAATATGTGTAGAGGGTTTTATTCAACTCACTAATTAATGTTAGAACCAGCAAAATGGTAAAGCTGATTCTAAAAAGATTTAAGAAATGGGGATTATGTAGTCTTTTAATATAAACAAGAAAGGTGGAATAAAATTGCTGTTTGGACATAAAATTGGTTCATGTTCTTATTAGCTTTAACCTTTGGAATGTTCTTTTCTGCTGAATAGAAGTCATTTACATCTCTTCCGGGTACAAATATACAAGTAAATGGAGCTTCACAGAAGTCCCTAATTAATAATAAAAAGAAGAAAAGTTAAATGATGGTATATTTTCCTAGAAAATTAAATAATCCATGGATAGGTCTGATAAACAATGACTTTGACTGTTTCTGTTTTTTCAATGCAGCCTTTCTCTTGACCTTATTTCCAGATTGAGGATACTTTTTCTATCCCAGCATTCAGTTCCTTTTACTCTATGCTCTATTTTTCTGTAACAATTTCTTCCATATCTATGGCTTGTCAATAACTCTCAAATTTATAACTTTAGTCCAGATCTTTCTTTATAGCTCCAAACTTAACTCTTTAAACTTTCTCCTGATTAGTTATGTGGCTATGGGAAAATTATTTAACCTCTCTCTGCCACTGTTGTCTCCTCTATAAAATGGTATTAATAACAGTATCTACCATACAGGGTTACTATAAAGAGTAAATTAATTCAGGCCCTGGCTGTTGACACTGTGGATAAAGTGCCAGCCTGAGAACCCAAAGGTCACTGGTTCGATTCCCAGCCAAGGCAACATAACCAGGTGTAAGCCAGGTCTCCAGCCAGGTCTGTAGCTGGAGGCAGTTGAAAAGCAACCATACATTGATGTCTCTCTCTGCCTCTCTCCCTTCCCCTCTCTCTGAAAATAATAAATAAAATCTTTTTTTAAAAAAAGAGTAAGCTAATTCATATATTCAAAGTGTTTTGAAGAGCATTGGACATGTAACATGATATAAGTACTTGCTGTTACTATTCTCAACATCTCTATTTGGATGTCTCAGTGATACCCAAATACTACATGTCTAAAATCAAACTTATCTCACCCCCTCAAACCCTACTCTACCTCCAGTGTTTTCTGTCGCAGCCAAGAGCACCACCATTCATATGGTTGTAAAAATGAGACACAAAAGGTCATCCTTCATACCTCTTTTCCTTACTTCTCACCTCTAAACTATGATAAGCCCTGTCTGTTTTATTCCTAAGTACCTCTTGAATCCATCAATTTCTCTCTATCTCTACTGCTGGCACCCTCGTCCACACTACTTTCTCCTCTTGCCTGAATTACTAGTGAATAGTCTTCATGTAAACTCACTTGCTTCTGTCTAACCCACTCTTCACACTGAGAATGAAGATCAGACTATGCTATTTCTCTGCTTTGAAACTTTCAAAGCTTCTGATTGCTTTCTCTGGAAATCAATCTGGACCCTGTCTCATGCATCTTTCTTCAATATCTGTGTTCCAGCAATACTGGACTTCATTCGTTTCCAGCTTAGATCAGCAGGCCCCAGCTGATGTGCAGGTCCATGAATACAGGAATAAAGAGGGGTGGTTATTGTGCAACATTCTTATGACAAAAGCTGACTAACAAATGCCTGGTTCTTCCTAGATGGAGACATTCCCAACTTACACTCATGATATTGGGCCCTTTTCAGGTAGTGGTTCTCGTCACCACTCTCGTGCCTTGAGAATCCACCCGTGTGGTGGCATGGAGGCAGAGACTGAAGGTGAATGAGCACCCAAGAGCTGACATGGCTGGCCCTGTTTACAGTTAACACAGGCTTGAGGCTTAGGGCCTCTGGGAATAACCAGAGGTTATTTTCCGTTTCTCTATGTCCTTGAAACAGCAGGGGAGACTCTGTTATAGAAAAGTGTGGTCTTTGTAGTGTGGTCTCTTGGTATAGTTTGTTTTAACACTATTATTGCTCTATTCTTACTGAGTTAATAACACTTGAGCAAATCTACCTGAGTATGGAAAGGGCCTCTTCCTTTATGGACCCCAAGTTTTGAGTCCATGTTATATGGTTCTCTGAGAATGTCATTTAGGAAGGTTTTATCAGGAAGGCAAAATCCATTTCTGTTCTCATTCTGCCTAAAATTTTAGCAAAGAGAAACCAGCCTGTGATTCTAAGAGCCAGTGCTGGGTATGGAGACCGAGTTGAGAGACTGGAGCAAGGGCTGGTTAGAAGGGCGCGAACAGGAAAGACAGACCCAGATTGGCCCTAAAGGTAATCACCAGTACTCTCTGTAACTCATCGGTGGCCTCTGTGAGTGTATGGTCCTTTCCAATACTTCTTCTTTAAAGCCTCAAATTCTGAAATTGCTTATGCCAGCTTTCCGTAGTAACTGATTTCTGGGTTCCATATGGTATATGAATGCAGAAGAGGGAAGAAAGGGTGTATGTGAATGGCAATACAAGAAATAGTTCCTTACATGTGGAGAGAGGGAACAGAAGTAACTCTCAGATCTGCAGAAATCCAGCCTGATTTTTAACCCTGCCTGTCTGATTCCCCCCGCCCCCAGGTCCAGAATATGAAAATACTTCAATGAAAGCGGTAAGACAACACATACATGAATAAATAAGCATATTAAGTTATTGGGAAAGAAGGTTTTGAAAGAGCAATCTATGTGCATGAGGAAGATAGAAGAGATGAGGAGAAATAGTATGTGCCAGACACCACACCAGGTACTTGACATATGGTACCATTTTTAATTTCACAGTAGTCCTTTATTAACAACTTTGAAATTTAAGCTAATAAGGAAACAGGGAGAGTGGGATGAATGTAATAAAACAACAATAAAAAAAAAAAAAAAAAAAAGGAAACCGAGATAAAGAAAAGTCCAGTAACTTGCTCAAGATCCCATTGCTAGTAGGTTAGAGAACTGGAGGGAGAGAGCCCAGATAAAACTCACATTAGATCCCATGTCTGTCTCTAGAAAGTAAGAGAAAGGGTGAATGTAATTCAGATTTAACCCAACACACAACATTTGCAAATATTCAAATGTTGCATGATCTAAGATATACAAAGGAAAAAGGCCCTCTACTCCCAAGTGGTTCCTTCACTCACTTACCTTGATGCCTAGATTTCCACTATTCATTTCTCTTTCATTGGGCTGAATCCATGCTTGTCATCCTGGCAGGTACATGGCAATGTGCCTGGAGGTACTCAGGTCCAGGAGAGTCATGGTACATTGTTTAATAGCAGTGGCTTCAAGCCAAAATTTGAGAGAAAAATGTTATATCAAAACAAACAATGTTTTATCAAATGTAAATATGAACTGAGTTTAAAAGCTACAATGTGGGAAATTTCATGTGTGTTTTGTGCTACAATTCCAGAATCCCAGAACCCCAAGCATATGAATTGTTGCTATGGTAAAGGCCACTTTGTTGAAAAGGTTTGAGAAGTGCTGATTGAAGGCACCCTGTCCCTAGGAAGCCTCTGGGAAAACAAAAACCTGTTGACTGGCAGGGGTGAGGGAACATCTATATTACTTGCCAAAGATGAGCACTTAAGCTTAGAGTCATCCAGCACAGAGAAAAAATAAACAAACAAACAAACAACACCTGAAGAAAGGAAACCCCAGAAGTATAGGTTTGATTGAATTCTGGGAGCATAGAGAACATTTCTATTAAGCAACAGTTGGAAAGTACCTCAGTGGGATGTCAGAATATTATATGTGAGGGGTAGGATTAATGAAGAGGTCATTTTTCCCTCCATCAACAATTTATCCTCTACCCAACACCCCCTTTTGGAACCTTCCCAGGGTCCCTTGGAAGAGAGAATCCTGAGACCTGTTAAATGGGAGAGCAAACCATGTGACACCTCTTTCTTCCTATCCCAGCTGACTTAGCTATAGGCAGACACTAGACTGAAGGCAGTGCTTTTGGAATGTATTTGTGTGCATGAAAAAGAAGCCAGAAATCCTTTTATTCAGGAATGTGGAAGTGGGTGAAAGATCTGACTTTAGCCTCTGCTAACTGAAGAAGGTGTTAAAGCCAGAGATAATGGTGGCCACCTGCAAGCTAAAGCAGTGAACACCAGTCTGCCAAGGGGGAGAGCGCAAAACCAGATGTGCAGAGAGAAGCAATCAGGAAGACATACAGCTCTGGAGAGAGGATAGTAGAGACTTCAATTTCTGAGTTCTGGCCCTTCATGAAGCTTGGCTGTTTTGTGAACTACCTCCATACCTTTCCCATAAATTCCCCGCTTTGTTGAAGCTGGCTAAAGTGGGTTTCATCTTTGCCGCTAAAGTTCTCTAGCAAAGACAGAAGGACATAATAAAAAACAAACAAACAAACAAACAACTTTACCTGGGTGTAGAGTAACCATGCAATTTATCATCCTAACAGGGACTCTTAAGGTGCTGTTAATAATGATACCAACACAACAGGAAAACCAGGATGTATGACCATCCTTCCTATGAGGTCAGGAAGGGAAATGAAATGTTCTCTGCTCATGTTTCCCAGATACTATTAGCTGCTTAAATCTAAGCTATATCATCCGATTGTCACAACAATCCTGTCAAGACCCCTGTCAGACCAGGAACTAGAGCTAGAGAGAGTCAACACGCAGGAAACCAGAGGAACACAGGCCTAGCTGACCGCAGGTTCTGGGCTCTGGGCTCCTCTCTGGAACAATTTTGCCCAGGCTTATGCCCATTGCCCTCGCATCAGCATTCTGGGGTATTTGAGAGCAATGATCAGGGAAGAAAAACACATACAATTCCACTAGTCTCTCAGAAAACCCACGCCTATCCTATTGACACAAGGACAATGTCTAACCTCATTCTTGCTCTAAATGCCTGTCAGCTGAAAAAAGCACAATGCAACAAACTCTCCACGAGCAAAGAAGGAAATTGAAGCAATTTTGAGACAATTTAGGAGAAGCCTCACTTTTGCCTGAGTTATCTGAGCAGTACAGGACACAAAAGATTAGGGGTCAGAATTTTTCAGATAATTGCTTGTTTTCCTGGTCTAGTGGGGTTTAATGCTCAGGCTTTCTTTTCTAAGCGTGCATTGTTCTCACCAACAGTGACCATACAGCAATTTCTAGGTAAGAGCTGTGTGGCAAAAGAAACGATGGGAAAGTAGAACCTGGTATTCTATTAAGATTCAGGTGAAAAAGTCTCTTCATTAGAAGTCTAACGTGATCCCATTTTTTTTCTACTGAAATGCCAAATATAACAGGAAGATAATTAGTTCCAAGTTCTACATCCCTTATCAGGCACTTCCAGACCCCCAGGACTAACCCAGTCACTGGGATTTGCTAACCTTTTTGGGGACTGTTCCAGGTTCTTTCTGAGTCAGAAAAATGGATCGATTACTGCCACCCACACCTACCTGCCAGAATAGCAATTACACCTTAATTCAAGATGATGTGACCTAGATAGGAAGCAAGTTTTCCTGAACGCATTGATCTAGCTTGAAGAAGAGGCTTCAAGCATTGGGCTGAGAGGCAGGACATTCTATTCCATTAGAGTCCCAACTGTTTTTCCTGACACTGCTGTTAGAACCACTGATGAGATGAGCCTGCCCTTGCCGGATTTCCTCCCAACATATGTTCCCAGTGTCAACCCTGACCTTGTAAGAAGATGGAAGGTGATGAAAGAATTTGGGAGGAAGTTCTAGTATGAACAGGGGAGCAAAATTGGGGCTGAGGGACTATTAGAACCATAGGGTACTATGCATTTCAAGGTCCAAGGTCCAACTTCACAAACTACAAGTCTGATTACCTATGGCTGAGACCAGGTGAAAAACATTGTTGGCATTTCACAAGTTATTTGGAAACCAAAACAAAACAAAAAAACACATCTGACACAAGGCAAACCTTATTGAACCTTGTAAATTGGATATGTGAATTTTTCTTACAATAATGATCATTTAATTGAAAAAATCTCCAAAGAAAAGCATAAAACAGGATTGGTTTTGAAGAACTTTATTGACTACTTTGAAGCACTCTTAGTTCTGTGTCACAGCTACAGAGTACTTGACTGGCTTTTAAAATTTTTTTCATGCATATGGCATTTGGTCACCAAAGTTAAGGGATCTCATGGTTTTTCTTTGGATTTATTTAAATCCTTGAGAATTACTCATATTATTTCCCTACCTCTTTCTGCACCCAATTCCCAATTGAGAGAAACAGTTGTTTTAAATTTCTCAAATGCATACCCACAATGGATGTATTGGTACACAGAGTCTTTTAGGAGTCTGCACTCAAGACAACTGTTAATCTACAGATGAATAATAGGTGAATAGCTCTGGTTGGTGCTAGATAACCACACAGCATCATTCACTCTAGCAGCATATAAAATAACCAAGTAGAGAACAGAATGACATGAAATAGCAGTTGAACTCAGAGGTTAGTGAATGGAAAGCACACCCCGCTACTCAGAAATTAATCCCATCAGTCGATACACGATTAATCACTTATTATTATCTTAGCAATAGTTCCACTTTTTTTCCTCTACCAATCCACTTTTCTTAATTATGTCTTATGGGTCTCAAATAAAAACTATCATTTTATTTGAAAAGCAATAATGGCATACACACACACACACACAAATCATTAAATAGTTGGGAGAACTTTGAATTAATTTATTTTCTGGGAAGTATTATATTTAATTTAGGTTTTTTTTTTCTGGTGGTCAGAATGCAAATGTTACAGAATGTTTTTCTTTTTTGTTTTTCCTATTTCTCTTTTTAATTTTTTTTATTTTAAAGATTTTATTTATTATTTTTAGAGAGAGGGGATGGGAGAGAGACAGAGAGGGAGAGAGACATCAATGTATGGTTGCCTTTCCCCTGACTCCAGCTATGGACCTGGCTGGAGACCTGGTTTGCAAACTTATTTTGTGCTCTGGCTAGGGAATCAAACCAGTGACCTTTGGGTTCATAGGAAGGCACCTTATCCACTGTGCTACCAGCCAGGGTCAGAAATGTTTTTCTTTTATTTCAGTTTTCTGTCCTAATATACAACTTTAACCTTTAAGTTGGATAAAACTCATATTGACAGAAATGACTTCTTTAAAAGCAAAATAGCATTTATTGGTTACAAAGATACAGTTGATAAAGTATCAGTTGTCTTGGAGTACCTGTATTTGTTTTGAAATTATATAGTGATTGTCTAAAAGTATGCTGTCAGGGCATTTTTCCATATCTTAAATTTGTTCTTTTAATTAACTATTTACACATAATGCCTCAGATTAAAATTTTTGGTCATAGAACTGAACTGATTACTTAGTTGGGAGAAAAGGAAAAACAAAACAAGTAATTACAGCAAAAAATATGATTATAAATACCTTAATACAGTTATTTTAGGAATTAAAGACAGGCTCAAGTTGAGGTTGAGGAGTTTTTAACAGTGGTCCTTTAAGTTTTTATTACAGCATTTGGACTGTCAATTTGCTACACCTATTTATAACCTGGTTTTTCTGCAGCTATTAACAGCTGGCCTGCAACTCACTTTTGCCCTGGTAAGTTTAGCCAAGCAGGAGTGATTATCTTCAATGTGTTTAAAAAGAATCATCACTAAAAAAATACTTCATAAATCTACTGAAAAACAAAGGTTGTCAAATAAGTTGGCTGACAATTCTGTTCTATTAGATTGCTGGTATTAGGTATAGACATTTATTAAAATCAAAGAATGCAGTCAGCTTCCTGAGTCGTGTCCCTTTCTGCTGCTGTGGTTTGGCAAAGGCCCTGGAGATTCTGTCACCTGCAAGGCCACTTGTCCTGAGTAGGTACTTTCTTCCTTAGCAGCAGCTAAATATCAGATTGAGTATCACACAGAGGCCTGAATTCAGCCTTCTTCCTTCACTCAGCCACATTGTCTAGTGTGGTTACTGTACTAGGGAACCCAAACAACAAGGTTTCAGTCACTCATTGAAACACTCCCTAAAGTACCACCTCCATGTTGCTAACCAGGCACTTGGGGGGGGGGGGGGGCGGTGCCCAGGCTTAATTTCTCTGGGCCAGGAAGTTGCTAAGCAAGAATGGAGCCAGCAATTGCAAACACCAGGTTCGAAGGCCTCTGAGAACAAATGTTTGACAGCATCACACATTTTCTGTCTCATCAGTTTCTAGCATTAGTTTTTTAATGCATACATTATTGTAAGTCAGGCAGAGTAATTTTCCATCAGACTGGAGTTATATTATTTCTAAGAAAGCAGACAAAACTAAAATTTGAACTTCAATGAGGACGCATAACTTGAGTTCTAGTCAAAATTCCAGATGCTGCCCTGGCAGGTAGCACAGTGGATAAGGTGCTGGCCTGTGGACCCAAAGGTTGCTGGTTCGATTCTCCAGCCAGGGCACATAACCAGGTTGCAAGCCACGTCTCCAGCCAGGTCCGTAGTTGGAGGCAGGTGAAAAAGGCAACCATACATTGATGTCTCTCTTCCTCTCTGCTTCTCTCCCTATACCTCTCTCTAAAATAAATATAATCTTAAAAAAAGAATTCCAGATGCTTTCAGTCAGCTTGGCTGGGAACCTGGGTGTGAGAAGCCAGAGTGTGGGTGCGAGCTCTGGGAGGAGGGAGGAGCTTCACTAGGGTCTGGGACTGATAAGGCTTCTCCAGCCAAGGATACGTGCTGGGTGGCTCTGGGAAAGGATGGCCCAAGCTTAGGACTTTTTCAGGTGAAATCAGCCTCAAAAAAGAAGTGATATAAATGTCAAGAGCTGCCTTCCAAGACCCAGAAGTTGGAGTGTCATGTACACAAATATACAGGCTTTTGAGAGTAGAGCATGCTTCCTAACACTGCATACCAAGAACCCAAGGTCCAGGGAGGACAGCTACTTTTATCAAGATCAATTGCACGATGGGGATGAAGTACAACAAACAGGCAATGTGTAGGCTAGAACCTTTAATATATATAATATATATATATATATATATATATATATATATATATATATATATGTATGTATCTTTTGCCCTATATATTATATATTGCAGTGTGTAAATATTATGGTACACTGTGAGAATTCAGGCCTTCCCTGTGCATAGTAGCAGACCACACACATGGGATAATATATACCTATTCCCTGAAGACAGTAGGAAAAAGCACATTAGTGGTGAAGCTGTTCAAATAGCTATTTAGAATGGTGAGTTCAAATTGTTACTCTGTTTTGATGGCTGTGGTTCAGTAGAGAAAATTCATTTAAAGAGCAAAACAAAAATATTTCAAATTTGATATTTGGAAAAAGACCCCTGCAGGACAATATTTACCTGGTTCAAAAGACAATCCAAAGTTGAACCACTCACTCATAAAGAAGGCCCAAAATAGTTAAAGAAGCCAGCATGGCTTTGTTAAGAATTGCTAAAACAGCAGGTTTTAAAGTCATAGAAGGGTTGGAACTTTTATCATCTGTCTAGCTTACTTATCTAGTGCCAAAAACATAGGCAAGGAAATGTCTTATTCTCAGATAAGGATTGTTATAGACTATAGTTTGGGCTCAGAGACCAAACAAGTATTGGCAAACTCTTTCTTCAATCTGAGTTTCTGTAAAAGTGAGCAGAAGAGAAGAGAAGATCTACAGTAGCAGTTATAACCTACACACTGGATGGACATGGTCCCAGCTGCTAGGGTGCAGGGTGATGCTATAGAAGGCCAAAAGAAGGGAATTTAACCTATTTCTCAATCATTTTAAAACACTTAAATAGTATAAGCTAAGAGATTGTCTTTCTTAAATCATGAAGTTGCATATGTCTCTTGGTATTTCCAGGCTAACAACTCTTAAAATTGCTATGCATTTTAGACACACCAAAGCCAACATGTGGCAAAGGAGAAAGAGGAGTGAGGTATAAATCATACTGCCCTCCTTTCCTCTCAGAGTTGAAGGTTAATCTCTTCTTTGACCTCTACAGAGCAGTGTTTTGACCCCTGATGTCTGTGGTAGGCAAAATAATGGCTCCCCAAGGATGCTCAGATCCTAATGTTTAGAACCTGTGAATATGCTACCTTACATGGCAAAAGGAACTTGGCACCAGTGACAAAGTTAAGGATTTTTTGATGGGTAGATTATGTTGGATTATCTAGGTGGGTCCAGTTTAAATACAAGGGTTAGTATAAGGAGAAGAGGGAGACAAGACAGTCACAGAAAGAGATGTTACAATGGAAGAATAGGTCAGTGATGCCATTACTGGCTTAGAAGATTGAAGAAGCCACAAGCCAACAAATACGGGCAGTTTCTAGAAGCTGGACAAAACAAGGAATTGAATTCTTCCCTACAGCTTTTAGAAGGAATGAGACCATGCCAATACCTTGGTTATAAACCACAAGATCCTTTTTTTTTTTTTTTTTGGACTTTTGACTTCTAGAACTATAAGAGAAAATGTTCGTGTTGTTTTCAGCCACTAAGGTTGTGGTAATTTGTAACAGCAGCCATAGAAAACTAATTCAGTATGTTACCACATGCCTGTGAACAGAAGACAATCATAGAGTTTTTCTCAGATGCTCTGGAAGTTCCAGGTCTAAAGGTGCCAGGAAATTGGGTACTAGTCACTGAGGCTTCATTCAGAGCCCCGGGTATAGCCATTTCCTCCTAAACTGCCCTTGCCTTGGATTCTGTGGGACACTCTGGTTTTAAACCCATGGTTCTCAGGAGTTGCACAGATGAGTTTGCATTCCTAATTTCCTCTCACTCCTCTTCTACCCACTCAGCATCACTGGTATCATCCAAAGCACATGGCATGTTATATGCAATTTCTTCTCTTTCAGAGTGGACCCAAGAAAGTTTCTTAGCTCTAAAATATGGGTTTTGGGCCAGCATTGGTGGTATTTGCCACAGTGACATTCTGAACATGGTGAAAGACCATATTACCCATAGAAATTGCCACTGAATCCTTGGTAAGTTTCTCCTCAGATGGAATAGCCAATGTAATCATTCTCATAGCCACTTTGATCAAGCTGTCCTTCATGGCACACTAAAGAACAAACCAGGTTCTGTGGCTCTTCCTTGTAAAATAGGGCCCAATATAAGAATCATGATTCTTTTATATTCTTGTAGGATATTTATGCACATCTGTATCCATTTGGGGAAACTTAGGACTGGTTAAAATCTACCTTCAAGATTCCAGGCTTCGATTGGGCTCTCCTTTAGGGAGTTGGGAGAAACTAGACTTGAATGTCCTTATCATGACAGTGCCAGCAATCAGATCCCATGTCACTGTTCTCACTTCACCAGAGCTGTAGCAGCTGAAGAGCTCATTGGTGTCTTTAAAAAGCTTTCTGGATGGTTCTAGCATGCAATCAATGTTACATGTTACATACCACCATTCCAAGCACTTTTTGCATTAAGAGTTTTACGATACTTACATATTTTAATCCTCAAAACATCTTGATAAGTAAAGTACCATTAAGAATATCTCCATTTCACTGAAGACAAAAGCGAAGTATGGAAAGATTACATAATGTGCACAAGGTTGCATGATAAGAAAAGGACAAAAACAGGATTCAAACCCAGGCTACAGAAGCCTGAAACACATGGCTTCCTACTCCCTGGTGCAGAGTCCTAACCACACGGCAGGATCCTGTTACTCAACAAATGCCTGTTGAATTAGTAATAGATTTTAATGAAAATATTGTGAAATAGGTTTTCAATTAAAGCGGTGATGGGTGTGGATCTAGTATTACTTTTTCATTTACAATGTGATTTCACACAGTTTTGTTTAAATTCGTTTGTGAACTTTTTCCTTTAGACCTTAACTTTTAACTCTTAAAAAAGTCTTGAATTAAAAATAACAAAATGCTAAGAAAAAATAGTAGCAGTTTAATCCCCAAATCCATGAAAAAAAAAAAAAAACATAATTTTTTGCAAGTTCCTATAGTCTATAATTTTTAGGTATTTAAGTTCAAACATTATGGTTTTATTTAAACAGCTATGTTTTATATTGAGATTTCTTTTTCAATAACCCAGAGCTAAAGTAATCTGAAATGATTAAAGCATATAAATTTGATTTGATTCCACTTTTAAAATACTAATTTGGAGCCCTGGCTGGTAGCACAGTGGGTAAGGTGCCGGCCTGCAAACCCAAAGGTCGCAGGTTCGATCCCAGCCAGGGCACATAACCAGGTTGCAAGCCAGGTTTCCAGTCAGATCTGTGGCTGGAGGCAGGTGAAAGCAACCATACATTGATGTCTTTCTCCCTCTCTGCCTCTCTCCCTTCCCCTCTTCCTAAAAATAATGAAGTAAAATCTTAAATTAAATTAAATTAAATACTAATTTGCCAAAAAAAAAGACTTCATCTTTGTAAAGGTTCACCTACAGTGTAGCATAAATATATATTTCATCCTCAGAATCTTTAAAATAGCACCAGTGTCACCTGCTTTGTCATGTAAGGATAGAAGAAAAAGAATTTGCTTCTCATTCTCGGTATATCTGAAACTCCCTTTAAGATGAGTGGAAGTAGGAGGCAAGACAGGAGACTAATTCTCTTAAAGTTAGAGCAATTTGTTACATGATGGCATTTTTTTAATGTAAAAACATAAGAAACTCAAGGAGACATGAAAGCTGGTTGTACTGCAAACTGCCTGTGCACTAAAATAAGAATGGAAAGTGGAGGAAAAGTAGAACAGTAATTGCAAACTGTCTTTTATACTGTGGTTCAAAGCACTTTCCTATACAATAATTTTAATAAAGAAATCCCTCTAGCCTTTCTCCTAATCAGTTTGAACATAATTCAAGCATTATACACATTGTCCTTGGGTTATAGCTTCATGGTTTCAAATTATGTCTGTTATCCTGCCAAGATTTAGATTAGCCCACTGTAGTTAAAAATTAGACTCCAAAGCAACTAGAAATTCATGTTTTTCCTATTTCAAAACAAAATTATTTATAGTCAACCTATCATTATATTAATTTTTTTTATTCAGCAAGTCATTAGTAGAATTATAGACCACTCTGGAATTTTCTTCTCCAAATTCTCAATGAAATATCTTTAGACATTAGTTCCCAGCCTATGGAATGTAAGTTTCAGAGGTACCAGAATGTCACTGCAGGGGTTCTCAGCTTTCCAGATATGTAGTTACTGGATAGCTAAGATGTCATACCCGTAAACACATTACCATCTTCCACATATATGTAGATGTCAATGTGATTTATACAACTCCAATTTATTAAAAAGTCTGTAGTTAAGTAACTATAACTTTTTCATAATATCCTTTCTCAGTCAATGGAAAATTTCTTCCGGGGAGGGTTGTTGCTACATAATATTTCTTGATATTAAATAAAGGTCTTTATGATTAAAAATGAGCACAGGAACATAAATAGAGAAAGTAGCCACACCAGTGGTAAGTTATCACTTCTTTTAAAATTATCTAAAGACAGCAAGAAGAGCCTACATAACAAATTGTCAGGAAATCTATGTGCTTCTCAGCTCTCAGTGAGAGCCCTGGGCAATTAACTCCAAATATCTCAAGACTTACATGTATTGCCAGAGAATTTGAACAATACGCATTAAACCCTGTTATATTGGCAGATCAGAGAGCTGGGGCTCCTTTGTAAATCGAATGTGCACAAGCCAAATAATTCATTGAAAGCTGTGTATTCTTCTACTGGGCAGTTGCAAGCAAGGCCTTTTCTGGCATTTCATTTAAAATCTCCCTATACACCCAAAGTCATTGACAGGGAACAAAAAGAGGACGGAATATAAGTGAACTATGTTGTTCAGCAAATAGCCAACAAATAGCACTAGCTAAAAGCCAGCCTAGAGCAGGCTGAAGACAGAGGATGTTTCCTTGTATTAGAACCAATCTTTCTTATTGAGATCACTGCCACCATTGGTGTATAATTTATCGAGTTAGTAACTGTTCTAAATTCTTTGCCATCATTCAGTGATAGCTGATGAAGAAACCAATATTGTAAGAAGTTAGGTGGCCTTGAGATCACCAGGTGGGGAACAGTAAACTCAGGTATGGAATTTGGATTTAAACTTAAAGCCTTTGCTTTAGCAGATACACTGGTGCTATGGCCAGGCCCTGGTCAGATGTGTGAAATGGGAAAAGTTTGTTCCCTTCTTTGCTTTCTTCTATTTACTCAATAAATACTTCAAGGCACCCCAGCCAGTAGAACTTAGCGGCTCAAAGTGGAGCCACACACAGCTGAATTCATATCTGTATTCTGCTTCTTGCTAGCGATGTTGTCTTGTGCTATTCATTTAACCTATCAAAAACTTGTCACGTAAAGTTCTTATGATGGACTCACGTAGTACCATCATTCATCCAATGAATTTTAACTGAAAATACACCCTTTGCCTCTGGTTATGAGGGTTGGCAACACAGAGTTCTCTCCTCTTGGAGCCCATGTTTTAGCTTGGGAGTGCAATACTGTGATTTATAATAAGAGATACATACTTGGTCTTCATCCGGTTTCTGGCAGAGCTCCTAAAATCCTTGGAATTTCCTAAGTAATGGAAGCTGTAAAAATGTCTTTTATTATGTTAATGAGGTGGCTTTGGAAAGCACCTAAGAGTGGGAGGTAGTTGCCAGTGGAGCCAATGATTTGATTGGGGGTTGAAATGTGCAGTCCGCCCTCCCTTACCAGTTGTGGGTAACCTGGGGACCCACAACTTGTGGTTGTCATTGGAAGTTGGGGCGGGGTGGGGCAGACTAATCCTGTGAGATCTGATGCATCTCCAGGTAGTGTCAAAATTGAGTTACATGGTAGGAACAGTCAGCTGGTATCACAGAGAATTCTTTTTTTTTTTTTTTTAATTTTATTGTTGTTGTATTACATCCATCCCCTTTTTGCTCCCCTCTGTCCCCCTCCCCACCCACCCATTCCCCCCAAAGTCAAATAGAGAATTCTTAGTGAGGTAGTGGTAAGGTGGGGAGCAAACCTTCACACATTTGATGATTGAAATTGTCAGAAGTGGAGTGTGCTGTATAAAAGTTGAGATATACATGAAAGAAAAACTGTGGTGTCCCCTATACAAGGAGCCAGGTAACAAAAAAATAAAGCAGATATATAATGTAATTAAGCAGTTGTGTATACTATGAAGAAATATAAAGGATGGCTAAAGGAATGAGAACGATAGATTAACCAGAATGTTAGTGTAGATAAGGTTGGAATGTGCCTTAATGTCAAACTCCTTAACACCAGACACAACACATCAAAGAACTCAAACTATTGTGGGTTGTTTCCCAACCACCGGGTGTTTGGGAGGCTCCCTAAAAGTGAAAGAAGCAGGAGGAATGATTTCAGTGTGTGGCATTTCACATCCTAAGAAAGGCATCTAAGGCAGTGCTAATGGCTACCCCCTTAGATGCTGATCTCTGTACAGTTGGGGCTAAGTTTTCTCTTCTTAATGATGGAGTGATGACTAAATAAGACATCTAATTAGTTACATCTGGAAGTTAAAACTGCTTGCTATTAAGTAACATAAAGACCCTGCTGTTATTCCTAGACCAGAGTTTAGGGCAGGGTCGTTCCTAAAATTGAATCTCTGAGAGCAAATAATGGGTCTCAATTTGTTTCTTTCCAGACAGCAGTGGGCTCATTTTGGAAATTAGTTCAACAGATTCTACAGAGTTGGGCCCTCATGGATCCCTAAAGTTTCTATTTTATTTTTCCCCCAGAAAAAGTGTTTATTGCTATTCATTTACATCATGGAAGGGATATCACTTTGACTTTTCCCAAAAATGGTCATCCAAGATGACTTTCTGCCAGTGCCTATATAAAAAAGGAGTTGCTCTCACTTAAAAAATAATAATAAAAATAATTATCCCAGCCATTACCAGGGTGGCTCAGATGGTTGGACATCATTCTGCAAAGCCAAAGGTCACTGGTTTGATTCCCAGTCAGGGCACATGCCTGGCTTGCAGGCCAGGTTCCCTCAATGGGGAGTGTGAGAGAGGCAACCAATTGATTTTCTCCCTCACAATGATGTTTCTTTTTCTTTCTTCCTTCTTTTCTTTCTTTTCTTTCCTTCTTTCATTCTTCCTTCCTTCCTTCCTTTTTTTTTCTTTGTTTATCTTTGTTTTTCTTTCTTTCCTTTTCTTTCCCCTCTCTCTCTCTCTTCTCTCTCTAAAACTAAATAAATAAAATCTTTAAAAATAGGAACCTGTATTTAAAAAATAAAAACATAGTATTTAAAAATACTATGACCCTGGCTAGTGGCACAGTGGATAAGGTGCCAGCCTTCAAACCCAGGGGTCGCTGGATCGATTCCCCAGCTAGGGCACATAGCGAGGTTGCAAGCCAGGTCTCCAGCCAGGTCAGTAACTGGAGGCAGGTGAAAGGCAACCATACATTGATGTCTCTTTCCCTCTCTGCCTCTCTCCCTTCCCCTCTCTCTAAAAATAATAAAATAAAATCTTTAAAAAAAAACAGAAAAAAAAAAACCCCCAAAATAGAAAACTCTACCCCATAAAACCTCTACCAAGCATTAAGTTTCAGCCTTGTGAACTTTGGTGCTATACCTCAGACTTTGGTGTTTATACCATAAATATGTTTGGTTTTTGTAGCTGGCTGATTCTATCATTACTAGCTTTAGGAATGTAGCAAGTTATTTAACCTGTGAACTATGTTATCCTCACTAGTGAAAAAGACAACACTGCCTCATCAGTGGAAGATGCTAACTTACAGGGGACAAAGAGGTGGTAATTAGGATTCTCAAATAAGAAACAGCAAACAAAACTAGCCTTGGGTAAGATCAAGCCTTTAGGAGACTGGTTGCAGGAGCTTGGATGCTGGCAGGACCCAGCCTCACATCTCCATTCCTCTATGGGTACCGACCCTTGAATCACGTGGGTCTGAACTGTACAGGTCCACATACATGTGGATTTTTTTTTCAATAGATATATTCCCTCTTATTCTTGATAACATTTTCTTTTCTCTAGCTTACTTGACGGTAAGAATGCAGTGTGTAATATAACATACAAAATGTCTGTCAAAGGACTATTTATGGTATTAATCAACAGTAGGCTATTAGTAGATTTTTGAAGAGCAAAAGTTGTATGTGGAGTTTTGACTGTTTAGAGGGCAACATCCCTAACCCCTCGATTGTTCAAGGGTCAACAGTATTAGCTTTATTTTTTCAGACATCATTATTAGCTAGGGACATAGCTTGCTGACCCTTGAAGGTAACATTTTCATAGAACTTAATCACATAGGTTAGAAAGGCTCTTTCCTGTTAATTTCAGCTGAAAAGTTCAAGGGGAGAACGCTGAGGGGGTCTCATTTGGGTCTCACATGTGTTTTCCTGGACCAATTACTATGACCTGGTTAACAGATCATTCTGAGTCACAAGACCTCCATTGTGGTCAAGGATGTAAGAAACCCTGACCTGATAAGTCCTCACTTGAACTGTGAGGTTGGAGCAGGGTGGCACAGTTCTCTAAAATCAGAGAAGACTATTACCGTAGATAAAGTAAAGAACACCGTATTTATTATTCCACTTAACCTGTTAATCCTAACAAGTCTCTTGTGAGAATTCAACTAAATGGAGTTCAGTGGGGAAGCATTTCGAATTGGGATTAGGTTCCAAACCTGATGTTAGGAGAAAACTCCTCGTGGTCCAACCTACTGAGCACCACCAGCTTTAATTCTAGCACTAGAATGAATTACTAGTTCTTCAGTAGAGAACAGGAGGGAAATCTGGATGTGCTTACATGAAAAAAATGCTTCTCTTGAAACACCAGGATCACCATGTACATAGATGCTCACAACATGAGGGGTATTTGGGAGCCTAGACTAGCGAAGGTAGAAGGACTCCTCTATGCTTTATTAAGCCCATCCCAGCTATAAACTCTGCCGGAGTGTTTTCTCATTCATTAAATGATGGGCAAAATCACTGGAATTATTAAAAGAATGTGTACATACAGTTTAATAGATGTAAATTTTAGTAGATGTACATCCAGGGGGTGGGCAAAAGTAGGCTTATAACTGTTCATATGGTAAATAAAATAATAAATAATACAAGAATAAACTCTGTGCTTAGCATATTCACAACTGTAAACCTACTTTGCCCACCATTATGTATATTTTATATAAATATACACACATGATTAAGAAAAAATATATGTGCACTTACACATTTTTCTCTTCCTTCCCTGATTCCTATCTGAATACAAATAAAGTGCACAATAGTACACGGCAGTGGATCACTATTTAAGAAAACACCAAGTTTTAGTATCTAAAACTTATCAGGTGTGCTGTATGTACATATATGTCAGTTGACTCAGAAGCTGAACCTCTCTCCCTCCTAAAGCATGAGTCTTTCCTTATACAGCTCTCCTTTCTGCCCCTTGCACCAATCTGGGATTGGTGGTGCTGTTTGAAAGATAATCAGAGAAGCTCTCAAAATTCCGAGTGTCAGAAAAATAGGAAAAGAATTTTTCAGCATGTTTCTACTCATGTTTTGCCAAACCCTCACTCTAAATCTGCTCTTAATTTCTCTGCAATTGAATCTTTTCTCAAACTAAAATTTCAGTTATTACTAGTGGCATCTCCCACATTTCATGCAAACACATATTACTTACTGGAATGAAAATGAAGGCGTGCCCAACATTCCATCCTCTGGGAGAGAAAGCACTCAAATACACTGAGTAGAAAACGTGCATTTCCTGTTTATGCTGAATTAAGATTCAGACAGCTTCAGAAGAGGATACAGTATAATATAAGCATTGCATGCTTAAAAATGCTCCTATGAACATAGTCTGCAGTCTTTGAAGTTAAAACTGATTATGTACAGGAAAATAGCATATATTTTAATACAAGAAGGAATCTTGCATTCAATACTAATTATTAATCAGCTATTCATAGACTACTAATTTTACTAGGAAAAGGTGGGACCTAACTTGTCCATGAGAGAATCTTCACTAGCCATGCTTTCTTCAGAGGCACTTAGTTACCATTGTTTTCAGGTATTGTTTTTACATTTTCAGGAGATCTTGGGGACTTAATGAAATAAACTGACATTAAAAAAAAAAAAAAAAAAAAAAAAAAAAAGCATTTCATGGGAGGTGAGAATTCATTTTCTAGATAATGAATATAGCATATTCCACTTAAATACTTTTCCAGACTCTCCTGTTTCATGCTGAAGCAAAGTTTTTCAATATTTGGCAAGGGAAAAACAGGATTAAGACATGTTTAACTCTTCCTAAAATGATAGAAATGAACATTGATATTTCAGGAATTGTGCTAGGATATATAGCACACTGGATTTTTCTTCTTGATCATAAACAACCATGGCAGGATCAGTGTCAGTACAGTGGTAAGGATGGGTTAAAAGTGAACAGGAAATGAGGAAGAGAACATTTTAAATGTAGTCCTATTTCAAGAGGCTGGATTTTGGTTAAGGGAAGGTGTTAATACGGCCTGTAATTTGCTTTAAAATACTTCAGCAGACATTATGCATGCAAATATGAGTTTCAGTTTGTTTTCATGTAGACCCTAAGGCAGGCAGTTAATCTAATTGGAAATACCCACTCTGGTGGTAGTTACTGGTAACATTTAGTCAAAATGCCAAACTTCGGAGGTAGCTACAGGTGCCTTAGCTATCTTTTATCTCTTAACACCAGAGGTTTTGATAATTAATGCAGTGAATGTCCCAAGTGGCTTTTCAGTTGTGAAATTCCAGTTATTAGAGATATGTGGATTAGTTAGACATGCTTTAGAGGTATTCTTACCTTTATAAAAACAGTATATAAGAACACAATAAGGCTCCCTAGGCTTAACTTTTCTGCAGCCACAGATCAGGATCATGAATGGAATAAGGTCCTGAAGGAAGAAGGAGCCAGAAGAGATGAAATCCAGAAAGGCAGTGGCAGGGTGAGTCCTGGAAAAGAGGCAATGCCTGCTGGTCAGACACGAAGTCTGTGGTTCCCCCTAAGCCTTTCCAAGTTTTACTAATGAGTAGGTTTCATCCTATCTCCTCATGCCTGGGGAAGTGCCTGGTTTCTGGATATTCATACCCCTTCCTTTTCTCTGAAGCTAATTCAGGGAGACTTTGCCTTTGTGAATAATTAAAACTTATCTAGAGTAAAGCTTAGAAATTATTTCTATTTATAATTAATGTTAATTATGTATAACCATATATATTTTTTTGATTGGCAGACAAATGTTTTGAGGGTAGTATTTGGTAATGTGAATCTTTACATTAGCATATCTTCTTTCTTAAAATGATATAACAAATTTAAGGAATAAAAGAGGATGGTAATTAACCAAAAAAGAGGTCAGCTACAGTGTCAGTACTAAGCTAGAGCTGCCAGTAAGGTCAATGAACTTAGATTGTGATAAAATTAACACTATGCAATGACATTTCACTATGAACTTGATGCTAAAATTTTGCTTATTTGTTGTTCCCACTATATTAACCCTAAACTGACTTTTTCTAAAATGCTTATTCAGCCTGGCTGGTGTGGCTCAGTGGATTGAGCACCAGCCTGCAAACCCAAATGTTGCTGGTTCAATTCCCAGCCAGGGCACACAGCCAAGTTGCAAGCCAGGTCTCTAGCCAGGTCTGTAGCTGGAGGCAGGTGAAAGGCAACCATACACAGATGTTTCTCTCCCTTTTCCTCCTCCCTCCCTTCCCCTCTATCTAAAAATAATGAATAAAATCTTTTAAAAAATAAAAATAATAACAAAACACCTATTCAGAGGTGACTGGAAGAACTATTCATTGTACATTATGAAAGGGGAATAAATGGTTTAATTTTTTCTGCATTTGTACCTGTGTTTAAAGGCATGCTAAGGAGCAATACAAGGTGGGCAAAAGTAGATTTACAGCATGAGTACATGAAACAGAGTTTATTCTTGTATTATTTATTATTATATACTTTTTTGTATTATAACTATATAAATGTACTTTTGTCCACCCCTTTATGTTGTTGCATGAAATAATACTGCTCAAGAAAAGTACTACTTGATACCTAAACAGTAAAATGAAGTTATACCACAACTACATAAAATTGATGTTTTTTACATCTGGGTGATTAAATTCACATTGTTAAGAGACACTGTACATTCAAGAAATGGATTTCCCTACAGTCCACCAACCTAATTGTGGTTACTAGTACCCTGACCCAGTCTGATCACACTGAATGGCACATACCATAAGCAAAACACAGGATGCTGAAAGCATAACAGAAGCATAACAGAAGTTCTGGAGAGAAGGAATCATCGGTAGAATAATCTCCATGTATGCTCCTGTTTGGATGCAGGGAATATTCCAATTCCAAGAGAAAGGCAGAGCCAGTTCTTAAGAAGCCAAGAACTCCTGGTTTTGGGAACCATAAGATAAAAGGCATCTTGGGAATCCTTACTTGGAGTAAAACAAAACTATGAAGCTCCATGCTCTATGCCATTCTGCATGGCACTAAATTCATAAGCATCAGTTAAAAAAAAGATTTTTTTTAAGCATAGAATACAAATATTCATTAGATTACAGCTAAATATGGTGGCAATAAGACAAAATGAACCCGGGTCACTCCCTGAGTCTCTGTGTGCTCAACCCTTCACCAAGCGGGAACACCTACCTGCCTTAGACTATTCAATGAGCAAGAAATAAACTCCTATTTTGATTGAGTTATTATACATATTTCTATCTATTTGTTTTTCCAGCCTTTAATTTGTCATTTAAATACAGTTTTTTAAACTGAATTAGCTTGGCCACATATTTAAATTTCATGACGGATCTATGGAACATGCTGTCTCATCAGCATGGTCACCATCAGCATGGGTCCAGGTGAGGCACATTGTGATAAGTAAGCCCCTCGGAGAGCTTGTCCTCAGCTCCCCCATACACCTTGTGGTGCTGAACTTGTAAAATACTGGGATTCTCCAGTAGGCCTGCACATATTCAGATTCTCCCTTCTCAGCTGGCTAGTTCTTATTCAGCCAACTGATGATTTTACTTAATTTTCAAGAATCTTCTTTGGTCCTCTATCATTGTTTTTGCCTCGAATTTTCCCATTTTCCATTTTGCTCTTAGTGAATTCTCGGGAGATAACCATGTTTTTCTGCTTCTCATTTTTCTGCTTTGAACTTCTCAGCCTTCTGGATCATGTAATCCATACCTTTTTATAATCTATTCTTCCACATTGTGATTTAAGAGTGTCCTTTTGGCCTGTCCTTTTTGTCCACAGCAGCCATCCTGAAAATGCTGTGGACATCAATGACCATGGTTATTTTGAGGACCATCTAGCAAGCAGGAGGATGCCATGCAGGTTGACATCTTTGGCTGTTCCCTCTCACTTTAGTGTGCCTGGATGCTGACAGCAACTAGTATCTATCTAGGTAGTGATGATTTATGTCTGGTGGTGGAAATGGGGATATCACATAAGCGTAGAATAGCTGAGACGCCAGTGACTGACTGAATAAGCAGAGAAATAAATATGACATCTAAGCAGGACATCTTGAACATGTTCAGGTTTCATCAGCACCACAGTATCAACCTTACTGGGGGAGTGGAGGGGATTATGGGGAGCTAGTTCCTGGCTCTTATAAATGTCTTGCAAGAGAACAACTTATGTGTCCCATAATAATGAAGCTATTAAAATGATCTTTAAGAAGAATAACACAGAAAAAATATTTATAATCAATATTTTAATGAACAAAAAAGATTGTTTGAAAAGTAAATACAGTATAAGGCCATATTTGTAAATAAAATATATATTAATTCATTCAGCAAATATTGAGTCCCTACTATGCAGGTACCAGGCATTGTAGATGTTGGTATTCATGTTTGCGTGCTATAACAGATTTTCATTTTCTTTATTTTTCAAATTTGCCTACAATAAACATGTATCAATTTTCTAACAAAATACCACTATTGAAATGAAAAATTTTGAAGTATAAGAAATGACTAACACCATAACAGTAAGGTTGTATAAAATAAACTGACAACACATAAGTTATTTTGGCCTTCTGTTCCACAGTGACTCACCAAATACACCCTGAACTGTTTTTTTATTTTTTCTGTTTCACCGTTCAAAGGAGCAGATGCATTTCACGTCACATGGATCTCGTGGAACCATGCCAACCATTTTCTTAGCAACCAAACTCCTGTCTTCTGCACTGTGCATGATTAACTAAAACAGCCTGTTGACGGCTTAAAATAAACCTGCCTTTTTCCGTTTAGCATTTTATCAAATGAATGTAATTTCATTTGCGATGAATTTAGTTCAGCTTCAAGGGAATTTTTCTCTTCTTCATGGGGAGGCTGAAGCATCAAACTGTCATGCCAAAGAAAGAAAAGCAAGCCTAGGGAGAAAAAAATAGTCTGATGTTTCATGGGTAAAGTATTTTCAGTTTCACTCCCACCCACCTGTTGCTTTTTTGTGTTTTGGGTTTTTTTAATGAGGTAAAATGTTGATTTAAATTTAAATTCTATTCTACTTTTGCATTATGATGTGTATTTAGGGTGCGTGATTTAAAGTGTTAATTTAAATGGCTGTTCTGATGATTACTATTGTCACTGTGCTTGAGCTCTTGCCTTATTTTTATTTATTTCTAGCAGTTGAATATGCCCTAAAATTTACTTAGACTCATTGCGCAGGACAGTAGACCATTATTCTGGGCTTTAGAAGTAAGGGGAATGGACAATATATCATCTGACAAGACCTGAGAGGATTATATATTTTCAGAAATGTGTGTCAATGTTTTTTGGGGGGAGATAACTCTGCAACTTGGAATAAACTGCTGTTTTATTTGGTGAATATAAAATATATCTCTGTGTTTCTGTGCACATGAAGACATTTTGTATCCAAGGATTATAAGAATATTTGCTAAATAGGAAAACTTTAAAGTGTCTTTAAAGACTAACAGCTTAAAAACAAAGCCATCTATGCAGTTAAAGCTGGATTTGACTGAATGTAATATTGTCTGAGCAGGTTCCCCATTATCTTTCATTTGCATTTGGAAATAGACAGTGAAAACCTGCATTAATGGCAAATTGCAACACTATTTAAATTTCCACTTTATTTTCCCCAGAGCAAATTCTTAAATGTTAGCCATTACTAAGCAATCAAGTTGATGCTTTAGCTGTACAGTTTTACATTTTTCTCGGGAGAATAAAGACACAACAAATATATAGCATATTGCTGATGAATCCACCCTTTCTGATCCCTGCTCTCTGTATATTTTGAGAAATACACAATCTTGATTTGTCTTTTGTGTTAGCTATAACCCTTGTGAGATTGATAGAGATTTTACATTAAACATTGTAAAATATCTGCTCTCAAATTGTATTCTTCTCTTGCAATAACTTTGAATCCTGATGCTTTGAATCCTGAAGGAAAATGACTTTGGAAAAATGTCATTCTCCTCCAGGTTAGTGTTTGAAAGAGTTAATACATTTTTAAAGGTGTCCAACTTGGTTTCCAGGCTAAGAAAATCTGACTCAAATGTGACACCTTGTGAATTTGAAGGTAGACCTATTGATGGCATTACTTCTCTGTTGTGGAAAGACTTGATCACTAGTATTGTTGTCTGCCTCTAATGTGTGGAGAGGGTCCCTAAAACCACCCTGAGAGCTTCCTGTGACCCACTGCTCAAAGGAGCAAGTGCCTTAGAGTTTTATGAATACACGGTGGTTGGGCTGAGGGAATCTAGAAATTAAATCAGGGAGAAATTCCAGGATCTGTCATGCCACAAACAGTCTATGGAAACTTCAAGCACCCCAGCTTTCCTTCTTCATATTCTCTCATAAACTTTCTTTTCTCAGATGAATAGACATTAAGGTTGATCATGCCTAGCTTGAGACTGACTTTAACCATTCCATTGTGTGTATGTGTGTGTGTGTGTGTGTGTGTGTGTGTGTGCATTTTTTAAAGATTTTTATTTCCAGAGAGAGAGGAAAAGAGAGAGGCAGAGAGGGAGAGAAACATTAATGTATGGTTGCCTTTCATCTGCCTCCAGCCATGGACCTGGTTATGTGCCCTGGCTAGGGAATCAAACCTGCAACCTTTCGGTTCGCAGGCTGGTGCCTTATCCACTGTGCTACCAGCCAGGGCAGTATATATATATATATATATATATATATATATATATATATATATATATATATATTTTAATAGAAAACTATAATGCCTTGCATTTGGGAGTACTTTTGCTGTTAATATACTTGGTGTATATTCATCTTTTTCTATTGAATAGTCATTTACATTATTCTAAAGTATCTATGCTTCTTAGAAGCTTTTTTTATTCTTTGAGTAAAATTACATTTTAATTTTAGAATTCAATAAAAACAAAACAATACCAATAATCATTTATTGGGGCATGGTATTAGTTGCTCTGCTACGTACTATAAATGAATTCATTCTCACATTATCCCTAGAAAGTAGAGCTAGGTATTCCTAGTGCTCCATAATACAGTGGAAGAGAATCCACCACATAGATTAAATGTCCCTAAGTTAATTTACCCAAGGGGTAAAGAACCTCTCTGAAGCAATGACCCATGTGGCCTGTCTTGGCAAGGATGTTGCTGATCTTTACTCCTTGAGAAAGTCCACCAGGAAGGCCATGGCCACAGAATGTGAAAAGAACCAGTATCTAAATGTCCCTAATGATACATCAACCTCCAGCCTCCCCAAATAATTATATCCTCACAATGAGGAATTATTGTTTTCCTAATCAATTGTTTTCCTGTAATTAAAATGTGCAATTATAGTACATTTTAGAATATTACATCTTTGCAGTGAGATGAATCCTTTGAAAATGGGGGAAGTAAACTTTTAATTATATAGTAAGGTGAAATATAGATAGGTTTTAATTCAATGACAGGGGCAACTGAAATCTGGTGATTTGAAATATGAGAGTCTAATTTTCAGTATAAAGAAGAAGAGCCACCTTTATCTTTATATTTAGTGTGGCTCAGTGAATTGGCACTTGCCTGCAAACCCAAGGGTCACTGGTTTGGTTCTCAGTCAGGGCACATAACCAGCTTGCAAGCCAGGTCTCCAGCCAGGTCCTTAGCTGGAGGCAGGTGAAAGGCAACCATACATTGATGTTTCTCTCCTGGTCTTCCTCCCTCCCTGCCCTTCTCTCTAAAAATTAGTGAATAAAATCTTAAAAAAAATAAAAAGATGAAGAGCCAAAGTATAGAGATTTGGAAATTTGGAAAAATAATATTGGAAATTGCCAAGCTAATTGGGGAGTGATTCTTTTTAAATCAGTGGATGGAGTAAATAACATTTTTTAAAACAAAATTTATTAGAGTGACATTGGTTAATAAAATTATGTATGTTTCAAGTGTATAAGTCTATAATACATCATCTGTATATTGTTTGTTCATTTCTTTTTAAGAAAAAATAATATCTTAAAAGAAACAAGAACATTGTTTGGAAATAACATATTTGACTTACGATTCTAGGATGTGGTACTATTTGTTTGCATATTGGGACTATCTTGGGGAAATGCTTTATTGTAAAATTTGCTTCATGTAGTTAAAAGAGACCTCTTTTTGGAGTAACCTGATAAGCCTGAAACACAACAGGCAATTCTTTCTTGGATATACAATGGGATATATGGGATATGGCTCCCTGATATAAAAGGGTGAGGTTCCCTGCTACTTTCAGCGGTAGAGATAACTAGATAGATACAGATATATATGTATATAGCCACACACACATATGTATACATATAAGGTTCTTAGTGCCAAATATAGTAACGTGAAAAAGTACTTCAATTATTAGGACAAGATACTCTTCCAATGGAGGGTCAAAGGTGCACTTTCAAAGTCAGTAGCTACTAGTCATATGCAGTTATTTAAATTTAAGTGTTCAATAGTCACATGTGGCTAGTGGATATCATATCAGATAGCACATTTATGATTATAGAACTATGTCATTATGAAAAGTTTTATTGGGCAGCACTGATCTAGAATTTTCTTTTATCTATTTTACCAAAAGAGGAATGTGGTGCATTATATATGCATTCATTTTAATTCTTGTATGTGCCCTAACCAGAGATTGAACCCGCAACCTTGGCATATTGTGATGATACTCTAACCCATTGAGCTACCTGACCAGGGCAGGAAGATACTTTTAAAGAGTAAATTTAATTAGAGCTTTTAAATCTTATCCTTCCAATAGTCTTCTCTAAACCAGCTATTTTATTATGCTATCCACATAGTGATTCAATTTCCAATTAGAAGTTGATGAAGTTCTTTCATTTACTACAGTATCATTTGCACCACATTTTCCAACTGCATTAAGAAGTTAAATTATCTCACAGGAGATAACAAAGGACAGGAGAATTAACTTAGCATTCTAGAAAAAATAAATACACAAAGGGTATGTGTGTATGCATGTGTGTGCATGTTCTACAAAAAACAAATACGCAGAGGGTGTGTGTGCGCGTTGACTGTAAACCAAACTCGAGGACAATGTGAGCCTACACTCTTAAGTGAAATGCTAGACACATCCTGCTTGTTTTTGCAGCATTGTCATGAAGTGACCAGTGAAATCCAGTGACCGTCATGTACTGCCAGCCTATATAGGCACTTATAAGAAGGACCCTTTCAAGGAATTCCTAGGAGCATAAAATGGCTATTGAAGCTTCTGTTTGAAAGTAGCACAATGCTCACATTTCACTGGCCAAATCAAGTTACATAAAACTGATGTTAATGGGGTAGAAAAGTATAGTTTCTTTTGATCCAGCGATTCCACTACTTGGACTATACCCAAAGAATCCTGAGACACCAATTCATAAGAACCTACGTACACCTATGTTCATAGCAGCACTATTTACAACAAGTGCTGGAACCAGTCTAAGTGCCCATCAGGGGATGATTGGATCAAAAAACTTTGGTACATTTACACAATGGAATATTATACAGCAGAAAGAAAGAAGGAACTCCTAACCTTTGCAACAACATGGATGGACCTGGAAAGTATTATGCTTAGTGAAATAAGCCAATCAGTGAAGGACAAATACCATATGATCTCACCTATTACAGGACAACAATGAACAAAACAAAGAACAAGCAAAACAGAACCAAATATATGAATACAAGGAATAGGCCTTCAGTGGTCAAGGGGTAAGGGGGTTGGGAGGAAGGGGGAGGCAGAGGCGGGGAAGGGGAGCAGTTTAGACAAGAACCTAGTATAAAGGAACCATGGACATGGACAACAAGTGGGATTGACTTTGGGGGGAATGGGTGGGTGGGGAGGGGGACAGAGGAGAGCAAAAAGGGGATGGATGTAATACAACAATAAAATTAAATTAAAAAAAGAAAAAAAGAAAAGTATAGTCTCCTCACAGAGAGCAGCAGCAAATAACTGGGGACAGTAATACAACTTGCCACAAGGCCCTTTGCTAATGAGAAAATAAACACCTCACTCACTCTCTTATATGCCTCCTGTTATAATGTTGCAGGTTCCTAAATAGCATTCTTACTCCTGACCAGAAAAAAGAATCCCACGTTTAGAACATCTGAGGTATTGTATTTGGTTCTTCAATAAGCCACTGTGGTTTCTGGAGTCGGCTAATGGTCTCCAGCTAGACTCAGCTGAACTGGTTGCATTCCTACTGTAATCTCAGTCTGCAAAAAGAACAGAGCAGGGGAAACTTGCTCATAACTCTGCCTATTTAATCACAGAGAACCTCACCTAAAGTAAAAAGCCTGATACTAAAGTATTGGAATAGAAGGTGTCTTTATGGCTGTGGGGATATGAACAAAAGTTACCCCGCTGGAAACCTTTATAACATGATGGTCACATTTGTTTCTCATTATCAGGGTATTTCAGAGAAAGATGTATAGTGGTCACTTTAATTCTATATATACAAGTACAGCCTGAAACTTGCCATTTAGAAGAAACCTGTATTAATAAACACAGCTCCCAAAAATGATACCTATAGGACAGGTGTCTGTCTCTGTCCCCGTTTTGCAAAAGTGCCAACAAAGCAGAGAGAAATTAAACTTGCTCAGCGTCTTGCAACTCTCAGGATCCAGACTGGGAATTCAAATCCAAGCCTGCCTGACTGTAGAATTGCCTGTAGACTTGCTGAGCATCCTCTTGCTCAAATCAACAAGTAGCACTTACCAGGTGATATTATAGCAGTTGCCAGGCCCTGTCAAGGCATCGCCTACATTTTCTCAATTATTTTTTTGCAATCACCCTGTGAAATAAGTATGATTTCTTCCTATTTTGTGACAACGGACCTAGAAACTTAGAGAAATATTGTGTGCAGATTACCCTACTCAGTGTTGAAGCTAGAATTTAAAAGCAAGTCTAACCCTAAAGCCACTGTTCATAATCTGCTTACTAACATCTAGTGTTAAGGGCTTCTCTTACAATGCTTAGCATCTGCATCCAAAATTTGGGGTGCCCTGAAGAGGAGAAAGGCAATAAGCCTAAGGTAATAATAAAAAGGTAAATAAAAAGCAAGTAAAAACACAATTACTTAAGAAATAATGTATGGGATTGGATGATGGTGTAGGTTTCTGGTGGAAATGAGAATATTAAAATAAGAATTAGAAAAGAAAATCACTTAATCATGAAATAAAAATGAACTCTTGCCTCTCAAGCTCCCTGACTAATTTTGCTTTTCAGATCTAATTTTTGTCATGAGCATCCTTATTTTGATTCTAATCCAGTTGGAGCAAGCTTATAATTAAAGTGGCATTTACTACAGTGAATGTTTTTCATACTGATTAGATTGGAATGTCTAGGACAGAGAAAGGCCCTTGGGATCTGGGCAAATCCAATGCTTTGATCATGCAAGAGGAACAGGCAGCTGAAAATCAGTCTTGGTAGGAGACAATCTGAGTCCCAGGCATTTGTAGATACTAAGCCAAGGTGAAAGCCAGGGAGCTGAATTCCCTGGGATGCATTCATTGCTAGGAGCTCTGTGTTCAGTATGTTTTTATCAGTGACCATTAAAAGAAAGAGCAAGAAGAAAGGAGTAAAGGATTATTAGAATGACGGAATCACGTAACAGTTGTGTGGGGCTCAAACACATCTAGTACTAAAATATGGGATATTTTTTTTAGAATTGATTTTTCCCGTTACCATTTAGTCCCTTTATACACCCCCCATCCCAGCAATCACCACGTAGTTGTCCATGTCCGTGAGTTGTTTTTCATTTTTGCTCAATTCCTCCACCCCCTAGCATCCCCACATCTTAGCTGTCATCTTGCTCTCTCTGAGTCTGTCTCTACTTTACTAGTTAGTTCGGTTTGTTCATTACATTCCACATATGAGTGAAATCATATGGTATTTGTCTTTCTCTGACTGGCTAATTTCACTTAGCATAATGTTCTCAAGGCCTATCCATACTGTCACAAATGGTAAAACTTATTTTTTATGGCTGCATAGTATTCCATTGTGTAAATGTCTCATAGTTGTTTTATCCGCTTATCTACTGATGGACACTTGGACTGCTTTCATAGCTTGATAATTGTAAATACAATTGCTACAGTGAACATAAGGGCATTTATGCTCTTTTGAATTAGTGTTTTGTGTTCCTTCAGATTTATTGCCAGAAGTGGGATTGTTGGGTCAAAAGGCAGATCCAATTTTAGTTTTTTGAAAGCAATACTGCTTTCCATAGTGGCTGCACCAATCTGCATTCCCATCAACAGTGCAAAAGAGTTCCCCTTTCTCCACATCCTCACCAGCACTTGTTTGTTGATTTATTGATGATATCCATTCTGACAGGTGTAAGATGATATCTCATTGTGGTTTTAATTTGGTTAGTGATGTTGAGCATCTTTTTCTATGTCTATTGGCCATCTGTATGACATCTTTGGAGAAGTATCTATTTAGGTCCTTTGCCCATTTAAAAAATTTTTTGCATTGAGTTTTATAAGTTCTTTATAAATCTTGGATATTAACCCCTTATTAAGTGTATCAGTGAATAACTTCTCCCATTCTACAGGTTATCTTTTTATTTTGTTAATGTTTTTCTTTGCTGTGCAAAAACATTTTAGTTTAATGCAGTCTTATAAAATATGGGATATTCTGACTAAAGTTAGCATTCAGACAGCTGACATCAGTTTTCATTACTGAGCACCTTGGAATCAATATCTTTAAGAACTGTTACCCCAAATAATAGGCTAAAAAGAGTTGGTATATAAGTTCCTACCATTTTAATTAGAAATATATCCCCGGATATGTGATTTGGCTAATATCCAAACGATACCTGCAATACTTAAATATCCCTCCTCAAGAGAATCTTTTCAATTCCTACATTTCTGAAACTGTCTAGAATTTAAAATAATATTCCAGTGTCTTGATGCTCATTTTCACCCAGAATGCAAAGCCTTCAATATTAGCTAGCTGGAAAAATGGCTGAAAAATTGATAAGGGTTTCTCTGTAAGACAAGGAGTCCTACAGAGTGGTGGTATTGAGCTTAAGGAAGATATTTTTCTGCCACAAGCAAAGTCTCCCTTGGAACAGTGGATTTTCCAGGCTACTTACCATGCTCTGCAGCCATGGAAAAGCATATGAAGTCTTCCAGGGTTGGGCTCCACATGGGAGGACTTGGTCCTCCTTGAGAGGAGGAAACAACCAAATTCTAGAGTGATATCACCAATATAGAGCAGTAGGAAACCCCATCTCTGTCTCCATACAAGGATCAACAATTAGCTATCCCTAAACAAAACCAACTCTCGCTTTCACTTAAGAAACTTTAGCACAAAGGAGAACAAAATACTTGAGAATAGCAGCATAACAAGAAAAGGAAGATCAGCTTCATTTTGCCTGCATCAACCACTCCCCCCAGCTGAGCTGGCGTTGCTGAGGGCCAGGAGAGAACTGCCAGCTAGAAAAAGTTCCTCCTGCAGGCAGAGGAAGAACAGGGCCAGTGACTAGTTTCCCAGCCTTCAGAGCACCAAATGAAAGCCCCACGTAGTTTCACCTCACCCAGAGACAGGCAAAGCTGAGGCATAACAGAGGTAGCTGGGAACAAAGCAAAAAACAGGGACTACCAGTAGTAGCCACAGATATGAGCAACTGAGGTTCCCAGTGACCTGCTTTGCAAATGACCTTGGCAGCTTTTGCCACTGAAGAACCCAATGGCTAACAAAGCTGCTGGGGACCCTGGCACATTTCATCAGCTTTTACCTCACAGGTGTTTGTGTTTGCTGACACCAGGCACCTGAGTTCCAACCAGCACCCTACTTTCTCCTGCACACACCAGGACTTAAAAACCACAACTACGACAGGTTTCTGCAGCTGTGTGAGTGTAGGACACCAGCCTAGACCCCCGCAGCTGACACTTACCACTGTGCGTGTACTTGGTGCTAGCCGCTCCAGCTGTATATTTGCACACCACCAGCCCAACACCTATCACTGGCCTTCACTGCATGTGTACCTGGGGGAGACTATGATGCCATGGTAGTACATGTCAACAGCAAGGGCTCCCACAGCTACCAGTTCCCTTGCAGTTGGCCTAGTCCTTACTGCCTGACTTAGCCCCCACCACTACATGCATGTTTGCAGTCAGCCCCTACCACTACCTGGGCACCTGCAGCTGGTTCCTGTAGCCAAGCCTGTGCATATTGCCAGCTCCAACCACAGACCTGGAGGTGCTCCTGTGGACTCCAATAGCCCTGCAGGCTCTGAAGACCTCCTCACTCACTACGGTGCTCACAAAGGACCATGCCTTTGTCAATAAAGTGGACCCCAAAGGCCTGAGACATGAGTCATCATGTCCTTCCAGACTGATGCTGTCACATACTGCAGCACTTGGTTTCCTATTACATCACTTGGTCTAGAGTCACAGTGCACTCCAACATGCCCCCACCCACAGGTAAAAGTCATTCTTGATCAAAGTCAGTCTAGAAAGTCTGGAAGAGGTGACTGCTTCTTCAAATGAGCAGACACTTATGCAGTGCTACAAGGATCATAAAGAATCAGGAAAACCTGGCTTAACTATAGGCATATAGTAAACCCCCAGTAACTGGCCCCAAAGAAGTGGAGCTGCAGGAATTGCCCAATAAAGAATTCAAAATAATCATTCTAAAGATGCTCAGACAGCTAAAAGAAAATACAGATAAACAATTTAACGATGTCATGAGAACAATACAAGAACAAAATAGGAAGTTTAATAAAGATAAAAAGCAAAAAAGAACAGAATTTTAGAGCTAAAGAATACAATGGCTGAACTGAAATATTCAATTTCAATAGCAGACTAAACTAAGCTGAAGAAAAAAATATTAAACTCAGATAATTTGAAATCCAATCAGGGAAGCAAAAAGAGAACAGAATGAAGAGGAAGGAAGCCTACAGACCTTATGGGATACCATTAAGAGAAAACAATCTATGTATCACTGGAGTTCAAGACGAAGAAAAGAGAGAAAGGGATAGAAAGCTTATTTAAAGTAATAATGGCTGAGGACTTTCCAAACCTAGAGATAGATTTGGACATCCAGGTTCATGAAGCTAATATGTTACCCTAAAATTTCAATCCAAAATGATCTTGTTCATGACACATTAAAATAAAATTATTTGACCCAAGGTCACTGGTTCAATTCCCCAGTCAGGGCACATAACCAGGTTGCAAGCCAGGTCTCTAGCCAGGTCCCCAACTGGAGGCAGGTGAAAGGCAACCATACATTGATATTTCTCTCCCTTTCTTCCTCCCTCCCTGCCCTTCCCTCTAAAAATAATTAATAAAATATTTAAATAAATAAAATTTAAAAAAAAATAAAAATAAAATCATTTAAAATCAAAGACAGAGTTTTAAAGGAGCAAATTAAAAAAGCAAAATCTCATACAAGAGAATCCTCATAAGATGATCAGCAGATTTCTCAGAAGAGACTTGCAGGCCAGGAGAGAATGAAATGATATATTCAAAGTGTCAAAAAAAAAAAAAAAAAAACCAGCCAACCAAGAATACAAGCAAAGTTGTCCTTTGGAAATAAAGGTGAGTTGATATTTCCAAACAAAGGGGCTGAGGGAGCTTATCACCACTAACCTTGACTTACACAAAAAGTTGAAAGGAGTTCTTCAAAGTGAAACAAAAGGACACTAACCAGTAACATGGAAACTATAGGAAAAACTGGCAGACAAGTACATAGTCAGATTTGGAATAGTCTAATAATGTTATACAGGGTGCATGTAATAAAGTGGCAAATTTTTAGTAAAATAACATACCACAAAAGTGTTATATTTTGAAATAAATTTATTCTTACATGTAAATACATAAACATAGTCATTTTTTTAATTGGTAAAAAAAGTCCTAATTTGCCACAATAATAGACATAATAATAGCATATTATGTGTGCTCCATACATAATGGTCTAAAGGATTTGTATCTGGTGAACCAGGCCAACAGATTTCCTTTGACCATATTCAGGAACATTGACAATGAGACATTCTTGCACCTTTTTGGTGTCATGTGCTGGTGCACCATCTTGTTGGAAGAGAAAATGATGTCCATTTGTGACTTGCTTCATCCACAGTACAACTACTTCTCTCAAAACATCAGCAGTCACCTTCAAGCCTTGTAGAAAAAAATGTGGGGTCATGATATCTCCTTCATTGCCAACAACATCTAACACCATCACTATAGCAGGAAATTTTGTTTTCATGACAATTGGGACTTCATTAAGATTCTCACAGAACCACATGTTAATTCTTCTGTTGACTATTTGGTCGTGCTGAGAATTCCTTGGAGAAGAAAATCAGAGGGTTATTTTCTTTAAGATTTTTCAATTTTGTTAGCAGTGTCCTTGCTTTTTCAAAGCACCTTTCCTTTGTCTACTATCTCATAAACCGACCTCTTCTAAGAACATACAATCTGTATCTGATATCTTCAGCAATAATCTTTGACCCATTGCATCAGACATCTACCAATCTCTTGCTATGGAGCTCATTAACTTTCCTGGATATTTATCAATGATCTCTTGGATTCTATATACAATATCTGGACTTGTGCAATCCTTGTGTACCTTGTGCATTTTCCTTGTTGGTGTGGTGACATCAGGATCAGCATCATACACCTTCTTCATGTTATAAACTGTATACATAAAAGGATGTTATCGAAGTCTGCAATTTCCTTAACAGTTGGCCCGCACACAGTCCAGAAAATACAGTAACTCTAACATCATATTCCTTTTGACATGATAGTTGCTCTCAGAATTTAATACTTTATATCTGAACCAACTATGTTAAATCATAACCTTAGAAACATAGTTCTTCAAAATTAGTAAGAAGCACATGAAATAAGGAGGTGCAACGTTATTGCCAATTCATCATGCCCACCCTGTATAGTGGCCTGTTAGCCACAATAATATAAAGGTAGGAGCACAAAAGTATCAATAATAAATATAGCTACAATAATTTCTTAATGGGTACATAATATAAAAAGATGTCGAGTGTGGCATCAAAAATATAAAATGTGGGAAAGTGGAGTAAAAGGGAAGAGGTTTTGTAGACTGTCAAAGCCAATTTATCAATTTAAAAGAAAGTGTTATAAGATGTTTAAAGTGAACCAGAAGGTAATCAAAAAATAATAAACAATGGTTTATTAGATAGACAGGAATCAAAGTATACTGCAATGGAAAGGCATCATTTTGTGAAAGATGATAGCAAGAGTGGAAGAAAGGAAAGTGGTACTACAAACAGCCAGGAAACAATGAGATGGTAAGAGTTCTTATTTACCAATAATTACTTTAAACATAAATGGGTAAAATCCTCCAAGCAAATAGAGGGAATGAATGAATTTTTTCAAAGAACAACAATTTTATGCTGCCTACAACAGACTCACTTCGCTTCAAAAGTACAAACAGGCTCAAAGTGAAGGAACAAAAGATACGTACTTCACAGAAATGGAAATGAAAAGAGAACAGAGATAGCTATACTTATATCAGCCAAAGTAGACTTTCAGTCAAAACCTGTAACAAGAGATAGAGGTCATTATATCATGATAAAGGGGTCAACATTCATCAAGAGGATATAACAATTATAAATATATATGCACTTAACACTGGAGCATATCAATGCTTTGAGGAAATATTAACAGATATGAAAGGAGTAATAGAAAGCAATGTGATAATGGGATCTATTTCAACAATGCATAAGTCATACAGACAGAAAGTCAATAAGGAAACAAAAGACTTAACATTATTTTTAAAAGACCTAAAAGACATATACAGAGCATTTTATCAAATAGCAGCAGAATACATATTCTTCTTAAGCCCATACATAACATTCTCCAGTATAGATACATGTTAGGTCTCAAAGTAAGTGTCAGAGAATGTGAAAAGGTTGAAATTATGGCAAGTATCTTTTCCAGCCACATTGGTTTGAAATTTAGGAATCAATAAAGGGGAAAGGAAAAAATTTACAAATGTGTGGAAATTAAACAACACACACCTGAATAAACAATGAGTCAAAGATGAACTCAAAAGAGAAATCAAAACATCTATTAAAATAAACATAAATTAAAACAAATAAAAATTTATGGAATGCAGCAAAAGCAATGTTGAGGAAAGCTTATGGTGATGAATGACTACATTAAGAAAAAAAGATATCAAATACATAACCTAAGTTTACACCTCAAGGAACTAGAAAAACAAGAACAAGGTAAAATCAAAGTTAGTAGAAGGAAATATTTAATAGATCAGAGAAGAAATAAATGAAACAGGTTAAAAAATAACAGAAAAGATCAGAAACTAGTTGATTTTTAAAAAGTGTTTTTATTGAATTGAGAGAGAGAGAGGAAGGAAGAAGAGAGAAAGAAAGAGAAACATTAATTTATTGTTTCACTTATTTATGCATTCATTGCTTGATTCTTGCATGTGCTGATTGGGAATCAAACCTTCAGCCTTAGAGTATTGGGGCAATGCTGTAACAAACTGAACTACTTGGCTAGGGCTAGAATCTAGATGACTTTTTAAAAGATAAATTAAATTGGTAATCTTTAACTAGACATACCAAAGAAAAAATAAAAAGAGGATTCAATTAAACAGAATTATAAATGGAGGAAATATTACAAATGATACCACAGAAATACAAGAGACAATAAATAATATGAAAAATTATATGCCATCTGTATAGTCAGGAATGAGCTAAGAGTACCCACTCTCACCAATACTATTTAACATAGTATTAAAATTCCTAGCCAGAGCAATTGGACAAGAAAAAGAAATTAAAAATATGTAAATCAGAAAGATGTAAAATTATTTGTTTGCTGATGACAAAATCCTGTATATAGAAAATCCTAAAATACTACAACAAAAATACTGCCAGTTCTAATAACTTTTTTAAAAGATTTTATTCATTATTTTTGGAGAGAAGGGCAGGGAGGTAGGAAGAAAGGGGGAGAAACATCAATGTATGGTTTTCACCTACCTCCAGCCAAGGACCTGGCTAGAGACCTGGCTTACAACCTGGTTATGTGCCCTGACAGGGGAATCAAACCAGCAGCCTTTGGATTTGCAGGCTGGCACCTTATCCACTGTGCCACCAGCCAGGGCCAAAACTGCCAGTTCTAATAAATTAATTCAGTAAACTTTCAGGGCACAAAATCAACATATAAAATCAGTTGTGTTTATACACATTAACAATGAACTACAGGAAAAGAAAATAAAGATCTCATGTATAATAGCATAAAAGAATATAAAATACTTAGGAATAAATTTAATTAAGGAAGTTAATGATGTATACACCAAAATAGTAGGACATTGATGAAAGAAATTAAAAGAATGCATGAATGGAAACATATTCTGTGTTCATGGATCAGAAAGAGTTAATATTGTTAAAATTTTCATACTACCAAAGCCATCTATAAATTCAATACACTCTATCAAAATTCCAATGGCATTTTTCAAAGATATAGAAAAAGAAATCTTCCTTTGACTGGTGTGGCCAGGTTGGTTGAGCAGTGTCCTGCAGATCAAAAGCTTGCCCATTTGATTCCCAGCGGGGGCACATGCCTAGGTTGTAGATTCAGTGTCCAGTTGGGGCATATTTGGAAGACAACTGATAAATGTTTCTCTCTCACACCATTGTTTCTCTCCCTCTCTTTCTCCCTCCCTTTCCTTCTCTCTAAAAATAAGTAAAAATTTTTTTAATCCTAAAATTCATATGGAGAACAAAAGACCTCAAATAACCAATGCAATCTGGGGAAAGAACAAAACTGGAGGCAACACACTTTCTGATTTCAAACTATATTACAAAGCAATAGCAATCAAAACAGTATAGTACTGGCATACATCATATTGATCAATAGACCAGAACTGGAAGCCCAGAAATAAACCCATGCATATATGGTCAACTAATATTTGACAAAAGACAAAAAATTCTCAATGAGAAGGGATTGTGTCTTCAATGAAGTTATTAGTAAAACTGGATATCTACATGCAAGGAATGAAATTGAACCCACATTTACCTCACAAAAATTAACTCAAAATGGATTAAAGGCTTAAATATAAGACTTGAAACCATAAACATCTTAGAAGAAAACATAGGGAGAAGCTTCCTGAATTCAGTCTTGGGCAATGATTATTTTTTGATATGACATCGAAAGCATAGGCAATAAGCAAAATCACCTAGTGAGACTACATTAAACTGCAGGTTTCTGTACAGCAAAATAAATCAACAAAATGAAAAGGCAGTCTATGAATGGAATAGGAGAAGATGTTTTCAAACCATATATCTGATAAGAGGTTAATATAAAAAATATGTAAGAAATTCATCATAGTTAATAGCAAAGAAAAACAAAAAAATCCAATTTACAGATGAATATAGGATTTGAATAGACATCTTTCCAAGGAAGACTCACAAATGGTCAAGAAGTATACGAAAATGTGCAAAAATCACTAATCAAGTGCAAATCAAAACCATAATGAGATGTCATCTCACACCTGTTAAAATGGCAATTATAAAAAAGACAAGAGAACAAATGCTAGGGACTACGTAAAGAAAAGGGAAACATGGTGCACTGTTGATGGGACTATACGCACATTAGAACAGTGAATATTAAAAAATATGATATATGGTGGTTCCTCAAAAGAATAAAAATAAAAACAGAGCTAATATATGATCCAGCAATTCCATTTCTGGGTATATACCTGAAGAAAACGAAATCACTATCTTGAAGAGACATTGCTTCCTCATATTCACTGCAGCATTATTCACAACAGCTAAAACATGAAAGTCACCTAAGCCATCAGCAGATGAATAAACATAAAATTATGACATATATAGGCTAAGTGAGATAAGTCACACAGAGAAATACAAATACAGTATGATCTCAAATATGTGATATCTAAAAACATCAAACTGGCAGAAATATAGAGTAGAATGGTGGTTACCAGGGGCTGAAGGGCAGGGAGAAACATAGAGATGTTGGTCAAAGGGTATAAACTTTCAGTTTTAAGACAAACAAGTTTCAGAGGTCTAATGTGCAGCACAGTGACCATGCTAAATTGTGTATTTGAAAGTTGCTGTGAAAGTATGGCTTTAATAATCTCACCATAACAAACAAGTGATAATTATGTGAGGTAATTACATCTTAACTAAACGTACTGTGTTAACTACATTTTATAATATATGTGTATCAGATAATCACATTATACACTATAAATTTACACAACATTATACTTGTATGTCAATTATATCTCAATAAAGCTGGAAAAAAGATATGAAGAATTCTGGAAAACATTCACCCTCATTTATTACTCCAAATTAGAGTTTCAAATAGTGAATTGAAGGCTTTTTTCTATAACCCTTATTCTTCTCTTTAACTGTTTCAAATTGGAACCTGACTGTAAAATTTGGTATCCTGTACCTAATGGTGAAGCTACAGATGAATTAGGTCATTAAGAATATCCCCTCCTGTAATGTGCTACAACTTTATATGAAGAATGACCTCAAGCATAGATTCTGATAGGTATTTAGAAGAGAATTTAAAACTAAAGGGAAAACACAGTAATTTTGTCTCACCACAAACAAATCAATCTGTGATTTGTGTTCTGAGACTTGCCTGGAGAGATTTAAGCAATTAAGAATTGGAAGCCCTTAATTAGGATGAGGAAGGCTCAGTGATGGTAGATGGAGATGCTGATGAGTTCCAGAAGGGCTCTCTGAACTGCATGAGTTTGGGTAGGCAATGCAATGGAGCATCTAAATTAGTGTGGAATGTTTTGTTACCAAACACTTTAATCATGCTCAAAGCTTCCCTGAAGCGACTCCTCATGTGCCCTGATCTCTGAGGCCTGTCTCTTCTGGTGTGGTTTTGGTGCATTCAGTGGGGGAATGGTCCTGCTTTCCCCCAGTGAAACTAAAGAGGGTGTGTCCAAAGCAACACCTTCCAGAGCTTGCACTGAACTTTGTCAGCAGTGTGGCTTCCATAACCATCGTAAGCATGCCATGCATCCCTCTAGTGTCTCAAGTTTTCCCCCTGCAGCTGAATGGTTTACATCTCATCCTTTTTGTTTAAAATAGCATCCTCTGTAGGCCCTGGCTGGTGGCACAGTGGATAAGGAGCCAACCTGCAAACCCAAAGGTCACTGGATCCATTCCCCAGCCAGGGCACATAACCAGGTTGCAAGCCAGGTCTCCAGCCAGTTCCTTAGCTGGAGGCAGGTGAAAGTCAACCATACATTGATGTTTCTCCCCCTCTCTACCTCTCTCCCTTCCCCACCTCTCTCTAAAAATATTAAATAAAATCTTTAAAAAAAAATGAATGTAAAATAAAATAAAATAGTGTCCTTTGTTCCCTACACCTAAATCCCTCCTGTTCTTTAACAGGGAGCTTGAACTTCACCTTTTCTAGGTAAGTATTTCCAGATTAGCCTCAAATTTAAAAAATAATTCCATTTTGAATCCCCAGATTGTATGATATTGCAACTTCCTGGATACTGAACACAATACTAACAAGGCGCCTTCAATTAAAATGGAGTAATGGGCCCTGGCTGGTAGCACAGTGGATAAGGTGCTGGCCTGTGAACCCAAAGGTCGCAGGTTTGATTCCCCAGCCAGGGCACATAACAAGGCTGCAAACCAGGTCTCCAGTCAGGTCTGTGGCTGGAGGTAGGTGAAGGGCAACCATACATTGATGTCTCTCTCCCTCTCTGCCTCTCTCCCTTCCCCTCCTTCTAAAAATAATGAAATAAAATCTTAAATAAATAAATAAAGTAATGGTGAGGAACATGTGAGATACTTGCTGTTTTGGAATTTAGAAAAGCAAGTGTCTAAGATAACACAGAAAAGTAGTATTCAACACCTAGACTTTTTAATGGTGAAGACTTCAAGTAAAGGACTGTATTTGGGAAACTTAAAATACTGTTAAATCATAAATAGAAATCTAAAAGTAAGGTTGGGCCCTGGCCAATATGGCTCCATTGGTTGGAGCATCAGCCTGCAGACCAAAAGGTTGCTGATTTGATTCCCAGTCAGGGCTCATACCCAGGTTGTGGGTTCAGTCCTCAACTGGGGGCGCATACAGGGAGGGGACTAATTGGTGTTTCTCTCTCACATCAATGTTTCTCTGTCCTCCTTCCTCTCTCCTTCTGTTCTCCCTCTCTAAAAGCAAGGAAAAGAAAAAAATGCCCTCAAGTGAGAATTAAGAAATTAAGAGAAAATAAAATAAAAGTAAGAATGGATAGGTATTTGTGGGAAGCAGTGTACAAGAATAAAAATTAAAATTTCAGCAAGGTGACATAGGAAATAGAGGTAATGATCTGGATATTTTGGGCCAAATACAACAAAACACATTAACAGGGTTTTTGTTTGTTTTTTTGTGGGTTATTTGTTTGTTTTTGTTTTGTTTTTTTGGTGTACTGGAAAGTAAATTAAAATTTTCAGTTCTTACGAACTATTAACAAGTTTTATCCCACTGTTGGATATTCTCCCTGCCAATTTCCTAAAATTATCTACAAATATTAGCAATGTTTCTAATTTTATATCCCCTGCTACTGTTATTTTATATTAATCTGTCAGCATCTTACATTTTTGCCTACAGAGAATAATTTTACTTAAATATTAACATTAGTCATTTGAACATATTAGTTCATGGACATTTTTATCCCTCTGTTTTTCCTAAACCATACATGATTTATATTCTGTTTCCTGTATTGACATTTTTCACGCTGTTTACAATAATTTTCAGTAGGAAAGAAAGAGCTTAAATGCATACAGTGATGCTTCCACCAAATGGAATTTTCAGGGACATCTATTGCTGCAATTTAAAAATAGAAATGTTATGCTCAGGAAAATAAGCAGTGTGGGAGCAGGCATATTTTACCATTATGGGTATGTTTAAATTTCCCAAAATATTTTATTTTACTTTCAGCTTTACAAGAAAATATTTGTGCATTCAAATTTTCTTCCTATTTATTGACATTGTTTTTCCTCATTGTTCCTTGATGTCAATTCACTGAAAAATACAATTTCAGCTTGTTTTTGGATGGGATTCCTGATAGATTGCAATATCAGACAGGTTTATTTAGCTGTGTGATGAACAGAATTATAGAAAGTAAGCAAAGGCTGTTAGCAGAAGCTAAGAGGAAATCTTTAAGAGCATGGTGAGCTATGTTACACATGGTGAAGACACAATGAAATTCCATTTTTGAAATACCTCCTTCCACAGAGATATTGATAGCAAGCAGTAGATTGTTGAGGGGCCATAGTGCTTATGGAGGGTCAGTGCCACAGACTGCAAGCGAGACAGTTAAGCACACGAACTATCTGCTTTCTCTGGCTGATAGAGTAGGACAGCACCCCTAGCTTCAAGCTGTTCCTACAGCTTGGAAACTCTATAAAGTTAGCTTTGAACAAGAAAATAACTTAAAAAACTGAGTGGAGGTCCTTTAGTGCTTGTGTATCCTGGTCAACAGAAGCAAAGATAAGCTACCATTGAGAGAGAGAGAGAGAGAGAGAGAGAGAGAGAGAGAGAGAGAGATGGAGGGAGAGGTAGACACATTTTGCCTCCTTGCGCAGCCGTAGAGTTATAACCAGATCTCAAAACCAAACAACCAGAATCATCAGAAAATCAAGCTGTATAAAAGTTTGACAAACCTAGGATTTAAAGGACCACATTCAGGCAAGTAGGAGGAGGAGAGTCATGGAGATGGGATGGAAAGGTGGTGTGACTTAGACAAGTGGCAGCTGTAGCTGCAGAGGAGCGCAGTCAAAATTGGGAAGGACACCCTAGGAGTGAGTGATCTCAGCCCCAGGCCAGACCACACATCCCAGGGTTCTATCACCAGGAAAATAACCTCCTATTACCTCTGGCTGTTAAAAAAAAATAGGGGTTGGGGCAGAGAAAGAAACTGCTGAATTTTTGCAGCTTTAAGGGTTCACATCATCTTAGAATGCTTGCGAACCCCAACAGCAGCTGGACGACACCAATCGCATACAGGAAGTGGGTGAAGTGACTGGAAATGGGGACTGTGCTGAACCAATCATAGATGCTAGGCAGGCAGGGCATTGTCCCCTAAGTCCCCCACCACAAACAGAGCCATAAGCAGGGAAGAAGGTGGCTTCACCCTGGCAATTACCTAAGGTAACATCCCATACAATTTGCAGGTGCCTTTGCTACATAGGCCACACTACTAAGATAGGATATAATAGCAGCTCTACCTAATACACAGAAACAAATACAGGAAAGCTGCCAAAATGAGGAGACAAAGAAACACAGCCCAAATGAAAGAACAGAACAAAGCCCCCCAAAAAGAACTAAGCAAAACAAAGATAACCAATCTATCAGATTCAGAGTTCAAAACATGGGTGATATGGATGCTCAGAGAACATATAGAGTACGGCAAAAAAAGGAAGAAATAAATATTATAATAAGTGAAATAAAGAAAAATATACAGGGAACTAACAGTGAAAGGAAGGAAGCTGGGATTCAAATCAACAATTTGGAACAAAAGGAAGAGATAAACATTCAACCAGAACAGAAAGAAGAAACAAGAATGCAAAAACAAACAAATGAAGCAAACAAAAAAAAAAAAAAACAAGAGGCTTAGAAACCTCTGGGATGACTTTAAACATACCAACATCAGAATCATAGGGGTGCCAGGAGCAAGAAACTGAAATTTTATTTGAAAAAATAATGAAAGAAAACTTCCCTAATTTAACGAAGAAAATAGACATATAAGTCCAGGAAGCACACAGAGTCCCAAACAAGTTGGACCCAAATAGAGCCACACCAAGACACATCATAATTAAAATGCCAAAAATTAAAGATAAAGAGAGAATCTTAAAAGTAACAAGAGAAAAACAGAGTTATCTACAAAGGAGTTCCCATAAGACTATCAGCTGATTTCTCAAAAAGAAATTTTTCAGGTAAGAAGGGAGTGGCATGAAGTATTCAAAAATGATAAAAAGCAAGGACCTACCTAGATTACTCTATCCAGCAAAGCTATCATTTAGAATGGAAGGGCAAATAGAATGCTTCCAAGATGAGGTTAAGCTAAAAGAGTTCATTATCACCAAGCTATTGTGTCATAAAATGTTAAAGGAACTTATTTATGAAAAAGAAGATAAAAACTATGAGCATTAAAATGCCAAACTCAGAACTATCAACAATTGAATCTAAAAAAAAAAAAAAAAATTAAGCTAACAACAAGAACAGAAACAGAATCACAGGTATGGGGATCATCTTGGGGGTTATCAACTGGGAAGGAGAAGGAGGAAAATAGGGAAAATGGTGCATGGATCAAGACACATAATTGGTAGGAACATAACAGGCAGAAGGAAAGGGAGAGCCAAAGAACTTATATGCAAGACCCATGGACATGAGCTAAGGGGGTGTTGCTGAAGGGAAAGGGATATCGGGTGGAGGGGGCAAAAGAGGAAAAATTGAGACAACTGTAAAAGCATAATCAATAAAATATACTTCAAAAAATTTCAGATAGCCGTGGAGTAAGCTCTTTCCATTAACAGCTGTTCACGTTGATCTGCATATAGATTGATTGGTCTTTGGCATTTGCAACCCTCCTAAACAACAGAGGAGAAATCCAATGGCTGGGCCAAATTTACAAATGCTGAATAAATGGGGAAGACACATTGTGTGTTATATTGACTTATTATGGATAATTACAACTTAAAAGTAGTAACAGCTGGATTCCAATTTCTAAAATTAGTGCTGTATTTTTTTGTGAGGGGGAATTGGGATAAGATGAGTCTGAAGAAGTGAATGGATTTTATGCTGTACTTTGGGATTGCAGCTATCAAGTGGACATGATACAGTGCTCTGGCCTCTTTTTGGATGATTTTTACTCACTTGGAAGTCAGCATTATGCTTTAGCTTGCTAGGAGAGCACTCTAATAAGGAGCAGCACAGAACCTCTTTTGTATTTATTATGGGGACTTTGTAAAAGTATGTGGGCCAATAAATCTCACTCTGACTTATTCATGAAGGTATCCAGGAGAAATTCATCAGACACCTGAGAGACAGGAAAAGCTATGCTCCACAGAGAATTGGTGGTATTTCTTCTTTGTGTGCACTGAATGGGGTGACTGCCAGGATTTCCTTCCTGTTCCTGACCCTATGAGCAGGAATTGAGTTTAGGATTAGGTTAGGACCTTCCATATGTTTTGATGTTTGATGTTTTATTCCCAGCTTCATCTTACATTTGTTTTCTGTTTTTTAATCTCTATTTTTAGTATTATATTCCTTTTGTAATATAGCAGAATATACATGAAGAGTAAATACAAGTTTTATTAAGATTTTATTTATTTATTTTTTAAGCAAGAGAAAGGGAGGGAGACGAGAGGAAGAGAAACATTGATGCAAGGGAGAAACATGGATTGGCTACCTCTTCTATACACCCTAACCAGGAACCAAACCTTCAACCCAGGCATGTGCTCTAACCAGGAATTGAACTGGTGACCTTTCTCTTCACAAGATAATACCCAACCAATTACACCACACCACTCAGGGTGCAAGTTTTAATTATTATTTTTTAAAAACATTTTTTAAAAGATTTTAATATTTTTCACAGAGAGGAGAAGGGAGAGAGGCAGAGAAGGAGAGAAACATCAATGTATGGTTGCCTTTAACCTGCCTCCAGCTACAGACCTGGCTGAAGACCTGGCTTGCAACCTTGGTTATGTTGCCCTGGCTGGGAATCAAACCAGGGTCCTTTAGGTTCGCAGGCTGGCACCCTATCCACTGTGCCACCAGCCAGGGCTTAACAAGTTTTAACTTTTTAAGTGATAAATTGGCATTTAAAATTGTGCTCCAGTGGCATTGTAGTTATGAAAGAAATGATCCTTAATTTTTTAATATATTTTATTGATTATGCTATTACAGTTGTCCCAATTTTCCCCTTTGCCCTCGCCCCACCCAGTACCCCCATTCCTTCCAGCAATTTTCCCCCTTAGGTCATGTCCATAGGTCATGATTATATATTCTTTGGCTACTGCATTACCTATACTGGTCTTAACACCCCCTCACCCCCTCTATCTTGTACAATTATGTTTCCTAATCCCTGCATCATTTCCCCATTTCTCCCCTATCCCCTCCCAATTGATAACCCTCCAAATGATTTCCATATCTTTGATTCCATTCCTGTTCTGCTCATTTGCTCAGTTATTTGGATTCAATTATTGAGAGTTGTGAATTTATTGCCTTTTTAATGTTAATCATTTTGATCTTTTTCTTTTTCTCATATTATCATTCCCTTTGGCATTTCATGTAATAATGGCTCAGCAATAATGAATTCCTATAGCTTTACCTCATCTCAGAAGCACTATGTCTGCCCTTCCATTCTAAGTCATAGCTTTGCTGGATAGAGAAATCTAGATTGTAGGTACTTGCTTTTCATCATTTTGACTAATTCTTGTCATCTTCTTCTTGCCTGCAAGGTTTCTTTTGAGAAATTAGCTGATAGTCTTATGGGAACTCCTTTGTGGGTAACTCTTTGCTTTTCTCTTGCTGCTTTTAAGATTCTCTCTTTATCTTTAACTTTTGGCATTTGAATTATGGTGTGTCTTGGTGTGGTCCTCTTTGGGTCCATCTTGTTTGGGACTCTGTGTGCTTCCTTGTATGTCTATTTCCTTTGCCAAATTAGGGAAGTTTTCTTTCAAATAACTTTTCAATTTCTTGTTTTTCCTCTTCTCCTTCTGGTATCCTTATTATTCAGATGTTGATACATTTAAAGACGTTCCAGAGGTTCCTAAGCCTCTCCTCATTTTAAAAAACTTTTTTTTCTCCCTGCTGTTCTGATTAAATGTTTTTTCCTTCCTTGAGTTCCAGATCATTGATTTGATTTTTGGCTTCATCCTCTCCACTGTTGGTTCCCTATAGAGTTTTCTTTACTTCACTAAATGCAACCTTCATTTCTGCCTGAGTCTTTTCTATGGTGTTGTACCCAATGAATTCCTGTGGCATCTTAATAACCAGTGTTGAACTGTGCATCTTATATGCTGCTTATCTCCATTTCATTTATTTCTCTTTCTGGAGTTTTGTTCTGTTCTTTCATTTGGGCCATATTTTTTGTCTTATCATTTTGGCAGTCTCCTATGTTTGTGTCTGTGTATTAGCTAGAGCTGCTTGACCTCCTGTCTTAGCACACCTGTTAAGTTGTAAGAGGCAGAGAGCCTTAGGTATGCACCAGGGTGGGACAACCTATGTCACCACTCTGTTGTTATGTGTGGGGCATGGCTTACAGAGGGGACAATGCCACTGCCTGGCTTCTGGAATTTTGCTCAGAAGGAAGCTAGCTCTCCACTAGCACTTTACTTTCCTGCCATATGCCACTGGTGCCCTGCCAGCTGTTGGCCTGGTGCTGAACCCTGGGGGAGGGGGGTGATATGCATGAGTCCTGAGTCCATTGTGAGCCTTTTAATGGGATGCAGTTTCTTCTGCTGTCCCACCCCACCCCCCACTGGTTTTCATAGCCAGAAGTTACAGGGACTTATCTTCCTGGCACTGGGACCCTTGGTTGGGTGGTCTGGACTAGGGCTGGGTATCCCTCCCATTTTTTATCCACCACATGTGGATGTGGGACCACCTATTCCCATCTCCACACCTCTCGGCATCTCCACTCCTCCTACCTGTCTGGATGAATGTGGCTTCTTTAAATTCTTGGTTGTTGGACTTCCACACAGTGCAATTTTCTGACAATTTGAGTGATATTTATTTTGTAGTGTAACTGTATTTTTGCTATAGTTGTGCATGGAGATGAGCTGTGTTTACATATACCTCCATCTTGACCAGCAGTCTCTCTCATTATCCTTATTTTTTAAGTGATGCATTCTGAAGTATATATGGGAGTAAAATGGGGCTGTGATTTGCTTCTTTAACAAAAATTCAAAGAATTGATAAAGCAGGAATGGAAACTTAAAAATATTTTGAGTTTAGGTAGTTTCTTTTTTACTATGCTCTTAATTTCTGGGTATAAAATTTGAAATTAGGAAACATTTTTATTTAGATCAAATTTCTGATGTAATGGGAAGCCAAGCTATTTGTTAACTTGACACATATGTTTCCATCAGAAAAAAATTTGTTGATTGGTGGTTCATATATTTTCCAGCTTTGGTTTAGTTGTTGTTTGGTATGGGTTTATTGTGTGTGTGTGTGTGTGTGTGTGTGTGTGTGTGTGTGTGTGTGTTGTTTTGTTTTTTATGCCTACTCAAAGTTTCAAATCATAAGCTTCAAAAAATAATGAAGGCAGCAAATATGAAATTCGAGGCTACATAAGGTGTGTCAGACTTAATGTAGAAACTCTCATGTGTACTTAGAAACCCTCTCTGCTTTCCTCCTTCATTACCAAATATTTACATCTGAGCCTCCATTTCTCCTCTCTACCCAATCCAGATCCAAACCTAGGAATTTAAAATCTAAAGTAGCAGATAGAGCTGGCTGATGACATAAGTGCTACCCTAACTTGCAAAGTTTAAAGCATCTCTGTGCTCTACACTGTGCTCTTCTTATGTCATTAATGTGCTGAATTTGGTTACTTTCTCTGTCCCTGTGTGGTTCCATTCTTGACTGGTCACGAAAAAATTCATGTTTTCAAGCCCAAACCTTGTTGACATATAATGAGTTAATTTGTGCTTACACTCACGTTAGCTTAAGCTATAACATTGCTGGTCAACAATGTGTTAATGAACAGATAGATGTAGTTTGCAACATATATGCCTTAGCCTTTGTATAAAATTGCTGGTCAACAATGTGTTAAGATAAAGACTGGAATTTAAATGTGCTAGGAAAATATTCACCTTGGTTTAGATACAAGAGTCTAAAAAATCTGTCATGGATGCTAAGGTGCCTGCTAAGGATAATAGTGATACTAAGAGAAGTTCATGCTATGGTGGCTGAGTATAGTCAGGCAACTGATAAAAATAGAGGAAGAGTAAACAAGCTCTGTTATCTCTACCTCACACTGATAAAATGGTTGAATAAACGCATTTTGTTTATGGCTACAAGCGCACAGGGAACTTCATTTTTCCAAGTGCTTTCAGGAAATGATCAAGGCTTATTCTTCTGGTCCTAATGTTTTATTTCTTAACACCCATGAGATCAACAAGCATTCACGGGATCATCTCTCAAAATTGTGTGAAAGAATTCTGACTATGAACCATGATCACAATGCAATACTTAGTTTCTGTTTTCAGTATTATCCATTAAGTTTGCCTTTCTACTTATACAATTTTCATTTTCTGTGTACTTTTTAGAAGTCTGAAAGTGCTATTCTTATTATGATTTACCATGGTAAATTTAATGATTTAACTTAAAAGCCAGTGTTATGCACATTATAGGGTAATAAGCTTTAGAGAAGCATTAGGTTGAACTACAGAGATTGCCATTTTTATGCTTAAAAAATGGCCAAACATTGGACATTTTATATGTTATATCTTAACAGTGATCTTGCTCACAAATTACTCTGTCTGGTACTTTCCATGACTGTATTTCTCAGATCAACTGCAGGCAGTTCCTAGCAGTTGTGGCCTGCCAGGCACACACTGAGTTCCCGTGTATCATTAGTGTTCCTGAGCTGTGAGGCCAGAGCTGCAGAAGCTAAGACGTGTACTCTGTCACCTGTCAGGTGGGACACAATGAATGGAGTTCCCTAAAATTGTCAGGGACTCTTCTTTGACCATGGTTTTAGTTATATACCCTTTCTTTGTGTTTGAGAAGGATCTAATAGTCATATAGAATGCCAAAGCTACTAAACCCTAAGGAGATTTCCTACTTCACACTTAAAATTCTTGTCCTCATAGGCCATGTTTCTCAAAATGGCATAAATGTACATGTCATGATAAACCAGAAGACACTTGGTAAACACGGTCCATTTTACTCAATGATAAATTATTTAAATCACCAACTTTTTGTATTAAAGGAAATGAATATAGTAGGGAGTAAAATACAAAAGTTGCATGAATTTTTAACATAAAATGTGACACTTGAAACATGGAGCAGGAGTTCACTGCCCCCTGCCATTAGAAGGACTTTAGTAGAAGTTAGGGACCCTGAGTTAGGAAATGCACAGATGTGATAGCAAAACCATATCACTGAGAACTGCTCTGTCAAAGCTTCATTTATTGAGTTCTTACAATTGGCCAAAGTTGTTGTAAAAAAAAAAAAATGTATTTGTTAAAAATCATTGACAGTTTTCTGTCAATCTAATGACATCTAATGATGAAAATGTCAGCCCACATTTGGAGCTGGCTTTTTTGGGGGAGGAAAAATTTCTGAAAGAGCCCACTGTGTAACATAACTGTAAAAGAAAAAGCCACCAGGTGCTGAGAGGAGGACATAACTGGATCTTTGTCGGGTCTAGCTCCAGGCTCTGTGAGTAGATGGGGTCTCAGAGCCTTCCCCAAGCTCTTGAGAAGTCTGACTTGGACTTCTCCACTTACAGGTTCAGAGTTGTCAGAGTGGCCTTATGGGCTTCAAAGGCTGTAGTGGAGGCCAGATGGCCAGGGAGGGTAATTACAGCTTGCCAGAAGGGAGCAGGGCGCCCTGGTGACCCTGATTCAATGTCAGGGCCTTAATCAGCTGGGCAGAACACTAATCCTGGACTCAGAGCATGGCCTCTACAAGAACCTTTGAACCAGTACCTCCAGGCACCATGGGTGTGTCCATGGTGGAAATGACTAAGGCTGTATTAGAATAGCTGGTTCCTAAAGGTTTGAAGTCGAGATCATATCTGCCATGGGACACCATGGCTATGTCTGAGCTGGAAGTGGTATCCCTCATTGCTCCTCAAAAAGCTCTAAATAGAACAAGGGCAGTGGGTAGTGAACACAGTGGACTACTCTGTCCAGCTCACTTCCTGACAAGGAGTGGGAGATTAAGGGGATGCCCAGTGGTTATGGTAAGGGGTGGTGGGGATGAGGGAAGGTGGTCACAGATGGACACACATCCTGATAACTTCTGACATGGAGCAATGAGAAGGATCACTTATCGAAGTCTTGAAATAGTAGCATTTTCTCACTTTACTGTACTGAAACGCTTCTGTGTACATGAACTCATTGAGCGCATTGAGTACTAGTCACTACTGGCAATCTCCACTGCTCCCTATCTTCCAAAAAAAGGGGCAGATAATCTCTTCTTTTCAGATATTTGACCCTGGCCTACAGTGTTTTTGAGGGGCTTTAAAATATAAATTTTACATTAAATAGTTCATGACAATAACCATTCTTTCCACTGATATGGGGTGTATGTATGCATGTGTATGTTTGGGAGAGGAAGGGATCTCACCAAAATAGTAAAGAAAAAAAATTTTTTTTAATTATTATTTTTAGAGAGAGGGGCAGGGAGGGAGGCAGAGAAGGAGAGAAACATCAACGTATGGTTGCCTTTCATCTGCTTCCAGCTACGGATCTGGAGACCTGGCTTGCAACCTGGTTATGTGTCCTAGCTGGGAATCGAACCAGCAACCTTTGGGTTCACAGGCAAGCAAAGAAAAATTTTAAACAGATAAGCCTCTTCATGTACAAGCCAGTAATAACCTAAAAAATCTTTACCTCTTCAAATATATATGTACACATATATGTATGTAAATATACTAAAATCTATGTTTAATCAAATGCCTAGCAGATTATACATCTTATTTTTTTCAGATTATTTGATATGGCTTCAGAATGAATATGTAACCTCAACTTCAGCTAGGTAGTTTTGTTCAGAGCCTTCCGCTCTGGGGGTTTCTTTCTCTTCAAAGATTGCTGCCTAAAATTGTCATTTAAATAACAATAGCCTCTCTGCTTCTTGTCAAAAAGACATTTTGTTCAAGTGCTAGCTACTTCTCTTGGAATTAAGAAATATGTTGACCTTACATTAACCATACATAATTAGGATCCTCTCCCTCTCTTTTCCTTTTACCCGCAAAATCTTTATGAAAGGACATCTTGTTTAGATTCCATAAATTTCTCTGGGTGAGTAGAAATACATTCAAGTGCTGAGAGCAGCATCCTATTACAGAGAAGCCCTGACTTATTGATCCCTGCATGTCTCCCAGCACCATCAGGGTGCCTGGCATGCAGATGAATTGTCCCATTTTGAACATGACTACATCTGAATAGATTTTGTTTTAGAACACATTTAGGTGCAAGTGATAGAAAATCCCAACTCAAACTGACTTTAGCAAGTAATGAATTTTTGGCTTGTGTAATTAAAATGTCTAAGACCACATCTGCCCTTTGTCTGTTTCCATCCCTCCCTTCTCCCTATTCTACCTCTTCCCCCTCTACTTACCATATCTCATCTCCACTTTCCTTTTAGATATTATCTCCATTTAGTAACTCCAGCAGTTCCTAGTCAAGATAATTTTTTTCTTTTCTCTTCATTCTATAAAATAACCCGGATTTCATTTTATCGGATCAGTTTGAAGCATGTGCATTTCCTGAATAGATCACGGTGGCTAAAGGAATTTGATACTCTGATTGGCCCACATGGATCACATGCCCAGCCCAGGGGCTATTAGTCTCTTGTGGTTAATAAGAATGGAAAAGTAGTGGATTTTCAAGGGAACTATGGCATATTTTAATGAGCAGAAGACAGATGGATACCTGGCAAACAAGAACAACTGATTCTGCTATAAATATTAAAACAAATTGTACTTTTTCTTCTTTTACAACAAGTAAGCAAATGTTTATACCTTGCCCAAGTTCAGGAATAATTATAATCATACTTTCATTTCCAAAAGACAATGATTGTATTGAAAAGGGAAACATAAGAGAAATGAGAATATGGCCAAGCAGACTTCATGTGTGCACCCAGCTGTCTTCTTAACACATTGTTGACGTGTCATGAAAGTCTCATGTTTTCAAGCCCAAACATTGTTGACTGATAACGAATTAGCTCATGCTTACACTTGCATTAGATTTGGCTATAAAATTGCTGGTCAACAATGTGTTAATGAACAGATGGATGTAGTTTGCTACACAAGCTAACTCATGTTTGCACCTGCATTAGATTTTTGGAAAAAACTGCCAGTCAACAATGTGTTAAAATTGAAAAGCCCTTGAAAGTTCACAGCTCTGATATTTGGCCCAGATTACATATTTTACCACCTTATTGTTTGTTTTAGATTCCTGGGTTAGTAATATTAATGCAAAAAAGACCATCTGGGAAAACATTTTTTTTCTGTCTCATGCGCATTCATTATTGATAAGCAAAAATGCTAATTATTTAAGTAAAAATGTTTGTATTATGGAGCTGCAATAATATGTTTAATGAAGACTTACATCACTGTGTTATCCACTTTTAGTCTCAGAAAAACATAAGCAGATTGCTTTGTAATCATGAGGAAGTGTGGAGGTCATTGGTAGGAATATGTTTTAGAATTTGCCCCAAGTATTAATCTTTGTTATTAAGCTTTGTTATAACATAAGAAAAAAGAAACACTTCAGGAAACCCTTTCAAATGATCTTTCATAAGATTAATAATTTTCTCAAAATATTTTTAGAGTGAGAAAGCCACATATTCACAATAATAACTGGAAAGAATTTTAAAAAGTAACTCTTGACAATAACACATTGACATAAATCAAGCAAGTTCTTATAAATACTAAGAAATAAAACACCTGGATTCAGTAAGTCTTAAAGCATTTAAGCATTTACTAAAGCACAGAGAGTTGAGGTAAAATACATAAATTTGAATTTTTATCCAATTTAAAAGTCACAAAAATAGGAATTAAAATAGTCATAAAATATTCTTGGCTTCTTCGGCAGAAATGAGTACACCAACATTACAGGTTATGGCAGTGTAACACATAAATTAAAGATAACCAATTAAAGGACTTGATTACTAAATATAAGACAGTGAAAAGCAGTGCTCTTCACACTGGGTTATGCATGCATCAAGAATTCATGGTGACTGGCCGTAGAAGAGCTGGAGTGTGTGACTTTAAAGGATTCAGATCCTAACCTTCCATATGAACTTTTCCCTAAACCCCATCTGTCTACAGGTGCCAGGCCTTGCAGGTCCTCATGTCCTTCCTCTAACCACTTTACCAAAGAAGAGCAAACCTCTTCTCGCATCCAACCATGTTGCATTCTCGCAGACGAGAAAAAAATCTCTCATCAAATCAAAGGGACTATCAAACGTATAAAAAATTGCCAGAGAAGAAGAAAAAAATTATCAGTAAGAAATACGAAAAGCTTAGATGCCTTATTCCATCAAGGGACAAACTTATGGAATAATTTTTTCATCTAAAGTGTTTAGTGATTTATCACAGAGTTAGAATACTTACCTGTGAAATGAATGCTAGGGTAAGTTCCAGTCAGCTAAGAGCTGTGTTCTCTCTGCCATGTGTATGAGTCTCAGTAGTGAAAATGAGCTTGGTGATTTGTTATTAATCTGTGTCTTGGTCTGTGTCTCCAGCTGCATGTTTTGCATAGTTTTAGGGAACAGATAAAAATATCCATATTTACGTGCATTATCAATTTTTTTCAAAGATTATTGTATAACAGAAACCTATGTGGGTGTTTTTGGTTTGTTTGTTCTTTTACACGGACACACATCTCCTGGTCAGTGTCAGTCATCAGTCATTCTGTTTAGTTATGAACTTAATATTGTTGTGCTGCAGATAATTCACTTAACTGCAATCATTAGTGTACTTTTTATAAACTCTGCAAATACTAGGAACATAATACCATCTCTTTTCTTTGTTATTAACTCCCAAGAGTAAACTGCACTCTTCAAAGTAAAACATCTAGCTAAGTATAGGTGTATGACAGAACATTATTAAAATGCAGTCTGGGATGTAGTACCCTGAACTTTAGAAAAATATCCTTACTTAATGAGGATTACTTCCTTTTACTCAGATGTTGCTGTTTAATGCTGTCAATGTGTAATCATAAACTTAATAATTTTCAACCATGAAATGAAATTACTAAGCAATCCACATGTAATAATTCTCAAGTCTCTTTCTTTGGAGCCATCTGTCACACCTTTTTAAGGCCCTTCAGGTCAACCTAGAATATTGAAGCTGGCATAAAATATGTCTTTGTTCTTATGGGGAGAGGTGAGGAAAAAATTCTTTGAATTTACAGTTTTATGTTTTTACATAAACCCAGCTCCATAAACAGGATGCCTCCATTAGAAAATATAACAGATGTAAATTACAGTCAATTGTTTAAGTCTTGATATGTATTCAAGGTATTTTCATCAAAAACTGAAAAACTGAAAGTCTCTTATTTTGCCTGGAAAAGTACTGGGTTACAGTCTTAGCATCCCATCCAGTTTAGTATTGTTCCTGGATATTTTCACATTTTATCCAAGTATTATTATCAATAGTTTCACTAAAGTCGCCTGGAATAGGTTTAGTACTTTTTACTTCCAACTTCTGAAAGGCATACACAATGAAGAGAGCTGCTGCTTTAACTTGGGGTTAAATCTGAAAAATGGCTGTAATAACCCATTCTCTCTCTTGCTGACCTTTTCAGACTCAATATAACTAATACTTCCTATCAAAGACAGCATGCAGAGTGTTTTCTGATAAAACAAAATGTCCTAGGGTGGAGAGTTCCAGGGACAGGTTGTAGTCTCTGGTGATGGTTAAAAGTATTGGGTGCTATGCCCCCAGCTAACCACTCAGTTTTGCAGCGAGTTGCACCGTAGTCTGTGCCTTGGTCTGGGAGTACATGATGCCCAGTTTCTCAGTCAGCAAAGTCAGTGACAAATGTGGTATCTAAGTTAGCTTGGGCTGCCATAATAAAATGCCATAGACTGGGTAGCTTAAACAATAGAAATTTATTTCTTATAGTCTGGAGGCTGGGAAGTTCAAAATCAAGGTTCTGGCTAATTTGTTTTCTGATGAAGACTCTCTTCCAGGCTTACAGATGGCTACCTTCTCACTTTATCCTCACATGGCCTTCCTTCTGTGCTCACGTGAAGGGAGAATTCTTTGGGTGTCTCTTCTTATAAGGACATCAATTCTGTTGGATCAGTGCCTACCCATATGACTTCATTTAAGCTTAATTAATTTCTTAGAGCTCTTATCTTCAAATAGAGCCACACTGGGGATTAAAGCTTTAACATATGAGTCTGGGAGTAGGAGGAACATGGACATTCAGTCCAAACACATGGGAAATGATAATTAGGTACATGCCGAAATATATACCAAAAAAGAGAAATTGGGCAGTCCTGCATAACAAACCACAATACTTACTGACTTAAAACAACCATTTAATGCTCAAATCTGTTGTTCAGAACTTCACATAGTACTCAGAAGGGAAAGTTCAATTCTGTAAAATGTGGCTGAAGGATCCTTGATAGCTTCCCTCACATGTCCTTTTTACCTGGTTGACTGAAAAGACTGGGAGCTGCCTGTACCTTTTTCTCTCTGTCCCTTCATTGGCTCCAGGGCCTCTTTTTCTTCCCGTGGCCTCCCTTTACATGGATTCTTTAGATTGCTGCTGGTTTCCCTGTAATTGGAACCTATATCACCTTTAAGAGCCTGGACTCAGAAAGTTCATGTTATCAGTCTTGCTGCATTTAATTGGTCAAAACAAATCTCAAGTCTAGTGTAGATTCAAGGTATGAGGAGACAGACCTGCCTTTGTGATCAAAAAAAGTAACATGTGTACACAGGAGTGAGAATATTTGTACTGGCCCTAATTTCAGACAAATCTACCAGCCCACTTTCAGGCTATAAAAGTTTACATCACTTCCTAATGCAAATCAGAGTCAACTCCTCCAAAGACTCCTCAAGTTTCAGTCAATTCTGAATCAGGTTCTATGCCCATTGATTTACATTGGTCTATGATCTACCCTGATATATTTCATTTTTTAAGTTTCTATTTGAACATAATTTTTGAATAAGTAATTTTATAAGTAACAAAGATAAGCAAATAACTTAATTCATAAATGAATAATTTTTTAAAACTCTGTTGTTTTAATATAGACTTAATTTTGTAGTCACCATTCAATCATTGTTTAATATAGGCATGCCTCATTTTATTGCAATTCACTTTACTGTGATTCACAGATGTTGCGTTTTTTAACTCAGGACCCTCCATTAGCAAAATGATTATGACTTGATTTATTGTAATACTTTATTAAAGTGGTCTGGAACCAAAACCCCAAATATCTCTGAGGTATGACTGTATACTGTTTTCCGCAACGATAGAAAGGATCTACATGTACATTGTGTGATCCTGTAGCAACCAATCATATTTGAATAGTGAGCACTTGAGATATATTTATGTGACTGAGAAATTGATTTTTACTTACATTTTTTTATTTTAAATTTTATTTAATTTCAGTTCATTTACATTTTGTTAAATCTGACTAGTAACTACTATATTGGGCAGTGCAGTTGGAACAAGCCCTTTTTTAAAACAGATTTGAAGAGAACATACTTTACTGTCCACTGCTAGACTGAATGAGTCACGGCAGCCACCCATGGTCACATGGTGAGAAACATATGGCATACATGCACATTAGAATAGTTCAAGGATGGTTTAATAAATGCACTATTTATAAATATGAGAAGGGTGTAGGCAAACCTTAAAGACCATGCAGTACTCTAAGGAAAATAATGGGACGGTTGTTAGCATTTCAGGGCCTTAAAGGATAAGAAGAGGAAGAATTTATCAGAACCCAGAAGGAGATAGTCAATGTACAAGGGTCACCTTGAAAGGAGAGATAACTTTTCAGTGAAGGAGCCAAGAGAATATATACCCTTATCTTCCAGTCATCTCCTGCCAGGGGATTTTCACATCCAACTGGAAGCAGAAAGCCAAGAAAGCACCTTGATGTAGTCTGTTCAGGTTAGCCTCCAGGCAGAAAGTAGGTTAGGGTTGATGGCACTGATGTAAAAGAATTAATAGAAAATACCCAATACATAAAAATTAAAGTAAAATAATTCTGTATTAGAAATTACTACATTTTTGGCATCCAACTCAGATGGTAAAAGAATTGAGTGGCATTGCTATAATGAGACTCTTTATATTTTATTTATTTGTTATATAAACAAGATTATTTGAATGTGAACTCTGCTCATGTTAGCAATAAGTAATTCATCCAAAGGTACATAAACTTTGAAAAGGGAAAGCCCCACCCATTTCAGATGTTTTTGCAAAAATATTATGAGAATTGTGCCCTGGCTGGTGGCACAGTGGTTAAGGCACTGGCCTGTGAACCCAGAGGTTGCTGGTTCAATTCCCAGCCAGGGCAACATAACTAGGTTGCAAGCCAGGTCTCCAGCCAAGTCAATAGCTGGAGGCAGGTGAAAGGCAACCATACATTGATGTCTCTCTCCCTCTCTTCTTCTCTTCCTTCCCCTCCCTCTGAAAAATAATAAATAAAATCTTTAAAAAAAATATTATGAGAATTATCAAATGTCTAATATATTTAGATATTTAATCAATGTTGAATTATAACTACAATTTAACCCACAGAAAAATTTTCAACATTAAGAGCATATAGGCAAATAATTTTTTAACTTATTGTATATAAAGGTAACTATTGAATAAAATTAATTTGAACTGCACAGTCCAGTTATATACAAATATTTCCAATAAATAACCTGTACTATTTTCCATCTATAGTTGGGGGTCTGCAGATGCATAAGGCTGATTGTGTACATTTATCTATGCTATTTTATACAGGGAACTTGTGCATATGTGGATTTTGGTATCTGTGGAGTCCTGAAACTGATCCCCTACAGATACCAAGGGACAAGTTAAGTTGTGGGAGAGTCAAAAATTCTATGCAGATTCTTGACTGCAGGGATCAGTGCCCAAACCTCAGCATTATTCAGGTTTGACTATATATTCGCAGAGGAATTATACTGTAATCAGTAAAAGACTTTTAAGCAGAAATAATTACAGAAAACTTCCTAAGTCTGGGGAGGGAAGTGAATGTCAGTATGCATGAAGCCTAAAAGTCTTCAAATAGATTGCATATAAAGAAGGCCTCACCAAGAAATATGATAATCAAATTGACAAAAGTCAATAGTAAAGCAAGAATTTTGAAACCAGCAAGAGAATAGCAACTTATCACAAACAAGAGAATTCCCTCTCCTGCTCCTACAGACTATCAGCAAGTTTTTTCGGAGGGGTGATCAGAATGTTCTGGAATTAGATAATGGTGATGATCATACCACATTATCAATATACTGAAAGCCACTGAACTGTATACTTTTTTCAATTTTATTAATAAATAACATACACCACTGTGTAAGTTTAAGGTGTACAACATGGTGGTTTGATATATGTAAGTTGGGAAATAATTACCATAATGGGTTTAATTAACATCCATATAGATGCAGTAAAAGAAAACTTTTTTTAAATAAATAAAAAGAGAAAACTTTTATCCTTGTGATGAGAATTCATAGAATTCTCTTAACTTTCCAATATGTTATATGTTAGTGTTAATTATAGCTATTATGTTATATATTATATCCCTAGTACTTATTTATTTTATAAGTTGAAGTTTGTCCCTTTTGATCACCTTTCTCCAATTCTCCCTGCCCCCATTTTTCTGCCTCTGATAACCACAAAGTAGATTACCTTTTTATAAGTTGTTTTTAGAGTCCACATATAAGTGAGATCATCGAGTATTCATCCTTTTCTTAATACACTTAGTATTGTCCCCAAAGTCCATCCATGTTGTCTCAAATGGCAAGATTTTAAAATTTTTTATACCTGAATAATATTCCATAATATATATATATCATATTATATACATATAATTATATGTATATGTGTATATATGTGTGTGTGCATATATATAGAATAAAATAACTTATTTATATGTTTATCTGTCAGTAGACATTTAAGTTGTTTCCCTGTCTTGGCTGTTACCAATAATGCTGTTATGAACATAGAGGTATAGGTATTTTTTCAAGGTAGTGGTTTTTTGTTTGTTTTTGTTTTTTCTTTTTAAAAGTTTATTTATTATTTTTAGAGGGAGGGGTAGGGAGAGAGGCATAGAGGAAGCGAGACATCAGTGTATGGTTGCCTTTCACCTGCCCTCAGCCACAGATCTGGCTGGAGACCTGGCTTGCAACCTGGTTATGTGCCCTGGCTGGGGAATCGAACCAGTGACCCTTGGGTTCACAAGCCAGCACCTTATCCACTGTGCCACCAGCCAGGGCCCAAGGTAGTGTTTTTGTTTCCTTTGGATATATTCTCAAAAGTGGAGTTGCTGAATCATATGGCAGTTCTACTTTCAATATTTTGAGGAACCTCAATATTGTTTTTTATAGTGGCTGCATCAACTTACAGTCCCATCAACAATGCACAAGGGTTCCCTTTTCTCTACATCCTCACCAACATTTGTTTTCTCTTACCTTTTTGATGATGGTCAATTTATTAGGTGTGAGGATATAGCCCTAATGATTAATGATATTGAGTGTCTTTTCATGTATTTCATGTACTTGTTGGCCATTCATATATCTTCTTTGGAAAAAAGTCTTTTCAGGTCCTTTGCCTATTGTTAAATTGGATTATTTGGGGGGATTTTTTGCTATTGAGTTGTATGATTTCTTTATATATTTTCAGATGTATGGTTTGCAAATATTTTTCCCATTCCATAAGTTGTCTTTTCAAGTTTTTGATGGTGTCTGTTACTGTGCAAAAGCTTTTGAGTTTGATGTAGTTTTACTTGTTTATTTTTGTATTTGTTGCTTATTATACATTAGGTGTAATTTCCTAAATATTACTAAGATCCATGTCAAGACTTTTTCCTCTGTTTTCTTCTAGGAGATACATGGTTTTAGGTCATACATTTAGTCTTGAATCCAACTTAATTTTTGTGAGTGGTGTAAGATAAGGGTCAAGTTTCATTCTTCCTTTTTTTTTTTTTTTTTTGAGATTTGATGTTTGTTATTTATTTGTTACTCTTAGAAAATCTCATTTTTGACTGGACTCAGACTTAGAGGTAGAAGTTCTCAGAAAGGACAGACTACATCTCCTGGCAATCTGTTCCTGGCGTTTTTCTTTGACCTCCTGCATCCTCTTGGCCAAGAGTTTAGCATATTCTACAGTCTCTACTGTATTTTTCTTGCAGAAGTATGTTGCTTCTGCAGAGCAATGTGCCCACTATGTGTTGCAGGACACGTGGAGTAATGAGAGGCTATATCTTAAGTGCTTTAGTCCTAGGTATCTTACCTTCTGTGTTTAAAGGCTTTCTCACAATATACTGGCGGGCATCATCTTCTTTAGAGAGGTTGAAAAGTTTGCGGATTCTACTAGCTCTTTTGGGCCCCGGGTGAGGAGGCACAGTAGGATCAGTGAGACCAGGAATATCTTTCTTCCCTTTTTAACAATGACCTAGTTGAGAACACTGAGATTGGCATCCACAATGCAACCCCGCACAGATTTGTGCTTCCACTCCCCGGTCCTCCGAGGTCCGTAGTAACAGGAGTGGCCCTTGCTCAGCAGCAGGCAAAACAGCTGTGGGTCAACACCCCTGGCATCATGGGAAAACCTTGCTTGTCATTCCCACTGCTGATGTGAACCACATAACCCTTCCATCCTTCACCCAAAGCATCAGCAGCAACCTCTGTGGCCATATGCTTCTCTTAAAAAAGTACGAAGTTTGCGTTCATCGTCCACTTGATTGAGTTTCTAGCAGCCAATGGCCAGGAAGGAGATGTTCAGCTTCATCCTGAAGCAGCCGACCGCCTCCAAGGTGCCACAAAAAAGCCAAATTTGATTCTTTTGCACGTCAATATCCAATCTTCCCAGAACCATTCATTGCAGCAACTGTCTTTTTTCCATTGAATATTCTTGACATTTTTTGGTCAAATATTAGTTGACTATATATGCTTGGGTTTATTTCTGGGCTCTTGTTTCTGTTCCATTGTTCTGTCTATTTTTATCTAGTACTGTGTCAGCACCAATTACTCTGGCTTTATAATACAGCTTGAAATCAGGAAGTGTGGTGCCTCCTGACTTATTCTTGTTTCTTAGAATTTCTTTAGCTTTTTGGGATTATTTTGAGGTCCCACATAAATTTTAGAAGTGCTTTTTCTTTTTTCTTTTTTTTTTTTTTTTATTCATTATTTTTAGAGAGAAGGGCAGGGAGAGAGACAGAAAGTGACAGAAACATCAATGTATGGTTGCCTTTCACCTATCTCCAGCTAAGGACCTGGCTGGAGACCTGGCTTGCAACCTGGTTATGTGCCCTGGCTGAGAATCAAACTAGTGATGTTTGGGTTCACAGGCCAGCGCCAATCCACTGAGCCACTAGCCAGAGCTAGAAGTGTCCTTCCTATTTCTGTAGAACATGCCATTGGTATCTTCATAGGGATTGTATTGCATTTATAGTTTTTGGAGTATTGACATTTTAATGATATTAATTCTTCTAACCTGTGAACATGAGATACCTTTATATTTATTTGTGTCTCCCTTGATTTTTTTTTTTTTTTACCAATGTTTTATAGTTTTCAGAGTAGAGATCTTTCAGCTTCCTGGTTAAGTTTATTCTTGAGTATTTTGTTATTTTTTAAATTATTGTCAATGGGATATTTTTCTTTTTCAGGTAATTTATCATTGGTATATAGAAACACTACTGCTTTTTGTAGGTTGGTTTTATATCCTTTACTGAATAGTTGATTAGACCTAATACTGGGGGTGTGGATTCTTTAGAATTTAAAAAAAAATTTTTAAATTTATTTTTAATATATAGTTGATGTACAGTATTGTATTAGCTTCAGGTATACATCATAATGATTGGACAGTTATATAACTTAAAAGTAATTACCTAGTACGTCTAGTACCCACTTGATACCACACATAGTTATTATAATTTTATTCACTGTATTCCCTATGCTGTACTTTAAAGCCCCATGACTATTTTTTTAATTGATTCTCAGGGGGAGAGAGAGAGAGAGAGACTGAGAGTTCCGCTTATTTATGTATTCATTGGTTAATTTTGTATGTGCCCTGACCAGGGGTTGAACCCAGAACCTTGATGTATCAGAATGGCATTTCAACTGACTGAACTACCTAGCCAGGGTTCCCCATGACTGTTTTCATAACAAGAAATTTTTACTTCTTAATCCCTTTCACCTTTCTCACCCATCCCCCAACTTCCTTCCCATTCGGCAACAACAGTTATTCTCTTTATAAGTTTGTATCTGTTGTTTGCTTATCTTGTTTTATTAAGTTCCATATATAAGTGAAATTATATGGTATTTATCTTTCTCTGACTTACTCAGCATAATTCCTTCAAGGTCCATCTATGTTGTTGGAAGTGGCAAGATTTCCTTCTTTGTGTGTGGCCTAGTAATATTCCATTATATATGTGCATCACATCTTCTTTATCTATTTGTGTATCTATGAATACTTACATTTCTTCCATATCTTGGCAATTATAGATAATGCTGCAATGATAGAATTTTCTATATATAAAATCATGTCACCTGAGTCCTGGCTGATGTGGCTCAGTGAATTGAGTACCGGCCTGCAAACCAAAGGGTCGCCAGTTTGATTCCCAGTTGGGGCACATGTTTGGGTTGCAGGCCATGTTCCCTGTTGGTGGCAACCACACGTTGATGTTTCTCTCACTCTCTTTCTCCCTCCCCATCTCTCTAAAAATAAATAAATAAATAACATCTTTTTAAAAAATCATGTCATCTGAAAATAGAGACAATTTTACTTCTGTCTTTTCAATTCTAATGAATATTTTTCTTGCCTGATTACTCTGGTGAGATCTTCCAATACTGTGTTGAATAATAGCAGTGAAAGTAGGCACTCTTGTTTATTCCTGATTATAGAGGAAAAACTTTCAACCTTTTACCATTGAGTATATTAACTATGGACTTATCATATATGGCCTTTATTTTTTAAGGTACAGTCCTCCTATGTCTAATTTATTATTTATATCATAAACAAATGTTGAATTTTGTCATGTGCTTTCTGTGTCTATTGAGATGATTATATGATATTTTGATATTTTATTTATTTTTTAATTTAATTTTATTATTGTTGCATTACATTCATCCCCTTTTTACTCCCCTCTGTCCCCTTCCCCATCCACCCACTTCCCCCCAAAGTCAATCCCACTTGTTGTCCATGTCCATGGTTTTTCCATACTAGGTTCTTGTCTAAACTGTTCCCCTTCTTTGCCTCCTCCTCTCCCCTCCCCTTGGCCCACTGAAGGACTGTTCATTCTATTCATGTATCTGGTTCTATTTTGCTTGTTTGTTTGCTTTGTTCATTATTGTCCTGTAATGGGTGAGATCATATGGTATTTGTCTTTCATTGACTGGCTTATTTCACTAAGCAAACACTTTCCAGTTCCATCCATGTTATTGCAAAAGGTAGGAGTTCCTTCTTTTTTTCTGCTGTATACTATTCCATTGTGTAAATATACCAAAGTTTTTTGATCCAGTCATCCACTGATGGGCACTCAGGCTGTTTCTAGCACTTGGTTCTTGTAAATAGTGCTGCTATGAACATAGGGGTACATGGGTTCTTCTGAATTAGTGTTTCAGGGTTCTTCGGGTATAGTCATAGTAGTGGGATTGCTGGATCAAAAGGCAGTTCCATTTTTAGTTTTTTAAGGAAACTCCATACTGTTTTCCATAGTGGCTGCACCAGCCTACATTCCCACCAACAATGCACCAGGGTTCCCTTTCCTCCAAGTCCTCACCAACACTTGTTTTTGTTGATTTGTTGATGATTGCCATTCTGACAGGTGTGAGGTGGTATCTTATTGTGGTTTTAATTTGCATCTCTCTGATGGCTAGTGATGTTGAGCATTCTTTCATATGCCTTTGGGCCCTTTGTATGTCTTCCTCAGAGAGTTGTCTGCTCAGGTCCTTGGCCCATTTTTTAATTGGGCTGTCTGTCTCCCTGGTGTTGCATCTCATAAATTTTTATATATTTTGGATATCAAACCCTTGTCTGAGGTATCATTGGCAAATATTTTTTCCCATATAGTTGGTTCCTTTTGAATTGTGCTGGTGTTTACTTTAGCTGAACAGAAACTTTTCAGTTTGATATAGTCCCATTTGTTTATTTGTTCTTTTATTTCCTTTGCTTTTGGAGAATTATCAGTAAACATATTTCTACATAGGATATCTAAAATTTTACTGCCTATATTTTTCTTCAGGACCTTTATGGTGACACTGCTTATGTTTAAGTCCTTTATCCATCTGGAGTTTATTCTGGTGTATAGTGTAAGTTGGTGGTCTAGTTTTACTTTTTTGCATGTTGCTGTCTAATTCTCCCAACACCACTTGTTGAAGAGACTGTTTTTACTCCATTTGATGTTCCTTCCCCCTTTGTCTAATATTAATTGACCATAGAGTCCTGGGTTTATTTCTGGACTCTCTATTCTGTTTCATTGATCTATATGTCTATTCTTATGCCAATACCAGACTATTTTGATGACAGTAGCCTTGTAGTATAGTTTGATCACTGGTATTGTGATTCTTCCTACCTTGTTCTTCTTTCTCAAGATTGCTGTGGCTATTCGTGGGCGTTTTTGGCTCCATATAAAATCTGTAAGTATTTTTTCTTTATCTGTGAAGTCTGTCATTGGTATTTTAATTGGGATTGCATTGAATCTATAGATTGCTTTGAGTAGTATGGACATTTTAATGATGTTAATTCTTCCCATCCATGAACATAGTATATGCTTTCATTAATTTGTATCTTCCTTCATTTCTTTCTTCAGTGTTCTGTAGTTTTCTGAGTATAGGTCTCTTACCTCCTTGGCTAAGTTTCTTCCTAAGTACTTTATTTTTCTTGTTGCTATGGTAAATGGGATTTGTTTTCTCTCTTTTATTTCTGATGTTTCATTATTGGTATACAAAAATGCTTTTGATTTCTGAATATTGACTTTATATCCAGCTATTTTGCTAAATTTGTTTATTAGGTTGAGTAAGTTTTTGGTGGAGTCTTATCAGGTTTTGTATATACACTATCATATCATCTGCAAATAATGACAGTTTGACTTCCTCTTTTCCAATTTGGATCCCTTTGATTCCTTTTTATTCTCTGATAGCTATGGCTAGAAATTCCAAAATGATGTTGAACAGAAGTAGAGAAAGTGGACAGCCTTGTCTTATTTCTCATCTTAGGGGGAAAGCTTTTAGTTTTTGCCCGTTAAGGATGATGTTAGCTTCAGGTTTCACATATATGGTCTTTATGATGTTGGGGTATGCTCCCTCTATTCCTATTTTGCTGAGTGTTTTTATTATAAATGGTTGCTGTACTTTATCAAATGCTTTTTCAACATCTATTGATATGATCACATGGTTTTTGTCTTTCATTTTGTTGATGTGGTGTATTACATTTACTGATTTGCAAATGTTGTACCATCCTTGCATCCCTGGGATAAAACCCACTTGATCATGGTGTATCAACAATGGATAGATCTTCCAAACAAAAAAACACCAAGGATATTGTGGCATTGAACAACACGCTAGAGAAAATGGACCTAACTGATATATATAGAACCTTTCACCTCAAAGAAGCAAAATACACATTCTTTTCAAATGCACATGGAACATTCTCAAAGATAGACCACATGGTAGGTCACAGGACAAGCCTGCACTAAGACAGGAAAATTGAAATCATACCAAGCATCTTCTCAGATCACAATGGATTAAACTAGGAACCAACCTTAAGGGAAAAAACCAAAACACTCTAACTCATGGAGACTGAATAACACGCTTTTAATGAATGGGTCAACAATGAGATCAAAGATGAAATCAAAAAGTTTCTGGAAACAAATAACAATGAATACACAGCAGCCCAAAACCTATGGGACACAGCAAAGGAAGTGCTCAGAGGGAAATTCATAGCAATGCAGGCCTACCTAAAAAGGTCAGTAGAAGCTCATACAAACAACCTAACCATAAAGCTGCAAGAACTAGAGGAGCAACAACAAACAAAGCCCAGAGCAAGTAGAAGAAAGGAAATCATCAAGATCAGAGCATAACTAAATAACTTAGAGACTCAAACTACAATTTGAAGAATCAGTAAGTCCAAGCGCTGGTTCTTGGAAAAAATAAATGAAATTGACAAGCCTTTAACCAGACTCATCAAGAAAAAGAGAGGACCCAAATAAATAGAATCAGAAGTGACAGAGGAGAAATCACAACTGATACCTCAGAAATATAAAGGGTTGTAAGAAGTTACTACAAACAACTATATGACAAGAAATATGACAACCTGGGTGAGATGGAGAAATGTCTGGAAATGTATAATCTACCAAAACTGAATCCAGAAGAAGCAGAAAGCTTGAATAGGCCAATAACAACTAGTGAAATTAAAGAAGTAATCAAAAATCTCCTAAAGTACAAGAGCCCCAGACCAGATGGATACACAGGTGAATTCTACCAAACATTTAAAGAAGAACTAGCTCCTATCCTTCTCAACCTATTGCAAAAAATCCAAGAGGGAAGACTCCCAAACTCTTTCTATGAGGCCAATATTATTCTAATCCTAAAACCAGGTCAAGATACAACTAAGAAAGAAAACTATAGGCCAATATCTCTGATGATCATTGATGCTAAGATTCTCAACAAAATATTGGCCAACTGGATCCAGCAATGCATTAAAAAGATAATATTTTATTTTTATTAATGTGATGAATCACAATGATTTATTTGTAGATATTGAACCATTCTTGCATCCCAAACATAAATCCCATCTGATCATGATAAATAATCTTTTAAAAAACATTTTATTGTTATTATTGTGGTCCCAATTTATCCCCTTTTGCCCTCCTCTGCCCATCTCACTCCCCACTTCCACAGTCAATTCCCATACTGTTGTCCATGTCCATGGGTCATTCATACATGCCATTTAACTAGTCTCTACCCCTTCTTTCCTCCACTATACCCCTCCCACCTTCCCTCTGGTGCCATCAGTCTGTTCCATGTTTCCATGCCTCTGGTTCTATTTTGTATGTTAGTTTAGTTTGTTCATTAGATTCCTGTTATAGGTGAGATCATATGGTATTTGTCTTTCACTAACTGGATTATTTCACTTAGCATAACACTCTCCAGTTCCATCCATGCTGTCACAAAAGGTAGGAGTTCCTTCTTTCTGCTATATAGTATTCCATTTATGGAATAGTTCCATAGTTGTGTTTTTTTTTGCTTTTTTTTTTTTTTTTTTTTTTGATCCATTAATCTACTGATGGTCACTTAGGTTGTTTCCAGCACTTGGCTATTGTAAATAGTGCTGCGATGAATGTAGGGATGCATAAATTTGTTTGAATTAGTGATTCAGGATTCTTAGGGTTTATTCCCAGCAGTGAAATTATTGGGTAAAAAGTCAGTTTCATTTTTAGATTTGTGAGGAAATTCCATGTTTTTCACAGTGGCTGCACCAGTCTGCATTTTCACAATAATGCACTAGGGTTCCCTTTTCTCCACATCCTCTCCAGCACTTGCTGTTTGTTGATTTGTTAATGATGGCCATTCTGACTGGTATGAAGTGATATTTTAAATTTTTATCTCTCTGCTGGCTAGTGATATTCAACATCTTTTCATATGCCTATGAGCCCTCTGTATGTCTTTAGAGAAGTGTCTATTCAGGTCGTTAGTCCATTTTTTAATTTAATTTTTTTTTATTTTATTTTTTTCCATTTTTAATTGGATTACTTGTCTTCCTGGTGTTGAGTTGTATGAGTTCTTTATATATTTTGGAGATCAAACCCTTGTGTGATATATCATTGGCAAATATGTTCTCCCATGCAGTCAGTTCCCTTTTCTTTTTTTTTCTTTTTTTAAGATTTTTAATTTGTTATTTTCAGAGAGAAGGGCAGAGATGGAGGAAGAAAGGGAGAGAAACATCAATGTGTGGTTGCTTTTCACCTGCCTCCAGCTAAGGACCTGGCTGGAGACCTGGTTTGCAACCTGTCCCTTTTCATTTTGATGATGGTTGAATAATCCTTTTACCATAAAGCTGGATTCAGTTTGCTAGTATTTTGCTGACAATTTTTTGCACCTATATTCTCCATGGCTATTGACTTGTCGTTTCATTTTCTATTGGTGTCTTCATCTGGCTTTGGTATCAGGATAATGCTGACCTTGTAAAATGAATTTGGAGGTAGTCCTTCTTCTTCAATGTTTCAGTAGAATTTGAGAAGGATTAGTATTAATTCTCCTTTAAATATTTGGAGAAAATCACCAGCGAAGCTATCTGGTCCTGGGTTTTTTTGGAGGGGAGATTTTTGATTATTGATTCAACCTCCTACGTAGTAATTGTTCTATTCAGATTTTTAAAAATTTCTTTGTGATTCAGTATTGTTTTAGGAATTTATCCATTTCTTCTAGTCTGTCCAACATACTAATAAGCTACACAAATCCTGGACAACATAAAGGAAAATGGAGAGATATAATTTTCCTTACATTCTGAATACCTTTGAAAATCATTTTCCTTTTTTACAAGCCTATCTCGTGTGCTGTCTAAATAACTTTATAGCATCTACTAAAGATCAGTAATTTAGGAAACACATTCCATATTTTAATTAAGAGATTTACCTTGCAGCTGAGCAGGTGAGGCAAGATGCAAGGGAATTTACATATCCTCCCATTGTTTACCCTTTATGTTTTATTCTTGGATGCCAACAAAGTTTTAATTTCACCTCCTCTGTTTTATGGTGACTAAAAGACGATTGTTTTGATAAAGGGATTTCATGGGAGAAATTAACATATTAGTTCTTTGCATATAACACCAATTTATGAATTTAGGGAAACAATTTATCAATTCCTTTGCTTAGTTTTTAAGAATGTGATAATAAAGTACATAAAATCAAAACTTTCTTTTCATCCAGTACTGCTATAAATTGTGTGCGAAGTTTTCTATGTACCAGGCCAGGCTAGAAATTGGAAGTCTTTATTACTGGTATGGAAGATGGTAGAGTATTTCTGGCCAAAAAACAAGAGAGAGCACCTTCTTAAAGTGCTTAATGTGCCTTTCAAACACTAATGGGATTATACTTGTTTCCAAAATAAATTCCAATTGGCAAAGACCGCGTGTGAATAATAAATGCATTTGGTTTTGTTGACAGCTGTTCTTATTAATTCCAGTTTAAGTGCTTCTTGTGGAGGTTCTTTTTTCTAAGACTGCAGAAGCAGTAACCTAGCCCTGAGAAATGGGAGGTGTTACATAACAAGAAGTCTTAGCTACTACTTTTTCCTCTGAGATTCAAATGAGAATAATTATGCCCTTTTGAATACATGTTTGACTACACAGTTTTAAGGAATGTGTGTATAGATACAATTCAGCCTTTCATTAAATGCTTCCTCAGAATCTTTAATAATATGAAAAAATTCTCATGTAGGATCATACAATTTTTACATGAAAAATATAAAACAGTATGACTTTAATAGTATGAGCTAGAAAGATAGTGTTATTTTGAAGTAAATATACCTAAATGTTAATAGTGAGATTTGGGGTGATTATTATTTTTTCTTGTGCATTTTCTTATATTTATGAATTATTTACAGTAAGCAAATATTACTTCTTTTAACTTGAAAAGTTCTTAAAAATCACTAATACATAGCTTCCTGGCTCCCTATTTTTATAATACACTAGAAGGATAACATTTTATACATCAAAAAATGGCTATAATAGGGAATTTTCTAAGTTTCCCAAAATGTCTATCTTGTTTCATCTTATTTCTTCGCTATCTTATTAGTCATCTCAGTCAATGACATAGCTTCACCCACTGAATCTAACCACATAAACACTTCAGTCCTATGTATTTAGTCCTTGTCTTCACCTTCCGCTCTAGTCCTATAATACTGACCACCTGCCAGGTAGCTCTGTATGGATGTTTTGTTAGCATAGTAAATACACCCCCAAACAAACTCATGAATTGTCTTTCAGGTTTGCTTATCTTCCTGCTGTCTCTGTTCCTGTTAATGACACCACTTTCTCTAGGTCAGGGTTGTCAAACTCATTTTCACCAGGGGCCACATCAGCCTCATGGTTGCCTTCAAAGGGCCATGTGTAATTTTAGGACTATATAAATGTAACTACTCCTTAACAGTTAAGCAAGCAAGGTAGAAACGAGGTGCTGGGTGGAAGGTGCCAGGCTGGATAAAACAAGGTAGAGGGCTGGATTTGCCCCTGGGCCTTGTGTTTGCCACTGGTGCTCTAGGCCATTAAGGAGGTATTTCTCACTGTTATGTTTACTCTCCCCTATCTTTCAAGTACAAATAGATGTCATCATATTCTGTCTTAATAATGGTGTTCACATTTAATTGCTCCTTTTCATTTCCTCTGGCAATATCCTAATTATACCTCTCACTTGGACAATAGCATTGTAGTTACCAAGTACTTCATATTTATTGACCTTACTCCCTCACAACAGCCCTGTGATATAGGTACTCTTCTTATTAATCCTATTTTCAGTAACTTACCCAAGGTCACAGAGTTTATAAGCAGACCTGGATTTGAACCCAGGCAGTCTGAGGCCAAAGATTGTGTATATACCTTTCAGGCACACAGCCTCTAGTGCAGTACTGATAACAATAGCTTCTCATTAGTTCTCATTATATCCCTATGTTACTATTGTCCCTATTGTAGAGAAATAGAAAAACTAAAGCTCAGAAGGGTTTAGCAAATAAATACCTTGCGATCTAAGTCTGCTACTCAACTTACCTACCTCCACCAAGGGAGCCATGGATTAGGACATAAGTGCTGGTTCCCATTAGTGGAGGTTCCAAATGCTCCTTTGCGAAGAATATATACATACATGGCAGTTGAAATGGGTGTGAAGAAGTGGAAATGAAAGTTTGAGCTCAAATCAGTGGAGGCAATAAAATATAAATAATAAATAAATAAATAGGACTATCAAGTCTTCCTATCATTGGATAGACCCTGGAAAGAGAAAAATCATCTTTAGTTTTTACAAAGTGCAAAATGCTAGGCTTGGTAGAGCTATCCTGTTGATTTTTCTTCTGTAATGCTGTCCCATGGTGCATGTTATTGGTTCAATAATACATATAGAAAGTAATAAAATGAAAAAAGGAGGATTTTTAGTAAGTATAGTAGAGGCAAGAGGCCAATTGAGTGTCCTTTAGCTATTAACCCTAAGAATGATGGTTTGGAGAGTCCCAGCCTTGAGACTTCTCCTGCACAGATGGCTCTTTTATATTGATCTTCTACTGTGGGCAAGAGTGATGGTTTTGACTTCCTCCCTCTCCTCTTCCTTCTTCTCCCAAATCCTTTTTCTTCCAAATCCTTTGACAAAAGAAAGCCTTATCAGGAGGCTCAATGTGAGCTACACAGGGCTGCTCTGCTAGAGATGGAGTGGGAAGTTGGAAGCCCTCCTATTTGACCCCCACCTTTACCAATTTCCCTCCCTGACCTGAGGAATTCTGCACAGACCAGTTTTAAGAGCAGTATGTGCATGTGTGGGCATGCACCCTTATTTAGAGGCAGAGTGGGAAGGGAGGTGGTTCTATCATTCATAAAAATGTAACATGCTCAAACCATTCTGGGTTCCCTATAACTTGGATTGAATTGTAATTGACAAAGACTTGTTTAGTGCTTGCTGAGCTGCTTTTTTTTTTTTTTTTTAATTACATTATTATTTTTTTAAGATTTTATTTCATTATTATTTTTAGAAAGAGGGGAAGGGAGAAAGGCAGAGAGGGAGATGAGCTGCTTTTATGATGTGAAGTTTCAGAGACATGTTTGGAACAGTCCCTGCCCCCAGAAATTATGTAATTATGAGGCCAAGACTGTCACTTTCTGAGAGTGCTTCCAAATTCTTAGATTTTCAGTTTTGATCTCTTGCCAAAACTTCAGCTCTAACTCTCTGACTCCCTCTCTGCTCGCGTGTGTCACGCTCACCTCGGCCCCACATATACAAACATGAAACTATGCTGTTTCTCAGGAGACTCAGAAAGCTCACAACATCAACATGGGAGTTGTCTGGTGAAAGAATAATACCTCTGGGGTACAGTAGGAGGCAATAGGAAGCATCAAAGTGACAAAAGTGACACAAATAATTGGGGAGAGCTATGAGTTTCTATTAAGTGTGTGAAGCCCATCATCAGGTATGAGAAGGAGTAGATGTATCCTGGAGGGAATATATAACCATTATCTTTCCTGGTCTCGGTTCCCTGATGCCTCTTATCTTGTGAACATCTCTCTATGTTAATGTGATTATAGTAAATAGGTATTTTATATATAAATGGCCTTTAATTGCAAATCAATAACTGCATCTGCAGTTTAGCCAAACAAATAGAATCTGTTCCAAAACATGGAGGAAACAAACAAACAAAAAAAAACTGGCCATGATGGATGTTTTAAAAGGAGGAACTATATACACAAAATGTATTTACTATAATTTTTGAATGATGACTGAGATTTCCAAGAGGAACACTTAACTCGTCTTGTCTGCTTACTTTAAAATGAACCCCTACATAAAATGTGACTTTATTGTATATGGTTTTCTGTAGAGACAAGCCAAGGTTGAAGACTGTTGCATAATGAAGGAAGAAGTACAAAGAAGACAATTGCCCAAAGTCAGACTGGCAGTCTGCTTGAGCGATGTGCTTCCCTTCCCCATTCAGACTGGGGCAAACTACTGCATTTGGAGGGAGGTTGAATTGAAAGGCCTCCAAAGCCCCCTTCAACTACACATTTTATAGGTATATGAATATAAGTTCATTTGGAGGTCAGAGAGATGAGAAGTTAAAATTAGGAGTTTTAGCAGAGGGGCTTTCCTAGTGGAGGAAGTTATTGGGGCTTGCTTTGAAGGACTGCTCGCTTTTGAAAATAGGGTGAGGAAAAGGCACCATTCTGGATGGGAGAAACATTACGTCAAAGGTGTGGAAGGGGCTGGGCAGCTGCAGGGGAATGAAGAGGGAAGCTGATGTTGATGGAGGAAAAAAAATATGCTAGAGAGAGTCCCTTGAGAGAGAATAGGTGAATTGTGTTTGAGGCAGTGGTGAGTGTAGCAAAACCCTGACAGCTGTTCATAATTATCTGGTAAACCTGACAGTTGCCTAAGGACATGTAAACTTGTGAGCAGCTCTGAAGTGAAAGGAGGTATAAAAGCTGGATATTGTGTTAAAGCTCCTTCCCCAGTGCTAAATAACTCGAGTTCTCCTAAACATAACAGTGAAGCTACCAATGACAACTCCCAATAGATCCAAGGCAAGGCAATTTGCTTTCTTAGGTGTCTCTTTTCTACATTGAGATGAAAGGGCAGCGAGGAAATCCTCTAAACATCCGCCTAAAATCAGGACATGACATTTTAAGAACATTCATTTCACTAGAGAGGTGGAAAAGGACCTTTAAAAAGACTATAAAGATCTTTTGTTAGTGAACAGGCAAGTACAAGATTTAAGGAATGGAAACACTGGTAGCAAGGCTGACATGAAATTGTTTTAAAAGGACTTTTAGGTCCTGGCTGGTGGCACAGTGGATAGGCACTGGACTGTGAACACAAAGGTAGCTGGTCCAATTCCCAGCCAGGGCATATAACCAGGTTGCAAGCCAGATCTCCAGCCAGGTCCTTAGCTGGAGGCAGGTGAAAGGCAACCATACATTGATGTTTCTCTCCCTCTCTGCCCCTCTCCCTTTCCCTCTCTCTAAAAATAATAAAATCTTAAAAAAAAAAAAAAAAAAGGACTTTTAGGTGACTATTCACTTTGTAACTCCACCATCATAATTATTATATAAATCATATACTTATATAGGAAATATAATATAAAACCACTATAAGGTGATTTGCTGTAGTGTGCATCTTGGAGTGTTGGCACATCCTTTGGGTCGCAAATGAGCAATCTCTGATGTCACCAGCCCCACCTGAGCCCTAGAGATAAGGCTGTGCATATTATGGCAGGTAGCCAAAGAAGTACCATGGTGGTCCCATCAGCAATTCAAAAGCTGTGATGGTTCTAGGTCATTTACATGTTTCTATATTTTGGTATTACTGAGTTATAACTATGTAACTCTATATTTTTATTTTATTCCCTAAACCTATAGGAAGAAAGCGGGGGCAAAACTACATGCAGAAAAATTGGGAGTGGAATAAATTATGTTTCAATTAATTTATACTTTGGTAATAAAGAGACCTTATATCCAGAAATATCATTAGCCTGGAAAAGGTGAAGTCCCAGACAGTCTGCTCCTACCATCCAGTTGTCCAAGTGTGAGGAAAATGATAATTGTGAGCACAGAGGACTAATCACAACACTGTCATTTGTTTTGTTTTGCTTTCCTAATTTAATTTTTATTGTTGTTTTATTACATCCATCCCCTTTTTGCTCCCCTCCCCCACCCACCCACTCCCCGACAAAGTCAATCCCACTTGTTGTCCATGTCCATGGTTCTTCTATACTAGGTTCTTGACTAAACTGCTCCCCTTCTTTGCCTCTTCTTCCCCCTTCCCCTGCCCACTGAAGGCCTATTCACTGTATTCGTATATCTGGTTCTGTTTTGCTTGTTGTTTGTTTTGTTCATTATTGTCCTGAAATGGGTGAGATCATATGGTATTTGTCCTTCATTGACTGGCTTATTTCACTAAGCATAATACTTTCTAGTTCCATCCATGTTGTTGCAAAGGTGAGGAGTTCCTTCTTTCTTTCTGCTGTGTAGTATTCCATTGTGTAAATGTACCAAAGTTTTTTGATCCAATCATCCACTGATGGGCACTTAGGCTGTTTCCAGCACTTGGCTATTGTAAATAGTGCTGCTATGAACATAGGTGTACATAGGTTCTTATGAATTGGTGTTTCAGGATTCTTTGGGTATAGTCCTAGTAGTGGAATTGCTGGATCAAAAGGCCGTTCCATTTTTAGTTTTCTGAGGAAACTCCATACTGTTTTCCATAGTGGCTGCATCAGTCTGCATTCCCACCAACAGTGCACTGGGGTTCCCTTTGCCCCACATCCTTGCCAACACCTGTACAACACTGTCATTTGAATAATGAGAATCACTAGTAGGATAAAATATCAGCACATGCTCATGCTAAAAACAAGATGAAGGACGTTTGTGGCATGGATCCTTGCAATACTCAGTGTTGTTTCTATTTCATTTACCTTCTGCTACGGACTAGTATCTCTGCCTGAACCTGCCTTTTATAATTGCTCTCAAATCTATTTCAAATACATTTCCCAAGACACTGTAGTTCCTCTCACCCCCACCTCTCTTCTTTAATGTTTTACAGATAGGATTTGGATGAGATGAGAGGAAGGGGACATTTAAGCCTGAATAAATACAGTCGATTCATTTAGGAGGGAGACCACAGTGGGAACAGCCAGGGTGGAACAGATGGTTTCTCCTGGGGAGGAAAGAGTGGAAGGTTAAGGGGAAATATTTGGCTGGGGCCATCTTACACAACCGTGGACATCCTGAATTGTAGAGTGGTCAGGTGGTGGCCAAAGGACGTGTGAAGGAGGAGGCAGTGGCATCACTCACAGGTGGGTCATTATGAGGAACAAGGAGGGAACTGGGTTGCTGCTGAGTTTGAGGTTATAAGAGCACCCATACTTATGATCTGAAGTGTAAGTTTGGGGGCCCCCAAAACTGCTCTCATTTTCAATAATTCTTTAGAAGTATTCACAGAACTCACTGAAAGCTGTTACACTCATGGTTATGGTTCATTACAGTGAAACAATGCAGATTAAAATAAGCCAAGGGAAGAGATGCATGAGGCAGAGTCCAAGGGAGTTCTAAACACAGAGCTGCCAATTGTTCCCTGTCAGTGGAATGTAAATAGCATTATCTTTCCTGGTGACAGTGTGAGAAAATACCCACAAAGTACTGCCATCCAGGAAAAGCTCACCCAAGCCTCGATGCCCAGAGTTTTTATGAGGGCTCTGTTACATAGACCTGATTGGCTACCTACATTGCTGACCTCAGTCTCCAGTCCCTCTGAAAGTCTAGCTGATGTGACAGGACCAAAAGCCTCCACTCAAAATCACATTGTTATACTCTTATCGGTCTCAACATCCTACTGGTTTAGAGGTCAACCTTCAAGGACATGGGGTAAAAGTCAGAGCTCTCTCTGGGTAAGGTTATTCTCTTCTACATGTTAAGGTAACCCAGTTTTGTCCCCTTTTCTTCTCTCTCTCATTTCTGTCCCTTCTCTCTTCCGTCCCTGAACTAGAAAAAAAACCTCTGTCCTAAACACATCTTCTCAGGCTCTGTCAATTCAGGCTGCAGTCATAGCAACTGAGCCCTGAGAAATGAGAACAAGGTCAGGGCATGTCTTCATCCTCAGTTTGACAGACTCCAAAGAGTGCACTGGGCATATCTCATGGGCCAGGTCCCTGGAGAGTGTTATTTGCAAAGATGACTTCTTCTCCCTTAGAAAATTACAACTCAGAGACGAAGGACTAAAAACCTGACTCCAAGGACTGTCCCTCTTTACTAGGGATGGAGCATGTTGAAGACTTTTTCTGGGCCCACATATTCTCAAACAATGAGGTTTCTAAAAAATATTTAATTGCCCCAAGAAAGTGACTGTATATTCAAGGAAGGCTGCCTCAAGGCTTTGGAACAGTTCTTTTTAAAGTCTCCCCAGGGGGGTTATTGTTTTACTTGAGATTTTTATTTTTTGCCAACAGGTTTTCCTTAGTGAATGCTTAGCCAAAGATACTTCCTCAGATAATGAGATGTTTTATTCTTTGAGATTTTGCCACCTTCAGTCATAGCTCAAGTTTAGCGTATCATAATCATCTTTAGAGATTTCTGTAAGGGTTGCCTGTATCAAACACTTCTTTTCATTATTTGGACTTTATTTGAAAATAAAATATTTTCCACAAGCACTTGTTTAAATCATACAGTATAAAAATACAAGGGTTTGAATTGACAAAAATGATCATTATTTGCAAAGAGAAACCCTTTAAAATGTACTCGTGTTCCCCCCTCTCCCCCCATGTCTGCTTTTTGATCTTGGGGCCAAAAACCCTTTTGAATTAAGTGTTTGCTTCCAGTGCACTTATCTCAGAATTGTGAGGTAAACAGCATTATTTTAGAATAATACAATTTGTGTCTAATGTGGTCGTGTGTGGTACTCTAACTTGTTGTAATGTAATTTGAAATCATTTATATCCTATATTTTAAAAATAACCTAGGGTTTTCTTCTATATTTCAAAAGTCACTATATTTTCATATTGTCATTAACATTGATTATACTACCATACTAGTGTTCTGCTTTATATATTTTAATTAAGTGTTTTATATTTTGTACTTGTACCCTGAGGCAATTTTAACATGAAGGGGACAATTTTATAAATGGAAAAAACACACACAAAATAAATGGTGTGTTCCCTGAAGCACAGAACATTTAAAAGCCAGAATTCCTGCCTCAAAATGTTTCCAGGCAAAGTGAAATTATAAAGAAAATTAGATGCTTTTAAAATGTTAAGAGTGAGTTAGTTCTCTTATTCTGTTTGATTTTCTGTTTGCTTGATGCAGCCATGGGACCGTTTCTCCGTAGAGACGGGTTCATTTTTGCTGAGGAGAAGGTATATAGGTTTATTACATGGTTACTTATAATCATTAAAATTGGAGACGATGTAAATGTACAAAAATGGGGGCCTGGTTGCATAATTATGGCTCATCGACACCATGTGGCCTATAAAAAGTTAGGTCTCGAAACATTATCTAATGAGATAGTATAGTTATTCTATATTAAATGAAAAGAATCAGATTATAATGTAGTATACATAAAATCTAGAATATGAAAAAATAATATATGCATATATGCATAGAACACATTAAGAGATTATTTATACCAGGTTAGTAGTGGTCTCTCTGTATGAACTAGGCATGAAATGGAAGATCATAAATCATTAAATCCTAAAGTTGAAAGGACTTTGAGATCATTTAATTCAGTTACTCATTAATTCACCAGGTAACTCATTTCATTTATAGACAGAGCCAGATATTCAGGAGTTCTCTCTTAAATGGACCTCCTGCCTGCCTCCCTGAACATCCACTAGCCAGTGCTGTGTCTGTCCTTTGGAGAAATTTGGAATAAGTCTGATTCCTTTTACATCACTGCTCGTCAGCTATTGAAAGACTGCTCTCTCTTCTTCCTAAATCTTCTCTTCCTCTCTGTAACATCCCTAGAGTATTCAGTCTTTCCTTGTGGTTTCTGATGCCTCCCATGGCCCTACCACATTTATCTGGGGAAGGCCTTGATTTGTTGGCATTTATCTTCAAAACAGGTCCTCCAAGGGTAGACCCCATGTTCCTAGTGTTCTTACTTAGCCAGCCAGCACCAAGTGGCATGCATGTTTGCTCCTTTGATCTCTAACCAGCGAAATCTGTGGTTCATATCACCTCAGAGTCAACTCAAACTTTTCCTGAGAATTTCTACACGAACAATTATCAAAGGCCAGTTTCCCTAATTTGAATTGACCTTATTCTTCAATCCGCAAAGTATCTAAATAACTATAGCAACCTGTGATTCAGCTTCCAGCCTTTCTATTAATCTTCGCCAAGCCATATCTCATTTGTTTTCCTCCATATCCAAGCCTACCAAACTCATTTTGAATCTTGATTCTCTCCAGTAGTATATTACCTTTTTTCATGCTTTCCTTCCCATAATGATAAGTAAGCTTTCTCTACCTTTACTCATCTCTGAAAAAATTTTAAGGGAAAGGACTAGAAGCTTCTGATGTCCCAAATCTGCTTTTCACAGAGGACTTAATAGTATAGTATCTCATTGGACATCCCTTCCCACTCATTTCCCACAACTCTGGGGTGAGCAGGACAAGTGTCCCCAAGGAAAGAGAGGAGGTGCCTACCTACAGCCAATCAGTGGCTGGGGAGGAACTCAGCCCTGAATTTCTTATATTTAAGTTCTAGCGCTTTTCCCATCACCAGGCAGAGGAAAATATATGAAGACAAAAACTAAAATGGACATTTTCCCAAAATAAAGAAAATGTAGCAAGAGGATGAAGTAGCTGGTGTCAATCAGTGTTTACACACAGCTGACAACTGAGAGTCCAAAAACAGAGTAACAAGCTAGATCTCTGCCTATTTACCCCTATAAATGCCACCCATATCTGGTCAATTTATTAGGAATGTGGCTTCCAAACAATCTTGGATGCAGGAGCTCTGGGGAGAATTGGTCAGCTGTGAATTTCAGAGACACTAGTCATTATTATTGTTATGTAGTGTCTTCCCTAGAGCTCAGGATCCACATTGACAAGGTGAAGGAGTTTAACAACTTCATAACATTTAAGTCTTTCTCCATTCAGTATTTTTGATAGGGAAATAAGCTGATGAACCATCAAGGAGTGGTTTATGATTTTTCTTGTTATGCTATTCAAGGTGATTTGTGAAACATAGATTCGATATTTCCAGAGCTTCTCTCTCACTCAACAATCCTTTCATTATCTCATGCAGACACCCACTTCTTCCGTACTCTTCAGGTACTCTTTACCCCACTCAACATGCTCTCCGCCTCTGCATGGTTTCTGCTTTCCTGGGAAAATCACTGTGATCTCCCTTGACAGCGAGGAGCAGATGTGGAGACCTCCCCGTGTGGAGTCACATGCTACTCAACTGTGAATTCTGTTACTCACAGCCAAGTGATCCATCCCACCACTTAAATTTTTTTAAAGATTTTATTTATTGTTTTTAGAGAGAGGGGTAGGGAGATAGAGAGAGAGAGACATGAATGTAAAATTGCCTTTCACCTGCTTCCAGCTGCAGACCTGGCTGGAGACCTGGCTTGCAACCTGGTTATGTGCCCTGGCTGGGAATTGAACCAGCAACCTTTGGGTTCACAGGCTGGCGCCATATCCACTGTGCTACCAACCAGGGCTCCACCACTTTATTTTTTATAGCCTCAGTCACTCATTTAAAATGGGAGTGATTCTCATAGGACCGTTGTGAAACTATCTGAAAAAAAGAGTAAAATATTAACTATACTGTCTGACACAGAAAAAGCATACAAATAGAGGTTAGCAGAAAAATCTTCGCATTTCTTTGTATCTTCACCCTCTCCTCTCAGACAAGGGAGGGACTTTCTTTCTCTAAGGCTATCACAGCTCTATTTCTATCTGTTACTGGCGTAAAAACAATAAAAAGGAATTACAGGTTCACGCCATTGGAATTCTAGAGGGAAAGCAGACTTCAGCAGCCCAGTAGTGCCAGGGGGAATGGAATTCTCTCTTCTCTGCCCTTGCTGAGGTCAACTTCAGCTTCAGGCCGGAGCCCTTTAGGATGACAAGCTGGCTACAGTAGCTCCAGAGCTGCATGCCTCATTTTTCATGTTCACGAATGAGGTTGGTTTTCCATAACTTTTTTCAGAAGATCAAAGAAGCTTTTTTTTTTTTTTTTCAAAAGCCGTGAGATAATTTCTCTCATGCGTCACTGGTCTAAATTGGAAGAAGTGCCTTCCCTAAATCAGAAACTATGGTTAGGTGATACTTTCATGCTATTTTGGGCTTGAATTCATGTTGTTTCTAGAAATGGGGTGGAGTGGAATTTCCCCAATGTATATAGGGTTTGGGGTACCCAAGCAGCACTGTTTCATTGCACATTTCCAGGAGGCACAATTTGTATGGATTTCTGTTCTGGAACTGGGCTCTATGCCATTCATATACAATACAGTGCTCTGTGGAGTTATTCAACTGGTGGTCTTGGACCTGGAGAGGTGTACTTAGGGTAGTCACCACAAAAATGGGAATCAGGTATTAGTTATATCTCAAAGTCTGCTCTAACATATGACTTTGAGTCCTTCCTTATGGAACTTTTCCTTGCTAATTTATCCTTTTTCTTAAATTAGCCAGAGCTCCCTCTTACGTGGTCACTTGATCATGCTCACTCTTCTGCACCCAAAACCAAAAAACAAAAATTAAAATCAAATTAAGTTAAAATTTAACAAAAGAGTTCTCAAACCTTCTACCCCATCAAGCTCCCTTAGGTTCCCACCACAGTGATTGAAAACCCAGTGTATCTTCATTACTTTGACTTGATAATCCAGCTTCTGCTTCAGCCACTCTACTGAATCTGCTCTTCCAAAGCTATTCCTCTCTGTAAACCACTTCAAATGTCATTGTTCAGTTCCAACATCTCTGATCACCACATCTTTCTCCTTGAAACTTTCTCCTCCTTTGTATCCATGTATTTGACCAATATGGATTGTTCACCTGCCATGTACTGGGATGGATGCTGAGAATGCAGATACTGAATGAATCAGGGCTTGATCTCAAGGAGGCTAGAATGGCAGAGGGGAGACAGCCTGTGAAACAGCTGGTGAGAAGCAGTGGAGACATGTGAGAGGAGAAAGCATCTAAATCTAGGAGTCAGAGAAGCTTCAAAAAGAGACAATTATTGAACTGTTTTTAAGAAAAAGTAAGGAGTTTATCCACTGGAAAATAAAGGCACAGAGAGCAACACGGTACCCTCAGGGGACTCCAGGTGGCTTGGTATGGGGAGAGGGTGGTGGAGAATGTGGGGGAGGGGCTGGAGATAAAGTTATTAAGGAAGGCAGAGGCCAGGTCAGTCAAGGGTTTGGAACATGTGTAGCCACTGAAGAATTCCGAGTTATTGCATAACATGATGAGATGTGTATTTTAGAAAGATCATTCTGGTAGACTGGTAACAGAACAGGCAGGCAGGTAGGGGCCCAGGAGTTGAAGGATTAACAGTGCTAAATAATTTGGATAAAGATGATGATGTTTCTGAACCACTATGGTGATATGTGTAAAAAGGGTAAAATTAATTTTAAAATGTGTTTAAAAATAAAAATCTACAGTATTTAGTACAAAATAGGAAGGAAGAACCAATGAAAAGTGGTAAAACCAGGCAGGAAGAGAAATCAGTAGTGTCAAATAGAGCAGAGAGGTTAGTCAAGAAAAGGACACAGAATATCCCTGGTTTTTTCTTACTTCTAAGACCAAGTTCTCCTAATTGGGCCCCTAAACTCTAGCCCTCAGCAGAGGTGCTTACCAGTAACCTAGCCAAAGCAGATGTGGCTACATTCTCCCCTTCACAATGCCATCTAATCTCATGGCAGTTACAGCTATGTCATCAGGCTCAAATCTACATATCTGAGGATGAGTTTTTTTCTCAAATTTCAGTACCTACTTCAGTTACTTCCTCAGTGTCCATCTTAGATGTCCACACATGCCTCTGTAACTAATTGAAATCATCATCTTCTCTCCAAACTTATTTCTTCTCTGTTTTCTAATCTGTTGATGAGGCTGGATCCTTCTCTGTCAGCTTTGCATCCTTCATTCACCCATCAAATGTTGAGCACTTTAGATATGTCTTGACTCTGTGTGCTGTGGATGTAGCAATGACCTAAATTAAGTTCTTGTCCATATAGAGCTCCTGGTGAGGGAATACATATTGTATCAAATCAGGAAATTGCAATGACTTAAAATAAAATAGGCTAGAGAGACTAAGATCAACAGAACATGCATTCCACATTCTATTAGTTAGTAAAGCCCTTCATTTCACTTTAAATATCTCTGGCATTTATTCTCACCTCTCAATTGCTACACTGTCCATGATCTGCCTTCAATGCCCCTCATTAGACAAATGGCAATAGTGTTTTAGTTTGATCCAATTCATTTAAAAAATGTAGTCATAATCACATGCATTAGACTTGATAACAGATTCTAAAACAAACTCTAAAATTTTTGCAATTTAGAGTTATGAAATAAACACACAAACCACAAGACAAACTTAATAATTTGCACATAGAAATTCTACCTAACCAGGCATAGAAATTCACAGAATGGGTAGATCACTTTGAAAGAAGATTTGGTGGAGTTGGTGGTATCAAAATGCCACTTGAAGGGTGGGCTGGGCTCTTATTGCATTTGGGGAGGGCATTTGGGAAGAAAAATGCATTCCAAGTAGAAAGACTGGATGAATAAAGGGAGGAATATGAGAAAGTATGAATGTCCAGTTATTAGAGGACATTTCTGGGAGCTTAGGGTACTGGCAGAGGAAGTTGCAGCCAGGAAGATAGTCTGGGACCAACCTGGGAAGAATCTTAAAGGCTGGTCTGATGCATTTATATTTAATTCATCAGACAATGAAAATTTAACCTTTTCTCTTATCTTTAGTATATACATAAACTTTTTGTTTATTTACCAACTTATAAAACACTTGTGAGCCTACTACCAACCATTATCCTAGAATATTGGCAATTTAGTAAGAAATTACTTACACAAGGCACATGTGTTGGAACAGTGGTAAATGGTAACATTTATATATACATACATATATATATATATATATATATATATATATATATATATATATACACATTATGTTTTTGAGCTTTCATTATGTTAGGTTTCCCATTATTATTTTTAAGATTTTATTTCTTATTTTTAGAGAGAGGTGGAAGGGAGAGAAGCAGAGAGGGAGAGAGACATCAATGTATGGTGGCTTTTCACCTGCCTCCAGGCGGGGACCTGGCAGGAGACCTGGCTTGCAACCTGGTTATGTGCCCTGGCTGGGAATCAAACCAGTGGCCTTTGGATTCATAGGCCGGTACCTTACCCACTGCACCACCAGCCAGGGAAGTTTCCCATTATTTTGAAATTAGATAAAAATTGTAGCGAGCCAGCTTATGTATTTTTATTTCTGTTAACTCAGAGAGTAAAAACGCAATTTCTCTCTTATGGCCTTTATCAAAATTCTGTGAATTAGCAGAGGCTATGAAACAGAAGAAATTTGAAAAAAAGATTTTAGTAGGGTATCTCTAGGCTTGCATGAATTTCTGAATAAATATACTGTAAATATGGTTTCTTTCAAAAATATGTGAACAGTTATTTCCAGAATGAGACATTAGTTTCCAAAGAGGTGCTAATTTGTCTTTCTAAGCCAAAGACTAAATTGTTTAATTTAAATTTTACATCATCTTACAAAAGGAAATTCTCATTTAGAGAACTTTTCAAAGAAAACAAACAAGCTGAAGTTTTCAAAATAGAGCTAGGTTTTGCGTTGACAACTTATCCTAACAATCAGCATTCTGGTTTAACTTCTCAATTATTCTGTAACAGGGACAATGTCATCAAAGTATAGATTTGATTATGAGTATAGTACTAATATTCTACCATGTGAGTAGATCTGAAGCCTAAATGATTTCAAAATTGGCCAACATAACCAAGGAAACACAAAGAAAGATTTCCATGGTTTCGGAGAATCAATAGTGCCCTCTAAAGGAAATCTATGTGAGGTACATTCAATAAGCAGGTTTAATTCAGCATTTTTTCTGCCAAAATGTTATTTAATTGTAATTCACAAAATGGATTCAAAATTATAAAAAGAATGCAAAGCAGCCCTCATCATAAGTATCCTTGGTAGCTGCCCATGTGTATTCTTGGCTGATAGAGCAGAAAGACCATTCTTTAACACCAGCTGCTCACTGTGAACTGCTTGGTATCACCATCTTTGTGGAAAATTCCTGCGAAGGGAAAAAGTGATGATTTCTGAGTTGAGGGTTAGACACCCTGCTCTGAGAGATGGGAAATTCAGAAAGGGATGCAGGTAGTTGTCTTGGGAAACTGTGCTACACCAAAGGAAAACTGTGCTGAATTGAGAGCTGAGGAGAACGTGTCAGCTTTTTGCTCAGAGCCAACACTGAAAACCTGCGTGTTGGGTAGAATACCAAGTCAGCTGTGTTAGAAGAGGACAGGCAGGTGAGTCTGGCTGAAATACATGAAAACTAAAAGAACCGAGTTATATGAAACATGTATGGATTTTTATTTGTCCATCTCATTTTGTGGTTTATTCTTACATTTTTCCATTTTGTATCATACACAGAGAATTACACATAATATTAAAATGTTGGGCAAAATTTTATATTGTTATTGGTAAGAAGTGGGATAAATCTCAGAGACTAATATTTGCCTTAGAGATATAAAAAGTCAATACAGATGACTGTTAATCCCAGATATAAATTGCTGCTACAGAGTTATTATTACCAAAAAGAGATGGTTGGGAATGGAGTTTAAAATATTCCACATCTTCTGTTACCAAAACTATACATAAGGAGCATTGTGTATGTTCTTACGAATTTTCCTTCAGAGTACAGGGCAGTTTTATCAAACTATAAAGGTCACCGGTTAGGTTGACACTTAGCATATGTGCCTGTAGCATGTACACCATCTTATGGTGCATATTAAAATATTATACTTCATTAGAGCCTCTCACCTTGTGAGATTGGCAGGGCAACTATTATAGCAGAGCAAGAAAAATGTCTCATGAAGCATGACTAGGATTCTGTGAGCAAATGAATTTTCCAATATCCTCTTTTCTGCTTATTGATTGAAATGTTAAAACACTTGATGATACATCGTAGGTGATTCATCAGCCACAGTGAGCAAAGCTGTTCCCCAGCTTTTGGGAAAATCCAGGTCAAATGGCGCATTACAGCAGAGAGGGCAGCAGCCAGCAGAGCAAGGTGATACGGTACTGCACCATCTGAATTAGATGTGACACATTAGTCTGAAGAAATCTGAGTCATGGCAAATGGAGTCACTCTCAGCAGGTTCCTCAAACTACACCCAAAGCTAAAAGGTGCCTGTCAGAGCAGAAGCATGCAGGAGCTGCTGGAAGCCAAATGGACTCCCAGGGCTCTCAGGATGCATTTTGAACTTCACAGGCTAGAGTTAAAAGTTCATTTGGGTTTCCCTTCCAAATGGCTCTGGGAAAAGACAGATTCCGGAAGGTATAGATTCCTTTAACTCTCCACAGCAAAAGCTAACACAAAATACTTCCTTTTATGATTTATTCTTTTTAGCTAAGAGGTTATTTTAAAGTAGGTGCCAAAGACATACTTCTAAGGAATTTATCAGCAGCACAGCATGGCACAGTAGCTGGCTGGGCAGGAGTCGCACCGTTCCATGGCTCTGTGGGTTTGACTGTCCTGTCCCCATGTGCAGTCTTCTCCTGGAGCTTCCAGAATTCTCTTCTGGAACCAAGGCCCTGCCTCTGGAAGAAACTGTTTCTTGTTAGAGATCACTGCTCATGGGGGCTTCTGGATGGGTAAGCAAGAAAGTTTTTACTTGGGCAACACTGAAATAGCCTCAGTACAAGAATGGGTCAGAAGCTGTCCACCTTCAGCTAGCTGACCACTGAGCAGAAACTTGGAGATGAGAACCAGTGGCCTGGAAGAGTTGAGTTTCTGCTGTCCCCATAACCACTGAGTCTTAATCACTGTCACAACCCAAATGCACCTGCCCTGTTCATTATTATATTGCTTTGGATGGCTATCAGCACTTGGACACACACACATTTGAAATACATAGTAACTCCACAAACTAAGCAGAGCAAGTGTTATCCTTATGAAATTCAGGGAGAAATTGAATGATTGGGCCTAAGAGCACTCTGCTAGTTAACAACCTTCACCCCTACCCTGTAAGCCAATGCACCTTGCTTGTAGCATTTATCCTTTTGGTTCTCTGCCACATGTCAATGGGACAATCTGATAAAATAACTAACAGCAATGAGAGGAGGTCAGCAGCACTTCCCTCTGGTCTCTTTTCTCCAAGATCTTTCTGGAGACAATATCTTAAAATGTTCACTGTCTTGGTAAGACTTTTAGGCTGGACAGAAACAGAATTTTCTTGTGACTTTTAGGGGTGATGAAAACAGCAAGTAAAAGTTGCATCTCTTGACATGTCTGATAGCGTGTTGAGGAACACACTCACAGAGCTTTTGGCCACTCAGGAACACTGGCTAAGATCACAGGATTCTGCCGTACTAGGACACAGGGTTTGGGTACTATATCCATCACATAAAGGAACTTGATGTGTGTGTGTGAAACCCTCTGCCAGAACATTGTAATCATTTCATCATTTCACCAATAGAGTCATTCAGCATGTTTCTTATGAATAACCAGGCAATTACTCTCACAAATTTTATTTCTATTTTACTGGATTTGAGCACTCTTTTGGTGACCAAAACAGCAGGAATAATTTGGGGAACAATTTTGAAGTGCTGTGAGAAAGGACAAGGAAAGAAGAGAGAACAGGAGTCAATGAGATTGTTTAGCTAAATGAGCCTTGGTCCAGAATATTCATGGCAAATAGAATTGCTTACTGGGTCTTCTGATAAAGACAAAGAAATAAATCCTAAGGTCTGTTTCTGGGGCCTTAGCCATTACATGTCAATCATTGGAGTATGTGACTCCCATTAAACTTGCTCGCTCAAGTAGTCTAAGATTCTATCAATCAGGAAACCATAATTTTCCTGAGCTCCAAATACTATACAGCTAAAAACAACATTCTCCAGATTTGTTCATACTTAGGGTTCTGGATATAATGAGAGAAAGGCCATCTTCCCTCATTTTGGGGCATCTTTTCTTCCTGTAAGCAAGACTATGAAGACCTTCAGCTGATGCAGGGGCAGCAGGAACCAGACTCTGTGTTCCACTGTCCAGTTATTGTGATAATAGTGGCTTTTCAATTCTGGCTTTTAATTTCCTGAATTGCAGCTGTACTAGCATGTGCTTGGTCAGGTGGCACTTAGCCTATGTGCCTATAGCATGTGCAACAACTTACTCTGCACATTAAAATATTATATTATTTTGGCTGATATGGCTCAGAGGACTGAGCACTGACCTGTGAACTGAAAAGTTGCTGGTTAGATTCCCAGTCAGGGCACATACGCAGGTTGCAAGCCAGGTCTCCAGCCAGGTCTCCAGCTGGAGGCAAGTGAAAGGCAACCATATATTGATGGTTATCTCCCTTTCTTCCTCCTTCCCCTCTCTCTAAAAATAATGAATAAAATATTTTTAAAAATATAGCCCTGGCTGGTAGCACAGTGGATAAGGCGCCGGCCTGCGAACCCAAAGGTTGCAGGTTCGATTCCCCAGCCAGGGCACATAACAAGGTTGCAAACCAGGTCTCCAGTCAGGTCTGTGGCTGGAGGCAGGTGAAAAGCAACCATACATTGGTGTCTCTCTCCCTCTCTGCCTCTCTTCCTTCCCCTCTTTCTAAAAAAATAATGAAATAAAATCTTAAAAAAAAAAATTAAAAAAAATATATTGTTATATTTGTTATATTTGGGAAATATTATATTTCCTAAACTCATTATTTGGGAAATGCTAATTCAATTTGAGGGGAAATGATAACTATTCTTTTTTTAAAATATTTTATTTATTATTTCCAGAAAGAGAAGAAGGGAGAGAAGCAGAGAGAGAGAGAGAAATGGAGAAACATCAATATATAGCTGCCTTTCACCTGCCTCCAGCCATGGACCTGGCTAAGGACCTGGCTGGAGATCTCGCTGGAGACCTGGCTTTGTGCCCTGGCTGGGTAATCAAACCAGCGACCTTTAGGTTCGCAGGCCAGCACCTTATCCACTGTGCTACCAGCCAGGGCACTATTCTTAAGAGTAGTTTAGTACTTTATAGTAACTAAACTAAGAAAATATTTGATACACTAAAAAATCAAAATTTAAAAAGCAGACAGGTTTTAGAAGAAAAATCAGCAAACAATAAAACCAATAAAATAGCTAAAGTTAAAAAATTGGGCCCTGGCTGGTGGCACAGTGGATAAGGCGCCAGCCTGCGAACCCAAATGTCGCTGGTTCGATTCCCCAGCCAGAGCACATAACCAGGTTGCAAGCCAGGTCTACAGCCAGGTCCATAGCTGAAGGCAGGTAAAAGGCAACCATACGCTGATGTCTTTCTCCCTCTCTGCCTCTCTCCCTTCCCCTCTCTCTAAAAATAATAAATAAAACCTTTAAAAATCTTTAAAAATATTGTTAGTATGGTTATTAAATTTAATAGGCATACTAAGCAAAAGTCTTGAAAGGGAAGTTTAGTAAAATAACAATAATAACATAACTTTACATTCCTATAATATTTCAACAAAACATTACGAAGTGGGAAAGGAGGAATGAAGAGAGTATGCAAATTTTTATATTCTACCCTGAGGGAGATCAACAGCTTTGGACTTATTCTTAACACTGATAGAAAAAATTAGGGAATAAATAACTGAATGAATGAATGAATGCATACATACATACTTAACACTAAAGTCATATAACAAGATTAATAGCTTTCAAGTCAATAAAGAAAAAAAAGGAAGGAAAACCTTATGGGGAAAAAATCAAGAAATTTTAATATTAGATGACAAATGTAAAATAAAAAGCAGTAGTGACATCTGTAAGTATGAAAAGCAAAAATACTTATACTGGCTTTTAAAGAAATCACACTCTGACGTAATATGTAGAGATGTCAAATTATAATGTTGTACATCTGAAACTTAAATAATGTTACAAACCAATATTACCTCAATAAAAATAAAATACATAAGCAAAGAAATATGAAAAATTCAACTATACAGTATGCTCTTTATAAACAGTCTATGAAAAAATTACATAATCACATAGCATAAAACAAATCAAGAGATGGACAAAGCTATGAAAAATGCAAGCCAAAGAGAAGTAGGAGGCCTTGATATCAACACCAAAACATAGTTCAAGATATGAGAAATCAATTGGAGGAAAAAAAGACATTTTAACGCAGCTAAAATTATAGCACAATGACAAAGTGGAGAGATGGCATTTCTCACTGGGTACCCACCTCCTAAACTGGGAACACGCATCCCTCACAATTGTTGAGTCCTGAGCCTCCCAGAAGTACTTTCCCCTCAAGCTGCCCTACCTACGTTCCTTCCATGGAGATGACTTATTTGAGGAACAAAATCAGAAAAGGATCATTATACATTCATGGATTTTTCCCTTTGGCATGCTCTTTTAATGCCACATACTTAAAAACACAGTGAGTTCCATGTGGAAACCCCACTGGAACATAGAATGGTACCATTCATAAGTGGTGTTGGAGTCATTCAGCCCCTCCCCAACCAGGTCACTAGACTGAACAGTAAACTAGGGTGCTTGCTATGCGGACACAGCTTCATGACACAATCCTGAACATACACTTTCAACCCCTATGTTGCCCTCACTATGTAGACATTCTGGGGCTACTGCCTTTTCCCATCTAAGCTATTCCATTCATGACTAAATAACGTGAATAATAGAAGACCTATTTTAGCTAGAAATCCAAGTTAAATTCTCCAATTCAGTTTAGTATGCAACACAGCTAGTAGTTCATCTGAATACGATTTCTGAGAATCTTTCTGAGTTAGTTTATAAATTGGGAAGGAGAGAGCTGTAATTACACCCTCGAAACCTCCAAAATGGGGGCCATTAACTTTAATGAAAGTACATTAAAGCAATATATAAGAAGAGATTGACAAAACCAAAATCTAAAAGGGAGATTTAAATATTCTCTTTCAATCCTTAACTGAAAAAAAAGGGCAAAGAAGAGAATGGTAGAAAATTTAACAAAAAATAAGAATTTGATTGAAAAGATGTATTGAAATTTTTGTTCTACAGGAGGATATACATTCTTTTCATGTAATCATGGGAAAATTAATAATATTTCATCATATACTAAGCCCCAAATAGAATCCCCATAAAATCCAGAAAGTCCCTATTCTACTTCCTATATCCTCTGACTATAAAAATGGAAATGAAAATTTAGAATATAAAACAACAGTAAAATAAAAATTTTAATGGATTAGAAATATTAAGTAATTTCAAACTTCTGGTCAAAGAGACAATTAAAATCAGATTTCAGAAGTTGAAATAAAGTAACATCAGATGCTTCTTATGCACATCACATTCTTCCTGGTCTCACCTCTGATTCCATCTGTATCTGTGGCAAATGTTTCCACATAGGTTTTAGCTGATTTTGTGCAGACAACAGTGCAGCTCAAGGGTGTATCATACTCAGCAGTCAGGGTTTTTCAACCAGGAAGTATGGAGAAGTTAAAGCCTTCTACCAATGTGGATGGGAGTTGATGGAGAAATACTTCTTCCTTTTGTTGCTTGGGGAGACAATTCTATGAAATATTGAGTAGAGTCCCCAGAATGTCCCTATGGGATCAAGACCCATTTCCCCACCGTGACCATCAATCTAATAATGCATACTCATGTTGGATTTCTCTCCTTTCCCTGTTCCATTCTTCCTGGTCTCTCACTCCTACTTCCTGGTTTCACTTCCCCAATAAATAAGCTCTTGTCTCAGACTCACCTTTCCCTTCCCCAGGAACACAGAGTAAATCATGCAACCTTGCTTTCGAAAGATATTTGAAGCCCATTTCACCAGTCAGAACCCTGCTGTGGTAGAATCAATTTCAGGTAATTGACAGATAAATGGATTGCCTATGAACACTGAATATAGTTAACTACAGAATTCATTAAGATTGAAGCAAATGCAGACTAGGTTATCAGAATAGAATGTAAATGTTTTATATCTTGATATTATGGAAGTCATAAACTAATTAAAGTTGGGAAGAAAAGGGAGAAATAAGAGCTACAGTAGGTATATAAATTGCTTCATCTGTAATAGTTTAGATTTAAAAGATATCATGTAAAGCTGATGACCCAAGAAGTAGAAATGTAATATTTGATAATATAAAAGTAAGAAAGATAGTATTATCAACTAAAATAACACTGGTAGATAGGGAATTAAAGGGCACTGTCCAAAGTAGTAGAGGACTAAGGCTAGTATGCACTAGGGGAAAAAAAGCTCAAACCTTTCTTAAAAGCAGCAAAAAAACATACACACTAAGGCATATGCATGTGCAAATAAAACAAAAGGCAGTGAAAAACATTTTACAAACTGCTAAAATATATAAAATCATTCAATTAAACAAAGATCAAGCTTATTTGAATATCAATACATGTGAAAAGTTAATTTATGTATTGAAAGATTTTCAGACTTTATAAAAAAAATAATACCTGACTATGCTTTATATAAGAGATACATCTAAAACAAAATGATTCAGAAATGATCACAATAAATACTAGGTAAATACTTCTCAAAATAAAAATAGGATAAAATCTTAATATCAAAGAAGGTAAAATTTAGGTCAAAAACTAGGAAAAAATAAATGTAAAAAGGGCTTTCTTAAACCTAATGGGCATAACTCATAGTGAGTGTATAATTAGGAATCTTCTATGCAGCAACTAATGCTGCAGCAAATTTTATGACGCAAAAATAATAGAACCTACAAAGAGAAATAGAAACATACTCTATTAATATAATTTACCACATCATTACACTAAAGGCACAATCATATAATCCTATCTGTCGTCAGAAAAAAAAGCATTTGGAAAACAATTGAACAATTTTTTATTACAAATATGTAAAATAGGAAAAGATGATTATTTGCTTAGCATGATAAATATGTCTCAGCCCAAAAGTCATTATCATGCTTAAGGGAAAAAATAGAGGTATTCCCATAAAAAATTTTGTACAAAACTATTGGGACTACTATCACTACTATCCTAAACATTGTGCTGGAGTGCCCTGGCTGGTAGCACAGTGGTTAAGGCGCCAGCCTGCGAACCCAAAGGTCGCAGGTTCGATTCCCCAGCTGGGGCACATAACCAGGTTGCAAGCCAGGTCTCCAGTCAGGTCTGTGGCTGGAGGCAGGTGAAAAGCAACCATATATTGATGTCTCTCTCCCTCTCTGCCTCTCTCCCTTCCCCTCTTTCCGAAAGTGATGAAATAAAATCTTTAAAACAAACAAACAAAAAAAAACATTGTGCTGGAGGAAGAAGCCAATGCAGTTAGAAATGGAGAGCTGAAACCATTGTTATCAAATTAATTACAAAACTGGAGAACTCAACTCAAAAAATAGTTTTTCCAGCCCTGGCTGGTGTAGTACATAATGTAGGTTGTGGGTCAGTCCTCAGTCAGGGTGCATACAGGAGGCAACCAATTGGTATCTGTCTCTTTTTCCACCTCTCCTTTCCCACCCTTCCTCTTTCTCTAAAAGCAATGAAAAAATGTCCTCAGGTAAGGAAAAATATAAAGCTTTTTTATATACACATAGTAATCAGATAAATAATGAAAATAAAGTTGCTATTTACAATAGCAATAAAATGATTAAAAGCCTAAGAATGAACTTTTAAAAATGTGTAGTATCTATACAAAAACAATAACAACAAAACTTTAAAACATTTCTAAAGTACACAGAACTGAACAAATGAAAACACATAATTACAGTCTTAAGTAAGTTAGCCAAATGTTATAAAATTATCAATTAAGTGTCATTTTAATAAAAACACCAAAAAATAGACAAAATTATTTTAAATTTTATAAGGCCAAAAGCAATATATCAAGGAAAATTCTAATGAGTAACAGGGTGGAGGGCCTAGTGCCACTAAATAATAAAATAATCTCATAGTTTCAAAAATTAAAAGTGTAATATTGGCACATGAATAGACAGACAACTAAAGGAACAGAATAGAAATTTCAGAAATGGATCCAAATACATAAAATAGTTTCATATATAATAAAGATAGAATTTCAACTCAAAGTCCAAAGATAGACTTTTAACAAATAGTAGCAGGACAATAGCCATTTGGAAAAAATTAAGTTGAAACTGTATTTCACAGTATATATAAATATAAAGTCTATAGTAAATGAAACTAAAAATATTGATGAAAATAAATGAGAGTGTTTTGTATCACTGCACAGTGATACAAATAAATGACATATAAGGATGCATGGATGCATGGTAAAAAGAAAAAACACAAATAGAGTCAAAAGACAAGGGACCAGTTTGGGTCGGTTAGTTTCCATGTCATATCAATGATAATAAGCTAATCTTTCTAATATATAAATGTATCATAAAATAAAGATTAGTGACTCAAAAGTAAGTTAGAAAAAGAATTGTTCTGTTCAGGAGTGTTCAGAATAGTTTAGATGTGTATGTGGCTCTAAACAAAATTCCATACTTAGCAAGGGAATTTCAAAATAAAACTATATTGAAATATCTATCATTAGGACAAAATAGGCACTTATATTGTTAATGAGGATGTAAATTGGTTAAAACCATAGAGGATAATATTGTAGTATATGTCAAAATAATAAATGATATACTTTCTGACCCATCAATTCCACTTCTGGGAAACTGTCCTACAGATATACTTAGATGTATATGAAATTGATATGCAAAGTCATTCAACAAAGCATTGTTTGTGATAGCAAAGATTGGAAGCAACCCAAACAACCATTAATAAAGGACTGGTAGATTAACTCTGGATAGCTATCACAATGGAATGCCATGAATCTATTTTTTTAAAGTGAGATGCTTCCTACATAATAATATGAAAAGATCATTGTATTCATCTATCAGGGTTGCTATAACAAATCATGGCAAATTCGGTATCCTTAAAGGAACAAAAAATTATTTTCTAGAGGTGAAAAATGTGAAATCAAGGTGTGTGTGGGGGTGAGGAGGAACGAAGTCTGAAACAACTCGTGTTGCCATCTTAGTGATGTCACTCTCATTTTTTTTTTAACATTTTTTTATTTTTTAAATTTTTTAAAAGATTTTATTTCATTATTTTTAGAAAGAGGGGAAGGGAGAGAGGCAGAGAGGGAGAGAGACATCAATGTATGGTTGTGTCTCACCTGCCTCCAGCCACAGACCTGACTGGAGACCTGGCCTGCAACCTGGTTATGTGCCCTGGCTGGGGAATCGAACCTGCGACCTTTGGGTTCGCAGGCCGGCGCCTTAACCACTGTGCTACCAGCCAGGGCTCACTCTCATTTTTTATCTGCAATTCCTGAACAGTTTAATCCGTTTTCCACATTAGTATACAAGTTACTGTTTCAAATGAAAATATTATGCCATCTAAAAATCCTCTTTGTCTTACACTAAATTTCATTATATATAATAAAAGCTCCATAAACTCTTATTAAATGAATAGCTAAATGGACAATTACATAATGGTCAGTGGGCAGAGTTAGGCACAATTATTTTGAGACTTACTAGCCATAAAACAATTATTGGAAGAAATGCTAAGCAGTTGAAACCATTTGCTAGTCCTTAATCTCCGAAACAACTGTCCATGTCATATCAAACTATTATAAAGTTGTTTTTCTTGGTTGGTTTCTTAATTTTGTTTTATTAAATCAGACACAATGATCATACTTTATATGAAATTTTGGAATCATATACACTAATAAGTAGTAATCATAATAACCACAATATAATTTCTGAAGTACAAAGACAATGGAAGATGTGTTTTCTAGTGATAATTTAAAATTAAGAATTCTTTCAAGCAAAATTGAGACAGATTAATAGGTAAAGAGCAGGATGATACTGAAGGGAGGTAGGGGTGAAGGGATTGGGCAAAAAGGAACAAGGACTCATGGACATAGGGTGGTGATGGAGGGGGTGGAGGGAAGGGGGCTATAAAGGGACTAAATGCTAATAAAAAATACAATAAAAATAAGCTAATTAGTTTAAAAAATAAATGAAAGCTTTTAAAAATAATTATTTCAGCTCCAAATCCATATACATTGTACAACACAAAGGAACTCTGTCTCTAAAATAAAGATAACCGATTCTCATCCACTAAATTGTTATTGAAAACATTCTTTGTAAGTGTACCTAAACACATTTCTATAAAGCTAAAAGCATCCAGAGATGCATAGCACTCATCTAGCTATCAATTTGAATGCGATCCTGTCCTGTACTTTTATGAATTAATAAAAATGTTACTTGGGCAATCTAGGTTTTGCAGTTAATCAAGAGACTTATCTTTAGAAGAGTATTCTAGCAACTTCTAGCAGCTAAGAAAAGACCCAATGACAATATATGCCAATTTAATTATGCTGCTGGTTGCCATCAAACTTTCCAGTTAATCAAAAAGATACTTAAAAACAGAGACAGAAATTAAGCCACAGATGAATATGAGAACTACTGGTGAAGGGGCCTAAAAGAAGAATTTCATAACTAAATGAGAACTTTTACTCTGGAACTTGGTTATCAATAAGCAGAGTAAACAATCAACTTGGTAAAGTTACGATTGCTGTAGAGGGGTTGTCAGAATCAATGTATTAATTATCTAAGAGATTACTAGTGTTAGAGCCAAAATTATACTGGGATAATCACAGCTTTATTAATAAATTCAGAATCTGCAATCCTACTGCATTTTCAATGGGCCATCCAAATGTACATTTTCTAGCGGCAATGTATTTTATGGAATCTAAGTCCTGGAGAAATATAATTTTCTTGAGTATACATTTGGAAATATAGCTCATTTCATTGCTACCACTCTCTCCATCCACTGCTTTTCCTACCCCTTATCACTATGTTATATGGCTCAATACTTGGTACCATCTTTATCTGTTTATATCTACATACAAAAGATTACACAGAACAGGTCTGTCCTAGATAAGGTGAGGGTTTTTTTGTTGTTGTAATATACTCATAAATAAAGGAAGACAGAGAAAGACAGATGGAAACTTTGTGTAGTGAACAACATCCAGACGTATGAAAACATGACCTATTTTGTTAACCCACACTTTTTCTGAATGGACATAGGAGTTCTTGTTTAGTTGTCACAGATGCTAATGAGTGGACTCTTGAGAAATATGAATACTTAGTTCTAATTCTTCTTTAATCTAACATATTCCCAGTATATAGCCTAATTTCTTTTAGATAATTTTTTTCTTTCTTATTGAATTTATTGGGGTGACATTGGTTAACAAAGTTATACAGGTTTCAGGTGCACAACTCTACAACATATCATCTGTACATTGTATTGTGTGGTCACCACCTGGAGTCATGTCTCTTTTTACCACCATTTATCCCCCTTACACCTTCCTCCACTCCCCCAAGCCTGTGCCAACAATCATCACACTGTTAGCTGTACCATGAATTCTTTCTCTTTTTTTTATGTTTTGCTCAGATAATTCTAATATGTCTTCAATCTCAAGCACAGAAACTACTTGCCTGGACCATTAAGTACAGAGGCACAGACACACACAGTCTCTCACACACTTATTTATTTTCTCAAACTGCAAAAGCTTAACTTTTCCTTTTAAAAACTTTAATTAAATTTATTGGGGTAACCAGTTAATCAAATTATATGAATTTCAAATGTTTAATTCTATAACACATCATCTGTATATTGCATTGTGTATTTACTATCCCAAATCAAGTCTCCCTTCACTACATATTTGATTCCCTTTACCACCTCCACCCATACCTCAACCCCCCGCCCGCCTTTTCCCCTCTGGTTATCACCATATTATTGTCTGTGTCTATGATTTTTTATTTGTTTTTCTTGTTTGTTATTTGCTATTTTTAAAAAATATTTCTAGAGAGAGGGAAACGGAGGGAGGAAAAAAGGGAAAGGAAATATCAATGAGAGAGAAACATGAATCAGCTGCCTTTTGCCCACGCCCCAGCTTGGGACAGAATATGCCCTGATCGGGAATCCCACCAGTGGCTGTTCGAGTTGCAGTGTGATGCCCAGCCAGCTGAGTCATATGGGTCAGGCTATTGCGTTCAGTTTTATAGCTCACATGTGAATGACATCATATGGGTCTTGATTCTTTCCATCTGACTTATTTTGCTAAGCATGATAAAACTCAGAATCCATTCATGCTTTCGCAAATGGCAGTATTTTGTCTTTTCTTATGAAGAGTAATATTCCATTGTATGTAGGTACCACATCTTTAATCCAATCATCTGTTGAAGGATATTTCAGTTGTTTCCATGTCTTGGCTACTGTAAATAATGTAAAAACATTAAAAAGAGAGAAAGAGAGAAGACAATCGCTACTATATTTAGAAAGTGAACTCACATAAACAGGTATAACTTAACAAAAACAAAAGGGAAAGGAGTAAAGGTCTGAATTTCCAAAGGGGAAACTTAACTTGCCCATTTAAGAAGTTTGCTGCTATAATAAGATGCTTGCACACACACTCACAAACATCACATTTAAACCACATTGATTGGTTTTCTTCAGGCCATGCTTTGAAGGTTGGGAATAACAGGCTATGATGGAGGAATGCCATATGATATATCCAATTCTTTTGATGCTGGTTGTTTCAATAAGATTCCTCTTTCCTGACAAGTTGGAATCTTCTGATATATTAACCACAGAAAACTGACAGATAGGTCATGGCTGGTTGTAGCCAGGAAAAAAAGACAGTGGTTTCTTTTCTAGCCCAGGCAGTGTGCAGCATGCAGTGTGCAGTGTGGGGAGCAAAGGCGAGTCCGCACGTGACACCTGCACACTGTGACCCCAAGCCCCAAGGTGCTAGATTTGAATTTGCAAAATCCTACAGGTAGCTGTTTCCGTCTCTAAAAGAAGGCACCTGCCGCCACCACCTATGAGTGTTGCTTTAGAGCCCTGGTCCTCAGACAAGAGTTACAGGATCTGAAGGGGCTTTTTAAAATAGGCTCCCACCCTGGGAGGTTCTGACTCAGGATGTCTGGAGTAGAGGCTGAGAATTGGCCTTTGTAACAAAAGCTCATGGGACAGACACCGCTGGGACTCTGGGCACCGGTGGGGCAGGCTTTGAGAACTACAGCCTAAAGTATAAAGCAGATTTTCTATTTAAACGAGGCTAAATCTATTCTTTGAGAGGAAAATTGTCATTTTTGCCCAGGGAAATGCTATTCTTTTCTGTCTAGGATTGAGGACTCAATAGTTACTATATATAACTAGACTTCAGAGTTATGGGTCCCATTGATTTTGGCCCCTCTGTGATAATGTTTGGGATGATAACATTGACAAAATTTCCTGCTTGTGTTGTTGGATTCTACTGATTCAGTTTCTCTACTGAAAAATATTTTAGTAAAGATGAACAGATTTGTGCTGATTATTTGAAGGAGCAAATGTAAATGCTTAGGAGAGTAAATATTACAGATAGCAGTGATATTAGGAACGAATAATGAAGCTAAACAAGATTGGGAGGAAGTTCTTATAGGAGAAAAAAGATTTTAATAAACCTTTGTTTCTAGGTATACTCCAATTTTGTTAGTGTCCCTTATTGCCTGTATAGGGAAAATCAGGTTCTTTTTATCAGGGCAAAAAAAAAAAAAAAAAAATATATATATATATATATATATATATATATATATATATATGAAGTCTACGATGTCCTGTTATAGATTGTGTTAAAAGTATGCCTAGCCATAGGTTCAGGCTATTCTGAAATCTGATCTTCAGGTCAGTTAGAGGAGAAAGGCAGCTGCCTCTGGCCATGCCATCTATCCCAGGCACTCCCTAGCTCTACTGGCAGGGAGACTTCGTCCTGAATTCTAATGCCCTGCCTTCAGACCACAGGATGAGCTCCTGATTTCTATCTGTTTCTCCTCCATGGAAACGGCTGGTGAAGCAAAGCTGCTTACAGACTGCTTCTCCCACAGGCTTGTTCACAGAAGCAGCCAAGTGCCCTGTAGCCTCCTGCCTATAGCGACAGAAGCCTTTTCAAAGGAAAGATGGCAGATGATAGGTAAAATAACACATTTTGTTTTTAAAATTATGTATTGATCAGCTTCTGTTAAAAGAAAGCATGGGTTGTCGATATAGAATTAAAAGTGCCAAATTGGTAATGCTCTCTAGTTATATGTATGCCTCACTATTTTATTTATTCTTTTCTCTCAAGAATACATCACCTTGTTTAAGTCTCATGATGACTTTACAAGGTACGATTTGCCTCATGTCACATTTGAGGAAACTTTTAAAAGTTAAATTACTTAACCAAAGTTGTGGTAAGTGGCAAACTGCAACACAACTTCCAACCCAAAAGCCAGTGTTCCTTCTACCTTATCTTGGCTCCATATTTCTATTTGTTGTTTTGTTCTGAATTAAAATAGACTCTGCACATTTATATGGATACATATTTCATAAGTGTAGAATTTAGTATGGGAAAATATGTATCTGGCTCTCTAAGCCTTTTCTATGAGCTCTAAAGTTAAAAGTCTTGCATGCTCTTCTTACCTACTGCTGAAATTGCTCACCCTTTAACAAAATGAATTTCATAGTACATGCCTATTATGGTATAATCATATCTTATTACAGAAATGGCTTGTTTTTGGGATAAGGTATGTTGAGTAACTAATACTTATTCCATTAAGAGTCATCCCATATTTTTCCCTATAGCCATTTATTCAAAATATTTTCATTGAAAAATATAGTAAATATGGTTGGTTTGTTTGTTTATATATCCAAAATTTCTTCATCAGGGAAAATCCTGCTGATTCCAGGGAGAAGGGTAGAAAAAATATGAGAATTGAATGAGCTAAAGCACACATGAAAACAGCTGCCATGCCCGGCATTCAACAAATACCACTTCTCTCCACCTTTTCTTGCTTCTCTTTCCAAAACATCAAGAACAATCATTTGAGCACTTACTGTTCTGAGTGCTTTTCATGTATCAACTCATGTAATGTATGCAACCACCATGAGGTAAGTACTACCATTGGCCCCAATTTATACAGCGGGAAAGGAGGAACAGTGGTTTTGTGACTTGTCAAAAAATTCACATACACATTGCAGGAAGTTGGGATACAGATTGTTTGCTACATTATGCAATCATAAACTCCTGTGTTTTCTGGATTTCATTACTTTTTGCCGTGAGGCTGTTATCTCTCCCCCTTCCTTGTGTCACTAAACCTGTCTTCAGAAAACCTTTCCAAAGTTTAGTTTTTCTACTCTTCCATAGATTAGGGCACAAGCTCATCAATTTTACTGCACAGTTAATGCTGGATAAAGTAAGGACAGTTCTAAGTGTAGACCTAAGTAAGGTACAATATAGTACAGATATTTTAGGATTGTTAATTTGAAGGTTTAGTGGGGTTTTTTGCTTATGTATTATTCAAGGTATAGTGTCAATATATTATATATACATACAATCTATTTTCTATAAATTTTATTTTTAAATTTACTTTTATTATTTATTTTTAAAATTACAGCACCCTGGCTCAGTCAATCGAGCATCAACCTGGAAACCCAAGTATCGCTGGTTCAATTCCCAGTGTGGGCACATACCTAGGTTGCAAGCCAGGTCTCCATCCAAGTTCCCAGCTGGAGGCAGGTGAAAGGCAACCATACATTGATATTTTTCTCCCTCTCTGCCTTTCTCCCTTCCCTACTCTCCCTAAAAATAACGAATAAACTCTTTAAAAAAAGAATATAATAAAAATTACAATTGACATTCATTATTATATCATTATCAGATATAATGGCATAGTGGTTAGACAATATATGAGTCTGTCCTGAAAGTATTGGCCACACAAACTTTTAATTATATCGACATTGGCTCAGTCCTTTCGGGACAGGGATCATGGAACTTAAAAAGTGCTTACTGCCCACCCCCAGAAATCTAGTGCCCGTCTGAAATCAAAAATAGTTATTCCAGCATCATTGACCATATTTGCTATGCTATGCTTTATACCCCCATGACTGTTTTTAGAACTGGCAATTCGTACATCTTAATACCTTAACCTTTTTCACCAAATTGCCCAAATGCCTCCCATTAGACAACCATTAGTTTTTACTCTGTATCTTTGAGTCTGCTTCTCATGTGTGTATTGGCCATCAATACTTCCTCTTTGGAGAACTGACTCCAGGTCCTCTGCCCACTTTTGTAATCAAATTGTTTATTTTTTGTGTTAATTTTTGGTGTTAAGTGGTGAGTTCCTTATATATTTTAGATATCAATCCTTTATTGTATGTGTCATTGGTGAATATTTTCTCATTCTGTAGGTGGTCTTTTCATCTTGTTAATGGGTTCTTTTGTTATGTAAAAACTTTAAAATTTATTATTTTCCCATTTGTTTATTTTTGTTTTTGTTTCCCTTGCCTGAGGAGACATGGCCAAAATTATCACCAACAGCAACATCACAGAGTTTACTACCTTTATTTTCTTCTAGGATTTTATGATTTTGGATATTACATTTAAGCCTTTAATCCTTACTTTATTTTTGCACACAATGTAAGAAAGTGGTCTCGTTTCGTATATTGGCATGTATCTGTTCACTTTTCCCAACACTATTGAAGACTATATCTTTTCTCTTTGTATATTCTTGCCTCCTTTGTCATAGATTAATTGACTATATAGACATGGGTTTATTTCTGGGCTCTCTAGTCTGTTCCATTGCTCTATATGTCTGTTTTAGTGTCAGTACATGCTGTTTTGATTTCTGTGGTTTTGTAGCATACTTTGATATCAAGTAGCATGATACCTCCAACTTTATTCTTATATTTCAAGATTCCTTTGGCTACTCAGGATTTTTTGTAGTTCCATATAAATTTTAGAACTATTTGTTCTAGTTTTGTGGAAAAAGGCAGATGTTTTGGTAGGGGTTGCTTGAAGCTATAGATTACACTGGGCAAAGATGACATTTTAATGATGTTAATTCTTCCCATTCATGAGCCTTCCATTTATTTGTGCGTTCTTCAGCTTCTTTCTTGCAATGTCATATATATATATGACATATATATATACACATATATATATATATATGTATATATATATATACATTTTATTTATTCTTTTCTCTCAAGAATACATCACCTTGTTTAAGTCTCATGATGACTTTACAAGGTACGATTTGCCTCATGTCACATTTGAGGAAACTCAAACATATATATATGTGTGTGTATATATATATATATATATATATATATATATATATATATATATATATACTGTTCCCAGTACAAGTCATCTAACTCCTTGGTTAAGTTTAACCCTCGGTATTTGACTTTTTTTTACTTTAATTTTATTGTTGTTGTATTACATCCATCCCCTTTTTGCTCCCCTCTGTCCTCTTCCTCAGGTATTTGATTTTTGATGCAATTGTAAATGAGATTATTTTAATTTCAATTTCTGGTAGTTCTTTATTGGTATATAAAAATGTAACAATTTTGAAACATTAAATTTGCATACTACTTTCCTATATTTATTAGGAAATACAGTTTTTAACGGATTCTTTTGAGTTCTCTATAAATATTATCATGTTGTCTGCAAATAATGACAGTTTTACTTCTTTCTAATTTAATGACTTTCTTTTCTTTTTGTATGGCTGTGGCTAAGACTTCCTATCCTATGTTGAGTAAGTATGAAAGTGGATGTCATTGTCTAATTCCTCATCTTAAAGAAAAAGCTTTCAGCATTTCACTGTTAAGTATGATGTTAGCTATGGTTTTTGTCTATATGGCCTGAATTGTTTTGAGATATGATACTTCTATTACACTTTGCTGAGAGTTTTTATCACAAAAGGATTTTGACATTTCATCAATTTTCTGCATCTATTGATATGATCATCTGACTTTATTTTTTTTTTTAAGATTTTATTTATTATTTACAGAGAGAGAGGAAAGGAGAGGGGCAGAGAGGAAGAGAAACATCAATGTATGGGTGCCTTTCACCTGCCTCCAGCCACAGACCTGGCTGGAGACCTGGCTTGCAACCTGGTTATGTGCCCTGGCTGGGGAATCGAACAAGCAATGTTTGGGTTTGCAGGCTGGCACCTTATCCATTGTGCTACCAGCCTGGGCTGATCATCTGACTTTTATCCTTCATTTCCCTTATGTGGTGCATCATGTTAATTGATTTGCAGATATTGAACAAAACTGAAGTCCTTGGAGTAAATTCTACTTGATCAGGGTGTAAAACCTTTTACATGTATTGCTGAATTTGGTTTGCTAATATTTTATTAAGAATATTTACATTTATATTCACCAGAAATACTGGCATATACTTTTCTTTTATTGTGGTATCTTTATCTGGTTTGGTATTTAAGGTGATGCTAGCCTTGTAAATGCACTTAGGATCCTTCTCTCTTCATTTTTTAAAATAGTTTGTAAAGCAGAGGTACTAATTCTTCTGTTAATGTGGTAAAATTCACCTATAAAGCCATCTGATCCAGATTTTGTTTGTTGAGAGTATTTTGGTTACTGATTTTATTTATTTTATTTTTTTTAGAATTTACCACTCTGTTCAGATTATCTGTCTCTTTCTGATTTAGCCTTGGAAGACTGTTTTGTTTTGTTTTTTTTTTCCTGGAAATTGAAGTTATGTTTATTTTTTATTTAATAATGTTTGTTGTATTTTTATTACTATTTAATCCCCTTACACCCCCTCCCTGCTGCCATCCCCACATTGCTGTCCATGTCCCTGAGTCATTTTTCAATTTTGCTCAGTCCCTCCGCTCCCTAACTTCCCCACCCCTTAGCTGTCATCCTGCTAGCTATAAGTCTGTCTCTATTTTGCTTGTTAGTTCAGTTTGTTCATTAGATCCCACATATGAGTGAAATCATATGGTATTTGTCTTTCTCTGCCTAGTTTACATTTAGCAAAATATTCTGCAGGACCATCCATACTGTGCCAAGAGTAAAAATTCCTTCTTTGATACAGCTGAGTAGTCCATTGTGTAAATGTCCCATAGTTATTTTTATACAATCATCTACTGATGGACACTTGGGCTGCTTCCATATGCTTGGTGATTGTAAATAATATTAAGAACGTAGGGGTGCTAGGCTCTTTTGCATTGGTGTTTGAATAGATCTTTAGGTATAATCCCAGCAGTGGAATTGCTAGATCAAAAGAGAGTTCCATTTTTAGTTTTATGAGGAAATCCCATACCATTTTCCACAATGGCTGAACCAGTCTACATTCCCACCAACAGTGTACTAGGGTTCCCGTTTCTCTACATCTTCACCAGATCTTGTTTTTTGAGTTATTGATGATAGCCATTCTGACAGGTATAAGATGGTATCCCATTGTGATTTTAATATGCAGTTCTCTTATGATTAACGACATTGAGCTCTTTCATATGTCTATTGGCCATCTGTATGTCTTCTTTGGAGAAGTGTCTATTGAGGTCCTTTGCCCATTTTTAATTGGATTATTTGCCTTCCTGAAATTGAGTTGTATAAGTTCTTTATGTGTTTTGGAGATCTAACACTTCTCCAACGAATCATTGGCAAATATGTTTTCCCATATGGTTGGATTCCTTTTCACCTTGTCATTTTGGTGACATTTTTTTTAGCCAAGCAAAATTTTTTTAGTTTGATATAATCTCATTTATTTTTTCTTTTCTTTCCATTGACTGCAGGGATATCTCTGATTTAAAAATTGCTATGACCAGTCCTGCCTGGTGGCACAGTGGATAAGGTGCTGGTCTGTGAACCCAAAGGTTGATGGTTCAATTCTCAGCCAGGGCACATAACGAAGTTGCAAGCCAGGTCTCCAGCCAGGTCTGTAGCTAGAGGCAGGTGAAAGGCAACCATATATTGATGTTTCTCTACGTCTCTGTCTCTCTCCCTTCCCCTTTGTCTGAAAATAATAAAATCATTTTAAAAATTGCTATGACCAATATCTGAGATTTTACTGCCTGTTTTCTTCTAAGATATTTTTTTTTCCAATTGTTAACAGTGTTGGGGTGGGTATGTATATATGTATATATGTATGCATTCCTGTGTATTACAGTTGTTTCATTTTTCGCCCCATTGCTCTGGCCTGCACAATCCACCCCATCCCTTCTCCCATAGTCAATCCCCCTCATTGTCCATGTTCAAGGGTCTTTCATCCTAATTCCTTGATTAAACTCTTCCCCTTCTCCCACCCAACGTCTCTTCCTCAAACATCCGTGGTCACAGTCAGTCTGTTCCTTGTTTCCATGTCTCTAGTGCCATTCTGCTAGTCTGTTTGTTTTGTTCATTAGTTTCCTGTATTAGGTCAGATCATATGGTATTTGTTTTTTGCCACCTGGCTTATTTCACTGAGCATAACTCAATAGTTTCAGGCATCATCTTGAATTGATGCTGGTTTATGGTATAAATTGGACTAGTTTCATTTTTTTGCATGTACCTGTCCAGATCTCACACCATTTGTTAAAGGGGCTATTTTTACTCTATTTTATGCTCCTGTCCCTTTTGTCAAATATTAATGGACCATAGAGACCTGAGTTTATTTCTGAGTTCTCTATTCTGTTCCATTGATTTATATGTCTGTTCTTATGCCAACACCAAACTGTTTTGATTACAATGGCCTTGTAATATAGTTTGATATTAAGTATTGTGATTGCTCCTACTTTGTTCATCTTTCTCAAGATTGCTGAGGTCATTTGGGGTTGTTTTGGGTACCATATAAATTTTTGAAATATTTTAGACTTGTGAAATATGTCATTGATATTTTAATAGGGATTGTGTTGAATCTATAAATTACTTTGGGTAGTATGGACATTTTAATGATGTTAATTCTTCCAATCCATGGACATGGTATGTGTTGCCATTTATTTTTATCTTCTTAATTTCTTTCTTCAGTATTCTGTAGTTTTCCAAACCTTGGTTAAGTTTATTCCTAGGTACTTTATTTTTCTTGTTGATATACTAAATGGGATTTTTTCTAGTTTCTATTTCTGATATTTCATTGTTGATTTACAAAAATACCTTTGATTGGCTGGTCCTGGTGTGTAGGCTGGGGAGCCCAGCTTGGAGTTTAGACCCCACACTTCTCAGGGGGAACCCCAGCTACTGAAATATTCCTCCATGACTACTGCTGCCACCTGTGGGAGGCCAGCCCGCCCTCTCATGCCCCCTCTGCACTCCCCACTCGTCATGTTGTGGTTGTAAGGCTTCTTTCCAGCTAGTGATCAATTTGTTCAGGATGAGTTTTCTATACTAGAGTTGTAATTCCAGTTTAGTTTTGGGAGGAGGTTAGTGTAGTTTCCACTTACTCCTCCTCCATCTTGGGTCTGCAAGATTGTTTCTAGGAATTTATCCATTTTTCCAGGTTTTCCAATTGTTGGCATATAATTGCTTCTTTTTATTTCCATATAATCCTTTGAATTTTGTGGTGTCGGTTGTCACTTCTCTTTCATTTCTGATTCTATTTATTTGAGACTGCTCTCATTATTTTCTTGATGAGTCTAGCTGAAGTTTTATCAATTTGAAAGAACCAGCTCATAGTTTCATAGAGTCTGTTTCTTTATATCCTGTTTAATTTATTTCCTCTCGGATCTTTGCTTTTTGCTTTCTCCTACTCACTTTGGGCTATGTTGTTATTTTTTCAAGTGCCTTTAAGTGTAGGGTTAGAGTCTTTGAGGTTTTTCTTGTTTCTTGAGGCTGGCATGTATTGCTATAAATTTCATTCTTAGAACTCATTGGCTGCGTCACATGGATATTTGGCCTTTGTGAATTAATTTTCACTTATCTCAATGTATCTTTTGATTTCTTTCTTGATCTAATTGTTAACCCTTTTATTATTTAATAGCATATAATTTAGCTTCCATGTGTTTATGTATTTTTCAGTTTTCTCCTTGCAATGGATTTCTAGTTTCATACCATTGTAATCAAAGAAGATGCTTGATATGATTTTAATATTCTTAAGTACTAAAACTTATTATGTGGTCTAACATGGTCTATCCTGGAAATGCTCTGTGTGCATTCAAAAGGAGTGTATGTTCTCCTACTTTTGGGTTAAATGTCCTAAATAGATCAACTAAGTCCATATTGTTTGTATCATTTAAGCTCACTGTCCCCTTGTTGATTTCTGTCTGGATAATCAACCCTCTGATAGCCTTAGGGTCCTAAAGTCCCCTCCTATGACTGCATTACTGTCAATCTCTCCCTTTATGGCTATCAAGATTTGGTTTATATAGCATTTAGGTGTTCCCCATGTTGGGTATGTGGATATTTACAAGAATTATATTCTCTTCTTGGTTGGATACCTTTATCATTAAGAAACATTCTACTTTTATGTCTTTTAACAGCCCTTGTTTTAACATGTATTTCATCTAAGTATTGCTACAGCAGCTTTTTAAATTTCCACCTGTATATCTATTTCTATCCCTTTACTTTCCATCTTTGTGGGTCTTTCAGTCTGACATGTATCTCTTCTAGGCAGTATAAGTATAGGTCATATTTTTTGACCCATTCAGAGACCTTATATCTTTGAATTTGAACATTTAATCCATTTAGAGTAATTTGTGATAGTTATATACTTATTGTCATTTTTTTCTGATTATTTCTGTAATTCTTCTCTGTTCCTTTCTTATTCTCTTGCTGTATTCTCTTGAATGTTGATGACTTTCTATACTGTTGTGTGTGGATTCCTTCCCTTTGTTTCTTGTATATATCTTTTGTAGATTTTTGTTTGTGGTTACCATGTGCCTCATAGATACAAAACTATGACACCAGGGTTGATATGCTGGATATTATCTCATAGGCCCCTTAAACTAACCTCATTTTTAAAAATTATTTTCTTTTTGCTATTCAATTGGGTGTTCTTCTTCTACACTGCTTCCAGATCACTGATTCAAGCTCTGCTACTCTAAAGGGTACACACAATCAATTGGCAAAATTTTAGTAAGCAAAATACCACAAAATTGTTATATTTTGAAATAAATGTATTCTTATATGTACATACATAAACATAGTCATTATTTTTTTAATTGTTGAAAAAAGTCTCCATTTGCTGCAATAATAGACTTGATTTGGTTTTGAAATCTTGAGCAGACTTTAATTTTTCTTTATCCATGGACATCATAATGTTTTCAATCTTAGCTTTAACAGCATCTTTATTAGCATGAGATTGTTTATTAACTTCTCTCTCACAAATGCTGCATACATAATAGTGTAAAGGATTTGCATTGATACTGAGAAATTCTTTTTTTTTTTTTAAAGATTTTTATTTATCATTTCCAGAGAGAGAGGAAGAGAGAGAGGGAGAGAAACATCAGTGGATGGCCGCCCCTCACCTGCCTCCAGCTACAGACCTGGCTGGAGACCTGGCTTGCAACCTGGTTATGTGCCCTGGCTGGGAATCGAACCAGTGACCTTTGGGTTCACAGGCCGGCACATTATCTACTGTGCCACCAGTCAGGGCTGATACTGAGAAATTCTTGTACCTTTTTGGCATTATGTACTGGTGCAAAATCTTGTTGGAACATAAAGTGTCATCCATTTATGACTTACTTTATCCACAGCACAACTACTTCTCTGAAAATGTCAAGGTAAACACCCTAGATCTTCATTGGTGATATGATCTCCTGGATTCTGTGTACAGTATCTAGACTTTGGCCATCCTTGCGTACCTTATGTGTTTTCCTTGTTGGAGTGGTGACATCAGGATCAGCATCATATACCACCTTTGTGTTGTAAACTACATAAAGGGATGTTATTGAAGTCTGCAATTTCCTTAGTTTGCCCTGCATGCAGTCCAGATATTGTGGTTGCTCTAACAGTGTATTTCTTCGACATGATGGTTGCTCTCAGAATATTCAATACTATATAACTGAAATGATATTAAATCATAACCTTAGAAACATAGTTTTTCAAAATTAATAAGAAGCAATGTGAAATAAGGAGATGCAAAGTTATTACCAATTGATCCCACACACCCTGTACTTCACTATTGATTCCTTCTAGTGTGTTCTTCATTTTGTTTTTTAGTCAATTCTGACAGATTCTTTTTTACAGTTTCTAGTTGTTTGTTGAGGTTGTGAGTTCATCTATTTTTTCCTCACATCGTTATAGACATTCTATAACCAATGTTTTGAATTCTGTGTCTGGAAGACTGCTATCTTTATTTCCTTTAGTTCAGTTCATTTCCTTAAGTTTTGTCCTTTTATTTGGAATGTTTGTCTCATTTTTGTTGCCTTCATGTCTTTGTTTCTATGTATTACATAGAAATTCTACATCTCTTAATCTTGGCAGAGTAACATTAAATGGTAGGTGTACTGTAAGGCTCAGTGGTAGTCACCTTTTCCTTGGTGACGTGTTCTAGGGGACAGTCACTTGATCTAGGTGCTGCAGGAGTATCTGTCAGGTGGGTTCCTGCTCTAGTTGAGCCTTGACTGCTGTTGGCACATCCATGGGAGGGACTGCCCCTTAGGCTGAGTGGCAGTGACTACAGAAGACAAGTTGTTGTGTGAAGGCTTATCCCACAGAACAGGAATCACTTTTGTGAGGTCGTGGTGCTAGTGGAGTCTGCCTTTCAAAGTTGTCATTTGTGGAGTTGTGATCTGAAGCCATGTACTGGGTGTGTCAGTTCCGGAAGCTCTTGAGAGGGGCTCTAATACAGGGCAACATTAGCCGCCATTTGTTCCTGGCTCGAGCAGGCCTAGCAGGAGCTACAGAGGGATCTGTGGTTTGTTGTCTCTTGTGCTGGGCTTGGAGGTGCTTGCAAGAGGCTACGTTGTGAGCCGAGGCCAGCTGCCACTAGCACCATGCGGGGGACCTTTGGCGGCTACCACAGTGGGAGCTGAGGCCGGCTGCCCCCTGTGCTGGGGTGGTGAATGCTTAGTTGAAGCCACATTCCAGGGCAACACCGGCCGCAGCTAATGCGGGATCTGGGGTCACCTGATGGGAGTTACAGTGCGGGTTAAGGCTGGTCCCTGCTTGTGCTGGGGCTGTTGAGCACAGAGCATGCCATAGTCAGCTGCTGCTTGTTTAGGGTATATGAGCCTTTGATTTTAAGGGAGTCTCCAGTGTGAGCTAAGATAAGGCTACTTATCTGGACAAGCTGGTGGAAGCGACCTGCCAGGCACAGGAGTTGGGTTGTGTTTCAAGGAATCACTAGGGTGGGGTTAGTGGAAAGATCAGATTGGCACCCACCTGCAGCTGCTGGCTGGGTATGGGGAGGCCTCAGGAAAGGAGCAATGACACCTGTCAGAGCCTCTGTCCCCCATGAGAGCCGCCCTGATCCCTGCCCTTTCCACCCTAATGCCAATCAGTTCAGTTCATCCCTGGATGTCCCTATTCAAGTTGCCACCCCCACTGGAGCCCAGAGTGAATGAGGCTGTGAATAAATCTGTAGACAAGCCCTCAAGAGAAATGCCTGGTTTTCCAGCAGCCCTTCATCTGACTTGCATGCAATCCCCCCAGGTGTTCATAGCCAGATGTTACGGGAACTCTTCCTGGCGCTGGTCCCCTAAGTGGGGCAGGTTGGCAGTGGGAACCCTTGCTTTTCAGGGGCGCCTCTGCAGCCAGGTATCCCTCCTGTTTCTTAATCACAACATGGGTGTGGAATCTGTCTGGTTTGTCCCTGCTCCTCCTCCTCCTCTCTTTGTGGCTTCTTTATCTCCTTAGTTTTAGGTCTTCAATTCAGCTAGTCTTCAGGTGGTTTTCAAAGACAGTTGTATAATTTAGTGCTAATTTTGATGTGGCCATGGGAGGAGGCAAACACAGCAAGTAGCTAACTACTCTGCTGTTTTGACCAGAAGTCAGCCTGTGCTCTATCTTTTAAATTCTATCCTAAAGGAAACTTGTTTTTAGCTATAACAGCTGATGTTTATCGAATGCTTATAATATACCAGGTACCCAGCCAAATATGAACCTACATTTTTCATTTACTCTTCAAAACCACCTTATGAAGTATTTTTAAAGTCCAGTGACAGCTGAGGAAGCCAAAGACACTCAGGGAAGATGGGCAGGTGGTGGGCAGGGATGGCTCACTGTGCCCTGCACCCACCCTGTGAGGGCAGGAGACACATGGGTCTTCATCTCCTGGCATCTAATACAGTGCGGCACTCACAGTTCATGAACACATGTTCTTTACTAAAAGGGGAACACTTTCTTTCTGTCTTTCTTTTTATTTCTTTTTTTAAAAGATATTTTTAGAGAGAGGGGAAGGGAGAGAGGCAGAGAGGAAGAGAGACATCAATGTATGGTTGCCTTTCACCTGCCTCCAGCTATGAACTTGGCTGGCAACCTGGTTTGCAACCTGGTTATGTGCCCTGGCTGGGAATCGAACCAGTGACCTTTGGGTTCACAGGTCTGCGCCTTATCCATTGTGCCATCAGCCAGGCAGGGGAGCACTTTCAAATGATACATAGGAGGACTTAACTGTGAAAGAGACATTTATTGTGTAGAAAGGAAAAAAGCTTTAAAGGCAGATCCTGTCTTGACAATATATGTATATGGTACCTTTTTTAATCCCCAAAAGTCCATATTGTTTTCCTAATACAAATTTCCCACTCCCATCCTCTTCTCATCAGGCATATACCCAGCTAACACCCAGCAAGAGATACCAGAAGTTGAGTATGTCTGAATATGAGATGGAGAAGATAAAAAAAAAAAAAAGCAAGTCAACCATAAAATAAGTTCATGATTCAATTTCATTATCTTCACCCCCACCTTTTTAATATTATGAGCAATATATGCCATTATGATAGCTATTAGGGGTGAAAGGATTAATTAAAACTATAATTATCTGATAAGACTGGCATACTGTCTAATGAGATTTAAGGCAAATTCATCTACTTTAGCTAAAAATATTGGGGGGAAAAAGGTGAATATTGAAATAAAAATTAACCCTGCAGATTTCACTATATTTTTCTTAAATGACCTAAGGTATCATTGATGCAAAGAGTCATAGTGTGTTTTTAACTTTTATTACTAAGAGTTTTGAGTACAAATAACAAATTTAACTTGACATTTAGGGAAAAAAAATTACTTTCTAAGGTTTCTTCATAAAGAAAAAGCCATTCTGTACATTTTAATCTCCAATTTTAATGCTTTACACCATAATGCTTCTAAGTCTATCATTAAATTTAGGTTTAAATTTAATAATTGTATCTTGTGGCATCTGGTTAAAGAGGGTAGAAAACATCAAGTAGAGAAAACCAAGATTGTAATTAAAATGACCTGAACATAAAATTTCACTAAAAGGCTTCTTAAAAACAAAACATGGCTTATGTTTAAGTCTTTAATCCATCTTGAGATTACTCTGGTGTATGGTGTAAATTGGTGGTCTAATTTAATGTTTTTTTGCATGCTCCTCTCCAATTCCCCCAACACCACTTGTTGAAGAGGCTGTTTGCACTCCATTTTATGTTCTTTCCCCCCTCGTTGAATATGAGTTGTCCAGAGAACCCTGGATTTATTTCTAGGCATAAGCCATGCCACCATAAAAGTCCTAAAGGAAAACATAGCCAGAAAAATGGCAGATATCCCACGCAGCAATATTTTCACTGATATCTCTCAGAGGGCAAGGGAAATAAAGGAACAAATAAACAAATGGGACTACATCAAACTGAGAAGTTTCTGCTCAGCTAAAGAAAACATCAGCAAAATTAAAAGGGAACCAACCATATGGGAAAACATTTACCAATGACAAATATGATCTCCAAAATATATAAAGAACTTATATGATTCAACACAAGGGAGACAGACAACCCAATTAAAAAATGAGCAAAGGACCTGTACAGGCCTTCTCCAGAGAGGACATACAAAGGGCCCATAGGCATATGAAAGAATGCTCAACATCACTAGCCATCAGAGGTGCAAATTAAAACCACAATGAGATACCACTCACACCTGTCAGAATGGCCTTCATCAACAAATCAACAAACAAGTACTGGTGAGGATGTAGAGAAAAGGGAACTCCAGTGTGCTGCTGGTGGGAATGCAGACTGCTGCAGCCACTATGAAAAACAGTATGGAGTTTCCTCACAAAACTAAAAATGGAACTGCCTTATGACCCAGCAATTCCACTCCTAGAATTATACCAAAAAAATCCTGAAACACCAATTCAGAAGAACCTATGCACCCCTATGTTCATAGCAGCGCTATTTACAATAGCCAAGTGCTGGAAACAGCCTAAGTGCCCATCAGTGGATGAATGGATCAAAAAACTGTATTTATACAATGGAATACTATACAGCAGAGAATATCATGCTTAGTGAAATAAACCAGGCAGCAAAAGACAAATACCATATGATCTCATTTAACACAGGAGACTAATAGAAGCAGAAAGAAACCAGAGGTATGGGAAAACAAAATGGCAACAGAGTGACAGTGATTGGGGGTGGGAGGAAGAAGGATTAAGAATTTAGTGGAGGAGCTAATATGAAAGACCCATGGGCATGGACAATGAGGTGGGGATTGACTGTGGGAGAGGGGGATGGGGAGGGTGGGGTAGGATAGAGCAACGGGGGGAAAAAATGAAGCAATTGTATTAAAACAACATTAGAAAATAGAAAAAGAACTATGAACAAAATTAACAATACAAATTGCATTATAATAGTATTAGAATTATTTGAATTATATTAGAATTATTAGAATTATTTGAAACATATTAGAATTATTTGAAACATACATGTTTATTTATATTAGACCTAAAAATCTATTAAAATATTTTTAGCCCTTGCTGGTAGCACAGTGGATAAGGTGCCGGCCTGCGAACCCAAAGGTCGCAGGTTTGATTCCCCAGCCAGGGCACATAACCAGGTTGCAAACCAGGTTTCCAGTCAGGTCTGTGGCTGGAGGCAAGTGAAATGCAACCATACATTGATGTCTCTCTCCCTCTCTGCCTCTCTCCCTTCCCCTCTTTCTAAAAATAATGAAATAAAATTAAAAAAAAACATTAAAATATTTTAAAAATATAGTTTAACACTTTTGGCATATTCAATTCCCAATAAATGACCAGAACACACTTTTAAATGTAGCTGATACCTCTTTTAATTAGACCTAACCAGGTAGTCTTGTCATATAGTTATGAAATTACAGTTAACAATAAGCATTTTTAAGAATTCAAATAAACAGTAATACTTGTACCCTCATCAGTAATTATGCTTGACATTGGATATCAAACCATTGTAAGGGCAGCCTTGGTGAGAGAAATCACAGCCAGAGACCTCTGTGAAATTAAGCCATGCACATTTGTTGGGGGAAGGAAAAGGGGAACAGAGAGAATAGGGAGCAGCAAGGGAAGAGCCTCTTAGACAAGTCATCTTCCACCTGACATCACCAGGTTGGAGCTTTTATACGGACATTCTCACAGATACCTGGATCAAAGGAGAATTCTTTCTTTACCCAAATTCCATGAACAAGGGAGTGTTAAGAGGGCCTCTCTGATGGAGCCAGTCCTTCATGAGCATCTCCGCAGGGACTTTTGGACAAGGTAACTTCATGATGTCACCCCTAAGAGTTTCCTGTCTGGTTCCATCATCACATCCCTGTCAGGTTAGATATGTGAACATTGACTGTTAGAGTTTTAACTAAAACCCAGGTACAATTAAAGTTCAAAGGTATGTAGTGTCTCTAGGTTGTCTGTGCCTGTATCCTACATATTCAGCCTTTTTATTTCTAAAGAAAGAAAGGAAAAATGGAGGGTATATGGGGAAATGGACATTATTTGTCTGATTGCTTCAAGCTGACAGGCAGCGGAGTTTTGGCACCCTTTAGATTTATATTTTCAATGTTTCCTTTGTTGGCAGAGATGGGTATCGAGGAGTAGACAGGAGCAGGAGGGAATAGGCAGTTTACACCATTGCTGCACTGAGGTTCTTTTGATGACACTGACAATACATCTCAGGAGGAGGGCCTTAGAATGAGAGTTAAAAGCAATGTTAGCAGAGGTACTGTAAGTGGCAGAAGGATGTCCTTCTAAGGGATAGATAGGTTAAACTAAGAGTTAGATGTATTGTCTAGTTTATTTTTTATTTGAAAGGTCCAATTTGTTAGACTTTTTTTTTTTTTTAAGATTTTATTTTTAAAGAGAAGGGAAGGGAGAGAGGAATCAATGTATGGTTATCTTCCACCTGCCTCCAGCTGGGGACCTGGATGTAGACCTGGCTTGCAACCTGGTTATGTGCCCTGGCTGGGGAATTGTACCAGCAACTTTTGGGTTCGCATGCTAGCACCTTCTCGTCTGTGACAACAGCCAGGGCTCAATTTGTTATACTTTTAACCATGCCCTGTGAGTAAAGCTGATGAGGAGGCATTTAAAACACAAACATATGGTTAAGCCCAGGATTAAAACAATGAATGAGGTAATCAAGGAAACAGGAATGGTCCAGAGTGGGGAGGACTTGGGCCTGGAGGTAGGCTTTCCTACCCCTGCCCCATTCTTCTAGGCAGGGGTTAGAGAGAAGCTGAGAAATCACAGGCTCAGGTCTCAGAGGGCAGCGTGAGTTGAACACTGACACAGAGTTGGAGAGGCAGATACCTGCTGTTTTTGTATAGGTTTGATTAAGGAGGTAAATACTCCATTGTTTCAGATCCTAGTAACTTCCAGATTTAGAAGTTAGTTTATTTAGCCCTGGCTGATGGCTCAATGGATAAGGCTCCAGCCTGGGAACCCAAAGGTTGCTGGTTCCCTTCCCAGCCAGGGCCAAAACCAGATGCCAAGCCAGGTCTCCAGCCAGTTCCTTAACTGGAGGCAGGTGAAAGGCAACCATACATTGATGTCTCTCTCCCTCCCTCCCTTCCTCTTTCTCTAAAATTAATAATTTTTTAAAACGTTGAGAGTTTGTAAGACTTATTTGCTTACTTTTTTTTTCCTAATTTTTTTCAATTTCATTGTCCTACCTTTTTGTGCCAGGCATGGACATGGCTTGTATATTTTTTCTTTATTCCTTTACTTATTTCCTCCTCCTGTTTGTTTACCCTATAATTATTTTTTAACTTGCACAGGCCATGTATGATTCATACAAACTTTTATAACACAAGCAATTTTCAACTTACACAGTAAAATAAGGGAGAGGAATTTTAAAAAATTAATTAGGCAACTGATAGGTATAAAAGTAGGGTTGAACCGGTTAGAATTATAAATGAAAGTACTTTAGTGAAACAGGATCCTTTGATCGGGGTGGGAGTGGAGGGTCTTCAGTTTTAATGGGCCCGATTTGCCAATCACCAGGAATGACTCTAAATAACAGAGTGTGGTGAAAAGGAATGGTATTTTGTTTATGATTTATATTAAAATTATATATTAATATAAATAGATTTATATTAAAGGTGCAATTATGCTGTTAAATCCCACTCCCTTTAAAAACACCCAAAGTACACAGTCCTGCCCGATTAGGCTGGCTTTCAAACAGACAAGCATGAAGTACCATTTTTCAGAAACACAACAACAGTTCACAGCTTAGCATTCCAGTTATAAATTCAACTTCCTGGGAGCTACTATACCCAATTAGGGGAGGATCTTGTGCACACTCCCTCTTACACCACATGTAATCCACTATCTCTGTGCAAGCTGCCTGTCTCCCTCCCCTCCTTCACCCCCCACGCCAAACAAGGTGAGTTGTTCCCAGTTTCTCAGGCTGTGTGTCTATCTGCAGGTCATCCAGAAAAGAAAGAAACTGTCTGCAAGTCCATCCAGGGGAGCAAGAGAGAGGGACCACATGCCCACAGCCCTATTTTAAGCCATGATGTGGCTTGTGATGCAGTGGTAGGGTGACCAGTTGGCCACCTGTGAAGTCTGGAGTAGCCCTGTGAATTTTTTAATCACCATCCTATGGTCAAAACCCTTCCCATCTTCCTCAGGGAGGAGCTTTACCCAGTCATTTACCTTCATTTGCATCACCAAGCCACGACCTACCAGCTATACATATGTAAAGTACCGATCTCAGGAAAAAAGGTTTACTTCAGTGTCCCACCCCCAACCCCAAACTGTAAAGTGGGGGATTTCGGCTTTCTCCCACTCTGTAACTTGAGATGTTATTGCTAGGCTTGTGTGGACAGGAGTAGTGAAGGTTACCAGCCTATGCCAGCAATGCCTACAGTTGAGACTGAGGAATTAATAAATGACCCAATATATTAATTTGGAAAAGATAATTGGGTTACCTGCTACTAAAGAAGATACCCGAGGCTTTGTTCTGAAGATAGGCCTGAAGGCCCATGCGGTTTCTGGGCACCTTTAGTCCCCTGCAAGTTCCAGAAGCTCTGGGAGGTCAAAGTGAGGGTGTGTTTCAGGTGGATAATCAGCCTGTCTGTGCCTGGAGGGACCGAGGAGCATCAGTTGTCCAATGGCCCTTTAGTTGGCACACAGGACATGAGCTCAGACAGGCTCATAGATCCCCGCACTAGGTAAGTAGCCCAAGGTCCAGGATTGCTGGGATTGAAGCAGTCCCCTACAGGGGTCCGATTTTTGCCTTTTGACTGGTTAGGTTTACAAGAGTCTCTTAAAGCAGAAGCAGCCAGTAATCAGAAAGCCTGATTTTGCAATTGGGCAGGGTTCCTCATCTCCAATGAAGACCTGAAGGCCTGATGAACTGACTGGGCCTGATGGGTTTAAGGGCTGGGCTGCTTAGTTGGGCTGGCTGGGGGTGTCAGAGAGGGAGAAGGGGACACTTACTCTTGTGGGTCCCTGAGATCCTCCACAGGATCTGAAATGGTTTTGCTTGAGTTAGAAGGGAAACAGCAGGATCAGTAGGGTGGGAACAGCTGAGTTTAGAGAGGGGAAGCAGGAAGAGGGGCTTGCCTGGGGGAGGGGACAGAGGGAGCTGAACACAGGGAAGGGGTGTACAAAGGGGACAAGAATGTGGGCGTCCAAGGTCTGAGGGGTCCAGATCTGTAAAAGAATTTGTGTAGTGAGAGTTTGGCAAGTTTGGTGACGCAGAGGAACAGGGGATGGAAGTCTGTTGGAAGGGAGAGCAGGAGGCACATGGAGACGGGCTGCTGCAGAGAGTAAAAGGAGGTTTGTGTGGTGAGAACCCCCGACCAGTTGCCTTTATGCCTGAGGAAGTTGTTGAAGTTAGTGAGAATTTGGGAATCAGATGTTTTGTGTTCTGGCCAATGATGCTGGCATCAGGGCCAGGCAGCAGTGGCAGGAGCAATGAGCTTTCTGAGTTTTACCTGGAACCCAAGTTGGAGGGACCAGAGGGACTGACGACCCCTCATTTTTGGAAGCCTAATGACCCAGAGGGAGAGCCCAGCAGGTGTATGGGGTGTAGCCCCTAATGAGATGCAAACAGCTAGATGCCACTCTTCAGAGACCCTCCTGGGTTTCAGCACCATTATGTAAGGTCAGCCTTGCTGCAAGAAATCACAGCCAGAGACCTCTGTGGAATTAAGTCATAAGTTTGTTGGGGGAAGGAAAAGGGGAACAGGGAGAACAGGGAGCAGCAAGGGAAGAGCCTCTTAGACAAGTCATCTTCCACCTGACATCACCAGGTTGGAGCTTTTATACGGACATTCTCACAGATGCCTGGATCAAAGGAGAGTTCTTTCTTTACCCAAATTCCATGAGCAAAGGAGAGTTAAGAGGGCCTCTCTGATGGAGCCAGTCCTTCATGAGCATCTCCCCAGGGATTACTGGACAAGATAACCTGATGAAGCCACCCCTAAGAGCCTCCTGTCTGGTTCCATCATCACATCCCTGCCAGGTTAGATATGTAAACATTGACTGTTAGAGTTTTAACTAAAGCCCAGGTACAATTAAAGTTCAAAGGTATGTACTGTCTCCAGGTTGTCTGCGCCTGTATCCCAACAACCATGGGTGAATACAAAGTATATTCTTGAAAAAATAGAAAACAAAACTCACTTCAGAATGTCAATCTACATTTTTAAATTCTTCCCCCAACCCACTATTTCTACCACTCTTCATTGTAACAATCTTAACAGAAAACTCGCCTTGGTTGGTAATGTATTCCCGCTTCTTAAACACCAATCATAGCTAGCATGAGCCAAGATCATTAAATCCTTTGCAGGTAAGTGAGCCAAAGACTCACTAATGCAAATGCATTTCAACAGAAAAATATCTACCCTTTACTGCAAGGCAGAATTCCCATTTCTAAACCACTTTTAACCAAGTTTGCTTTAAAAAGAGTCCTATAAATACAATAGTATGACACTATCATTCTCTCTTTGGTTTGACAGTAAGCTCAAATCTTAATAGTATATATTAAAATTTCTAAGATAATGTTACTTTGGAAATACAATTGAGTTGAAAATCTTTCTGTATTGGAATAAAATTTCTTCTATATCATGTATTTGGTATAAAATCTCAGACACAAACACTGCAGAAGAACAAAGAGGAATTACTGATTAAGTACTGGGAACCTTGTCAGAATGGTTTGTGCAAACATCTTCTAAATTCAACCTCATATGTTAGTACAGTTGTAGGTGATTTAATGAGAGTTATCATTTGGAAATGAGTAGCCCTTAACTCTGGTTTTCCCCAGAGGAATGAGAAATCCCAGTGTTGTGGCTGCTTGCATTTAACAGTAGCTCAGCCTTGCCCTGTAAGAAAGTGACGTCCTCCCTTGTGCACTGAGGACCTGGCTCTGAAGTTAGCACCTGTGCTCCACCCCCTGGAGCTACACTTCCAGCAGAGTCTCACACCCTGCACTTCCATTCAGTCAGCAGCAGGAAGACTAGCTTTGGTCATAGCCTCACTGAGCCAAATACAAATAAATAAACAGGGATTAAAAATAGAAAGTGATATGAACTCCAATGGAGTGAAACTTCTCATGGAGCTGATTTAAGAGGTAAAAACCTATTTGTAAGTAAATAAAAGTAAAGACCTAGTTGTAAATAAAGTAAAAGCTATGTAAGATATAGCTGTATTTTAGGGTTCATTCAAAAGAGCCTCATTCATTCTTTGCAAACTATCTGTACTGTGATATGATCTTTTTAAAATTTTTTCACTGTATTCGTCAGTCATTCCTTAAATGTTAATAATACACATATACTACTGTATTAAATATTTTAATATTTACAATTGGAAAAATATATACTGTAGTCACTTATCTAAGTATTTGTCCATTTCATCTTCTATGAAACCATCTTTTTTTACTGCTCGTTTAATGTTGGCACTTTTAAATCTGCGTCTGCTTGGATTAAAACTTCTTCCTTCACTGAGGAAAATGTCATCTTCATCATGCTCTCTACCCCTGCTGCTTTTGTCCCCAGGGAGAAAATTTATAGGGTCCAGGTCTCCTTTGCTGGCACACAGAGAATTCTGGTCACTGCTTTTAGCGGAACCAGTGCTGCTGCGACTGGTACCAAATAGCTGCTCTATCAGGTTACGTTTTTTCTGTTTTGTTATAGTTAAATCCACACTGTCTTCATTAAGTTTCTCCGTACTGTTTCTTCGGCAGTCCAAAAGGCCATTTTGTGGGCAAAGTGGATGTGACTTCCCTGATGATTTTGCAAATGAAGGCACGTAGCTGCCAAATGCAAGTTCATTTGGTGAGACTGGGCGCCTGATGCGTCCTGGATTCTGACCGTTGCCTTCTGAAGTGAAGGGATTGATGTCTGGCAAATGATGACCACTGAATAATCTCTCTGAGGGTTCAGAGGACATGTTTGCTTTGGAGCTTTGCTGCTGAGAGTGCAGTTCAGGTTCCCAATTAGGTAATAATGGCAGAGGAGGGCATTTTAGACTGGAAGAGTCCTGGTGTTCTCTGTTGATTTCATTCAGTTTGGCAAGCAGCAGTTCTCGCTTCCGTCTTCCTTCTTCCTCTTCTACTTGAACAATGTTTTGATTTTGGTACATTTTCAAATGATGTCTTCCAGTGCCCAGTGCTGCCATTACTTCTCTCTCCAGCATGGATGACCTTTGTTTTTGCATTCTAGGAAGTTCTTCTCTTTCCCATTCTGTATAAAATGAAATTTTACAGCAGTCAATATTTTTCAATAGGAAACCTCAACTCTCATTTTTTATAAAAAGAACCTAGTCTTCATTTAATTTGGATATGAACAGTACAGTGAAAATGGACACCATAAATTTCATTTCTATACTTGATATTCTGCATATACTTCATATGCATTGCATTTAAGATTCACAAGTCATATTTAAAGAAAAAATTTGTTCTTCAAATAAAGGATGTGGAAGAAGGTTCTCTGCCCATTTCTTATACCAGATATAGTGTTACACACTGAATGGAGGGTGGTAGGATGGATGGAGAAAAGATTTTTATTTTAAACTTAAAAATAAATTGAACCTCTTGATGTCACACTCTTAGAAAGACATTATCACTTAGGCAGTATTCTGACAGATGCATTACCACAAATCTAATTAAGAGAAAACTTCACATCTCAAATGAGGAACATTCTATTAAAAAACAAAAAGGACCTATATTTACCAGTAATGTATGTCTCCCAAAATATTTTTTAAAGCTAAGGAGCTATTCCAGATAAGAAAATGCTGTAACAGAGAACACTGTGTCAGCTGACAAAACTAGCATAGACAGCCAATTAGAGAAATGTGTTGTATCAAAGTTAAATTTCCTGAGGTTGAAAGCCATACTGGAATGACATGATATAAGAAATTGTCCTTATTTTGGAGAAATACATATGAAAATATTTTAGGGCATGGGCATGTGGTATGCAACTTTATCTTAAACAATCCTTTGGTTATTATTACTGCTTTGCTATTAATCTGAAATTATTTCCAAATTAAGGAAAGTTTAAATATTAAAATATGTAACAACACTATATACATTTGGTAATTTTAGGAAATGACTTACATTCTCCCTGATGTCAGATCATTCCATATAGACTCCAGGAAAAAAAAAGTCAACCAAAGTGACAGTCTATTACTTTATTCCTTTTCCTGATACCCAGACAGAATTGAATTTACACCTAATTTTCTACTCTATAGTTTTACAAGTGAAAAAATTTCCCTTTGCACATTAGCCATAGTGACCTAAACAGAATTTCCATTACATTTTAAATGCATACTCAGAAATGTACATATACTAATTGAAATAACAATTAGTTGTAATTTTATGTTCCATTAACTTTAAGGAGTAAAAAAGATTTCTCTGTAAGCATCTACTATATAACTAACAGAACACATTCAAAGGCTTAGTCTCACTTACACCTTTAAGAAATTTTAGCCAGATGGAAATAAATTTATTCCTGAACTTGATTTTCAGTATCTGAAACCATGTGAATTTATTCACTAAATTTTCACACTAATGGTTGAACATTAAAGATTTACTTTACAAATTAAAACCAAAGAAAAATTATAGGAATATATTCAGCACCTCATAATTCAATAATTTTAATGCTGGGGTTAGTCTACACACCAGAGAGTTCAAGGCCAAGTCAATAAAGACAGTTGTACTTCAGCTGTAGCTTCATCAAGCTTTAGTTAATACACTAGAAATTTTCTTCCTTGTTTGAATTTTCTTGGAGTAATTTTGTCCTTATTCCCTAACCCAAATTGCAAATGAAACATACTTTCTATTTTTTCCTTTTTTTAGTAACTTCATTCAAATGCTTGTGATTCCTCATAGAACGCCCCCTACCACTGTTATCAACCTTTTCGCTTTCTGTAGATCCAACTCATTCCTCAGCTGGCTGTTAGGGGATGTTAACCCTTTCCTCTTCAAAGGGATACAGACTCATTACATGCGTGAACAAACTCTTACCATATTCCAGCTTCTCAAACTCTTGTTTGAAAACATGGATTCCTTGATCTTTAGCAATTTTTTCTTCTCTCTGCAAATTTGGGATTAGAATCCCTGCTTCTTTATGCTCCTTTCTCTCTTCAGATTTCAGGTCCTATAACAAATTTTTTTAGATGCAAGTTCACATGAAGAAAAAGAATAAGCTACTTTAAATACTATAGATTTATCTCCCATAAAGCATGATAGCAACTAAGTTAGAAATAAAGCAAATTTTTAAATAATAAATCTGTAAGTCAGAAGTTACCACCCAGTCAAAGATGCTTCAAAGTACACGAGGTTCTTACTTCAGCTAAAAATTTAAAGAAGCATTTCTAAGCCATATTATAATAACAACAACAACAAAAAAAAAAGGAAAACAGAAATAAAGTCAATACCCTACACAAAATTATAAAGAGAGAAGTTTCAGAAGTATGTTTGCTTTGTACGTTTCACAACAAAATCTGATTAACCAGGTAACCAGAAAGGCTATTAACCAGCTATCAGGGCCAACTGAGATGGTGTTAAACTTAACACAGGCAGAGACAATTACATGGAGTCTTCCAGTTTATACTAGGATATGAGTCTCACCTGTACCTTTAAGCCAAAAGCTTTCAAGGAATAAATTTTGAATTATTTTAATCTAGTAAAAATATACACTTAAATTCCTTCTTTCATATGGTCTCTTTCACATGTATAGTTTTTCTTAATAAAAGTAAAATATCTATTATTAGAAGACTTGCGTAGTAGACCATTGTCCTCTAATATTCATCTACCCCTTCTTCCTGTCAGTTACAAAATACCTTGGGTTTTAGCAGAGCATAGGGCTACTCAACTGGTGACTACATTGGTGAGCCTCCCTTGCAGCTAGACAGGACCAACAGGGGCCGAGTGGAAATATGTATACAAATTCTGATCACATTTAGAAAAGCAAAAACTGCTTGCCCTTCACCTCCTCATTCCTCCTTCTCATTGGGGTGGCGGGCCAGTTCCAACCATAGGGATGAGGACTATACTCTTTAAGTTGGAAGAGCAATGAGATAGAGGAGGACCACCACAAAACAACACTTTCTGCCTATTCTGGACTACCCTTTGACCTTCAGTCTATTACAAGACAAAGAAACTTGTAGTTTGCTTGAGCCATTGTATTCCTAGTCTCTTTCCAATAGCAACTGAGCCTGTACTTTAACTGACGTAGCTCCCATTTGCTGACGCTCTTTCAAGTGGCAGGATCAGTCTTAAGAATTTCAGAAAACCTTGTGATTAGTTATTACACAGTTATTAGTTATTACCACAACCCTAAAGGGTAACACACCTCCATTTTATAAATTGGGAAAATGAAGCTCCAGGAAATCACACACCTAAAAAGTACTGCTAATTCTAAGGCTATATGCTTTTCACTAATATCAAACTGCTGCTCCTGCTGAAATTTATAAATATCAAATACTTTTTACCATCTTAAAGAATTACTTTACGAGTTCATATTCTATCCTTTCAAAAAGACCAAGTTAACACAATCTCCAGTCTCCATGATAGTGTAAATAAAGGAGGAACTACAGCAGATATAGCTAACTTTCTAAATTAAAATAAAATTAAGAAACAAACTAGAGTATACACAGGAACAAAAGTTCATCTTTTCTGTTGTATACAATAGGAGATCTCAGGGTTATGGGGAAACTTTAAGGCACAAAAATACAGAATTATATAAATATTATGGCTCTCTAGTACATGTTTCTTTTGGATTTTAAACACTAAAGAGAAAAATCTCAAGAAAAGAACTTTGCAGTAGTCAGAATGTAAGTCCTATTAAATTAAAGCCCAGCACAGACCCTCTGTGTGCCACTCTAATTCAAATGGTGTAAAGTCAGATTCCACTGCAATCACTTTGCTTAGCATTCAGCTAAATTGTAAAATTCTCCCCCAAATTAAATGAAGTCAAATTCTAACAGGTCATTTGAAAACTACTATAATTTGCTTTTAAACAAAAAGGAAGAAGTGTTTTTAGAGACTATCTCAGTACATACAAGGTAAGAAACTTAGAAAGTAAAATTTCCTTTCCTTCTACCTCCAGCCTAGAAGGCACAAACAGCCTTTTTGAAGCATTTGAAAGATGCGATGTGAACTAAGTCAATCCACAGGAATTTAATAAAAATACACAGGTGCTGTCTGTCTCTCTGTAAGGCTAGTTGCATATTTACAGATACAGCATTAGTGTCACTGCTGAAATTTTTAAATGTTTGAGATTGTGTTTTAGGGAAAACTTCAGACCTAGAGTTTGTTACTTAATCATATTGCTAAACTCACCAAAGTAAGAAGTTTTGGTTCCCATTTGTTTTCATAATATGTAACTCTTCGTGGTGTAATAGAAAATTCTTCTAGCTTCAAGTCTTTACTGGTTTGTACTCCTTTTGTACACTGGTATGTACAATCATATTGGCATGCCACTATTATGAAAATTATTAAATAATTATTCTAATTGTAGTTAATATTGCTAAGATACATGGAATTCAGCTGGTATAAATATTCACCATCTAAATGAGATAATGAAAGTTTTCCTCAGCTCTATAACTACTCACATTAGTTTTTATTTCTAGGATATACTGGCAGTTATGTAATTTGATGACAATTCTAACTATTACAGATTAATAGGATTTACCAAAGTTTGTTTCTAAAGCTTTGTAATTTACAGAAGAAATAATACTTTTTTTGTTTTAAAAAAGTAAAGATACCCCTAACAGGCCCCAGCTGGTGGCTCAATGGATAGACAGGTGCTGGCCTATGAACCCAAAGGTTGCTGGTTCGATTCCCCAGCCAGGGCACATAACCAGGTTGCAAGCCAAGTCTCCAGCCAGGTCCATGGCTGGAGGCAGATGAAAGGCAACCATACATTGATGTTTTTCTCTCTTTCTTCCTGCCCTTCTCTCTAAAAATAATAAAATCTTAAAAAAAAAGAAAGATATGCACAACAATACCAAAGTATTTTTGAGTGAAATTAAATAACTGAAATTTGCTTCACAATAATACTCTGGGGAAAAAAGTTAAAAAAAACCCTAAAATTAGATTAGCAAAACATGTAACTGTTAAAGCTCGGTGATATGTAAAGGTTCATTATACTATAATCTCTAGTTTGCGGTGTGCTAATGAAAAAAAACTTTAGAAATGTAAAATAAAACTTTTATGAACACGGAAAAAACTAGAGAAAGTTGAAAGAATTTCTGAAAATTATTTAATATTAATTATTAAAGTAGTCAGTAATTTAAAGGAAACTTAAAAGTTATTTCAATGAAGTTCTCTCCCCTTTGCCTTTTATTTCAGAATTTATTTTCTTGATAGTAATAGCTACCACATGCCTTTCAACAATAATAACTACTATACCATTTTTTCTTGGTACGTGTTCTTTTTCTTTCTTTGGAGAAGACTGTGGTGGACAATTAGAATATATGTTTTTTAGATCCAGTTGTCTCTCCTTCTCCTGAAAACAAATCCAATACAATTAAGAACAGAGTCTCAGTTTAAAGAAACAGAAATCCTTATCTTGTCAACTGTTATCTTGCCAAATTGGAATATACCTAGTTCAGTTTCCCTTTGTAACCTATCTAGAGAAAGGAATATTTCTAGGATATATGGGAATGGGTAGAGCAATGATTCTCTCTACAAAGTTCAATATATACTGGCAGTTTAAAAAAAAGAGAAGCCCTGGCTGGTGGCACAGTGGATAAGGCAATGGCCTTCGAGCCCAAAGGTCCCTGGTTTGATTCCCAGCCAGGGCACATAACCAGGTCTCCAGCCAGGTCCGTAGCTGGAGGCAGGTGAAAGGCAACCACTCATTGATGTTTCTCTCCCCCTCTCCCTTCCCCCCTCTCTAAAAATGATAAAGTCTTAAAAAACTTTTTAAAAAGAGAGAGAAATATTTATTTCCTACCTGATAGCTAATATTGTCTCCTAGTTTTAGCAACAAAACAAAAAATTTAGTTAGCATCTCTCAAATGTGAGTTATAAATTGTTCATGATTTAAAAGTTAAACCTTTATTAAAAAAAAAAAAAGAAAGAAAGAAAACAACAGTATTCTTGACCACTTTGGGACTATAGCTTCCTCTGAGAATTTGATTAACAAAGTAAAAAAATTCTATGCAATATAGTGAATAAATATTAATTTTTGAATAAAATTTCAACTAATAAAGATCTCAGGATAGAATTAAGAACAGCTGTTTTAACATTAACAAATTTCAATGCTTCCTCTAAACACTGAAAATTAAGGGCATTATTTAAAATAACAGTAAAATTAATCATGGGGTTATCTGAAGAACACTGGATTATTTGGATTATTCAACATGCAACAAAAAAACTCTAGTTCACGTAATTTTTTTACACAATTTTATAACTTATTTCAGTTATGTAATTCCTCTTAGTGCAGTCAGCGTTTCATTTTTGACATGTGTTATAGTGGCAAAAGGGTCTCCAGTTTGATTCCCAGTCAGCACATGCCTGAGTTGCAGGTCATGTCCCAAGTTGGGGGCACGCAAGGGGCAACCACACATTGATGTTTCTCTCCCTCTTTCCCCCTCTCCCTAAAAATGAATAAAATATTAAAATAAAATAAAATGCTTACCTTTAAGTTGTAAAGTAGTTGCTGTAGTTTAGTTTCAAGTACTTTATTTTCATTCTGAGCATTATATGCCCTTTTCCTTTCAGCAAGTAACCGTCGTTGGAAACTATTATTATTCAGTTCAAGGTTTTTCGTTAGTTCCTATGGTATGTGTGCAAACACACAAAAATAGTACTTAAAAATAATTAAACAACATTTGACTTAGCATCAAAGTGATTTTTTAGTAGTACGGTACAAGGCATAAAAACCAGGCTGGAATTACTGTTTCTCAACAAAATAAACTGTGAAATAGACTGACCAATTTAGCACTTAGCTTCATTCTTTTCTTTGTCTCTCTCAATGGTTCATAAATACTTTCTTAAGTGTTTGTCTGAGGCACAAATGGATAGTCATTTAAATTGGGAGCAAAAGACAACTAAAAGCCATGATGAAAAACATGGACTTGTGAGACATGGCCTTTCGAGAATCATGGTTTGGGAACACAGATATGAAGATAGCTATGTAAAATGACACAGCACTATTTAAGGTACAGAGATTACCTTGTACAATATTCCTAAATAAAAACAATAGCCATCTCCAAGGTCTTCAACATGTTCCATTAAGTGTAAGAGAGAACTTAGGGTCAAATATATTCTTTTAGGTAATGTCAACATCACAGTAGCATGAGTCATTCCTTTTTTCCTCTCCCCTTTGCCTTATTTAATTGGACATCCATAATGCAACGAAAGTGCACCTCTGTATAGCACACCAAGATACCCAAGAGATTCATCCCTTTGTACACCCGGAAGTGGGTGGACTGGATCTCAGAGGAGGCTGCAGAGCCAGGAGAGTGACGGTGGCAGCAGAGGTAGGCCAGCTCGACCTTTGTGGCAGAGGATGTGGAGGGTGAAGGTGGTGAGTGGAAGGTGTGCCCTGCTGTGCATGCTGCAGCTGGGAGAACCCACGGCTCTCTCTGAGAAGAGATCACAGTCACTAGGTGAGGGAAAAGGAAAGAGAAGATGAAAGATGCAGAGACATGAAGGGAAGTTTCCTCTATACACCCAGGATATTGGTAAAAGATCCACCCACAGACCTCTGGGACTCCTTCCACTGGAGGATCCCCCACATGGGCAACACCCAAAGCTGCACACACCTCTCCTCACTATTGTGTTGCCACCATGGTTTTTTCTCCTCCAGCATTTTTCAATGCATGAGCTGCTGACCTTAGTGGTGAGTCAGCTTTGGTAAGAGAAACCAAAATGAGTGCTACAGAGCCACCTTCTAGAAAGCAAAAGGCTCCTAATCATGAATCTGTTGAACTGTTAGAATCAAAGTGAACAAAGATGTTCGCTATTTCAAATGCAGCAGCAGAGACGCTTTTCATCAGACACAATGAAAAAATATGCTAACATAATACTACAAAAAGAAAATGACAAGTACCTAATAATCACACCCCAAAATCTAGAATATTGTAAACTCACTGATAAAAGAATTCCAAATAGCTGTTATGAAGAAATCTAATGAGCTATAAGAGAACTCAGGCAATACAATGATTTCAGAAAAAAATGATTGGATAAAAGGAATACTTTACAAAGATGGCATAATTATGAAGAATGCTTTACAAAAGCACTGCAAAGAACAGATCAGATGAAAAATATGCAGGTTTTAAGAACAGAAATTTAGAAGTGATTCAGGTGGAACAAGAGGGAGAACTAAGATCTTTTAAAAGGGACAAAACGCTGCAAGAACTGTCAGACTACATTCAAAGAGCCAACATTAGATTAAAGGGTAAAGCAAAAGGAGAAGAGAGGAAAAAGGGAGCAGAGACTTAAAGACATAACAGTTGAGAAATTCCCAAACCTGAGAGTCCATTCAAGTCCATGAAGTTAATAAAACACTCTATCATCTCAACACAAAAAAAGACCTTATCCAAGTCACATTATATTAAAACTATCTAAAGTCAATGACAAGGAAAGTATATTAAAGGCAATGGAGTAAGGAAAAACACCTCAGCAACCTACAAAGGAACACACATGAGGTTATCAGCAGGTTGCTCAGCAGAAACTCCACAGACTATGAGAGAGTGGAATAACTTATTCAAAGTATTGAAAGACTAAAATTGCCAGCCAAGAATACTCTAGCCAGCAAAGTTACCATTCAGATATAAAAAAGAAATAAGGCTTTTCCAAACAAAAGGTGAGAGGGTTAACCACAACTAGACCTGTCTTATAAGAAATAGTGAAAGGAGCTCTTCAAGTTGAAATGAAATATATAAAAGTACACAAAATTCTAATGAAGATGGTAGACAGTCAAAATTAGAAAACTACATATATATTATTAGAATAGTAATGTTAAACAATTAGAACAATAAAAATACCTATAAACTACAACTTGGTAATAAAATCACAACATAAAAAGATAATTTGTGACATCAAAATTATAAGAGGTGAAGGATAAAACGTTGGTACATTTGCAAATGAATAAAAATAAATTACAGATCCAGTCAAGATGGCAGCGTAGGGAGACATGGATTGCCTGTTCGCACAACTACATCAAAATTACAACTGAGGGAGCAGCTTAGACAAGAACCTAGTATAAAGGAACCATGGACATGGACAACAGGTGGGATTGACTTAGGGGGGAATGGGTAGGTGGGGAGAGGGACAGAGGGGAGCAAAAAGGGGATGGGTGTAATACAACAACAATAAAATTTTTTAAAAAAATTACAACTGAAATATAACAGCCATCAGCCAGAACTGTCAGATTGAGTTGAATGGAAGACTGACAACTATGGAATTAAAGAAACCACATCCATCAAGACTGAGCCAGCAAGCTGGTACCATATCTGAGACTCCATTAGCCTGACTAACATTGGTTGACCTGCCTTGGAGATTCCCCAGAGGTTCCACCCCACCCAATTCACAGGCCCACCTAAGCTGCTTGACCATATGAATGTCTGGTCTTGGCGTCACCATTTCCTAAATATTATCAAATAAGCAACAGCTGGCCTCAGTCAGCTCAAGGCCTGCCAATACCAGCAGCCACCTCACATTCACAGCTCGGCTGTGCCTGGGATCTCCAAGCCCAGCACAAAGAACAGTGTCTCAGATTGTTCTGTAGCTCAGGCTGGGTGCCCTTGGACAGCACCACCAGGAGATCCCACGGCCAGCACACCCAGTGGACAGCTACAGACCATGCTAGAGAATCACCACCCTGCCCCTGAATAACTGATTCAATCCTTGCAACTGACTGGCCTGGGTGAATCCCTCCCATTGGTCTGTCAACAGCAACCAAGGCTCAGGTACAAGAGAAGGGTATACTCAGCCTATATAAAGGGTGCACCTCAAGTACCCAGCTTGGGTGATAGGGGAGGCTGTGCCACTATACCCTACAGGACACTTGTTACCTTAGGTCATGCTACCAAGACACAGAGCACTCAATACACAAAAACAAACAGGGAGCTTGCCAAATTGAGGAGGCAAAGAAAAGTAGCCCGAATGAAAGAACAGAACAAAACCCCAGAAAACAGAACGAAATGAAAGAAACAGAAGCAAGCTATCAGATGCAGAGCTCAAAGCACTGGTGATCAGGATGCTCAGAGAAATAACTGAATATGGCTACAACATAAAGGAAGAAGTGAAGGTTATATAAAGCGAAATAAAGAAAAATATACAGGAAACCATTAGTGACAGGAAGGAAGCCTGGGTTCAAATCAAACATTGAGAACAAAAGTAAGAAATAAACACTCACCTGGAACAGAAAGAAGAAGTAAAGAAAACACAAACACACAAACAAAAATGAGGAGATGATTAAAAACCTCTGAGATAACTGTAAACATACCAAATCTGAATGATAGGGGTGCCGGAGGAGAAGAGGAAGAACAAGAACTTGAAAATTTATTTGAAATAATAATGAAAGAAAAGAGGAGCATACCAAAACACATCATAATTAAAACACCAAAAGTTTAAGATAAGGAGATAATCTTTAAAGCAGCAAGAGAAAGGCAGAGTTACCCACAAAGGTGTTCCTATAAGACTCTCAGCTAATTTCTCAAAAGAAACTTTGCAGGCAAGAAGGGGCTGGCAAGAAGTATTCAAAGTAATGAAAAGCAAGTACCTAAAACCTAGATTACTCATCCAGAAAATCTATCACTTAGAATGAAAGGCAGATAATAAAGTGCTCCTCAGACAAGGTAAAGCTAAAGGAGTTCATCTTCACATGAAATGTTTAAGGGACTTATTTAAGAAAAAGAAGAAAATCAAAACTATGAACATTAACATGACAACAAACTCACAACTACCAACAACTGAATCTAAAAATTAAAATAAACAAAACCTAAGAAAACAACCAGAACAGGAACAAAATCATAGGTATAGAGATCATTTGGAGGGTTATCAGCAAGGTGGTTGGGGGAAGTGAGAAGGGTGAAATAGTGCAGGTATCAAGATGCATAATTGGTAGGAACAAATATACAGCGTAGGAGTCTTGGCTGGTGTGACTCAGTGGATTGAGTACCAGCCTGCAAATGAAGAGTCACAGGTTTAACTTGCAGTCAGGGTACATGCCTGGGTTGGGAGCTAACTCCCTAGTTGGGGGCTTGTGAGAGGCAACCACACAGTGATGTTTTTCTCCCTTTCTTTCTCACTCCCTTCCCCTCTCTCTAAAAAAAAATAAATAAATAATAAAATATTTAAAAAGAATAGTATAGAATAGGTGACACCAAAGAATTTATATGCACAACCCATGGACATGAACTAAGGTGGTGGGGTAGGGGGACATTGCTGGAGGGAAAAGGGTACTGGGTAGAGGGGAACAAAGGAAAAAGAATTAGGACAACAGTAACAGCATAATCAATAAAGTATATTTTAAATAAATTGTTATCAGCAGTAAAAAAAACAATTTTATCTATGGGATGTTCTATGTAAACCTCATGGCAACCACAAAGCAAAAACATGAAATAGAAATATGAAGCATAAAAGGGGGGAGGTTGAGCAAATCACCATGGAAAATCACCAACTTTCCATGGTGACAGAAACAAGGAAAAGACAAAATAACCAAAAGACAAAAGATAAAATGGTAATAAATCCTTACATATCAACAATCAACTTGAATATAAATGTACTGTTCACTGATCAAAAGGAAGGGTGGATGGATGGATAGAAATACAACACCCAACTACATGCTGCCACCAGGAGGCTTATTAGAGCGCTAAAGACACATACAGACTCAAAGTGAAGTGATGAAATATGATATTCCAAGCAAACAAAAATCAAAAGATGGTGGGGATAGCTATACTTACATCCAACTAACCAGACTTCAAGCCAAAAAAGGATAATAAGCAAAGAAGACCTTTAGGTAATGATAAAGGGGTCAAACATCAAGATGTAACATTCAATCATAAATATATATGCTCCAAACATGTAAGCACTGAAATACATTGAGCAAATACTAACGAATCTTAACAGAGAAACAATATAATAATCTAGGAGACTTTAATACCCCACGATCATCAATGGATACATTTTCCAGACAGAAAATCAGTCAGTAAATGTTGGAATTAAACCACATTTTAGAACACCTGGACTTAAAAAACATGATGGAATAATCCATTCAACAGCAATACAATACACATTCTTCTCAAGTGCACATGAAAACATTTCCCATGATATATCACATAACTGGACCCAGAACAAATCTTAGCAAATTCATGATTGAAATAATACCAAGTATCTTTTCTCATAAAAAATGGCACAAAACTGTAATCAAAATAAGAGAAGTGAAACAATGTACAAATAAGTGGAAACTAAAAAGCACATGTCTAAAAAACCATTCAGTCAAGCAAAAAATTTTTTAAAAAGGAGGGGATTATCTCTAAATAAATAAAAGTGGGAATACAACACAAAAAAATCTTATGACATGCAACCAAAGCAGTTCTGAAAGGAAACTTCACAGCAATAAATTCACATAGTAAGAAACTGGAAACACTTTAAATAAACAACCTAATTTTATACCTCAATGGACTAGACAATGAAAAAATTAATCCCAAAGGTAGAACCAGGAAGGAAAAACTAAAAATCTGGGAAACGTAGCAGAAACAAGCAAGGGAAGCAGACAAAATGGAGTGCCGAAGAAATGAAGAAACAGCATGAAGCTCTAGAAAATGAACTAAACAAAAGGATGAAAAGCAATCTATCAGGTATAGACTTCAAAACACTGGTTATAGAGATGCTCAATTAACTTAGGAGAAGAACAGATGAAGTCAGTGAGAACTTCAATAAAGACATAGAAAAACGACAACAACAAAAAATAATAATAATAAAGAATACACCCTGACCAGTGTGGCTTAGTTGGTTGGGCATTGTCCACAAAGCAAAAGGCCACTGGTTCGATGCCTGGTTAGGGCACATGACTGGATGTGGGTTTGGTCCCTGGTTAGGTCACATATAAGAGGCAACCGACTGATGTTTCTCTCTCACATCAATGTTTCTCTCCCTTTCCCTTCTCTCTAAAAATACATAAATGAAATCCAAAAGAATATAATAACCGAAAAGAAGATATAATGGAGGGAATCAACGGCAGATTAGATGAAGAGGAATGAACCAGTGATTTGTAACAAGGTAAAGGAAAACACCCAATTGGAACAGCAAAAAGAAAAAAAAACACACACAGAAAAAATAAAGACTCTATAAGTTATCTCTGGGACAACATCAAGGATACCAATATTTGACTTAAAGGGAGACCAGAAGGAGAGAGAGACAGCAGGAATTCAAAACCTATCCAAAGAAATAATGAATGAAAATATCCCTAAACTTGGGTAAGAAAATAGACATACAAGTCCAAGAAGTTCAGAGTTCCAATCAAGAAGAACCAAAAGAGGAGAGACCTAAATTAAACATAAGTAAAATGCCAAAGCAACAATATTAAAAGCAGCAAGAGAAAAGCAGGTAGTTACATACAAGGGAGCTTCCCTTAAGTCTATCAGCAAATTTTTCAACCCAAACTTTGCACTTAGCACCACTAAGATTACTCTACCCAGCAAGGCTATGCTTTAGAATAGAAAGGGAGATAACAGGCTTCCCAAACAAGAAGAAGGTTAAGGAGTTCATCACCACTAAACCATATGATAAGAAAAATTAAAAGAACTTCTTTAAGTAGAAAAGATGAAACATATGAATAAGAAAAAGAGGAAAAAAATATTCTTGCTGACAAAGACAAACAATAAGCAGCAGATTAACACTATGAATCTAGTACAAACGTTAAAAGGCAAAGTAGAAAGATCATGTATAATTGCAATAATAAATTAAGGAACACACAAAAGAAGTAAAATAAATGACAAACACAAACATGGAGGAGGTGAGTAAAATGTAGTAATTTCAGAATGTGCTAGAACTTAAGCAACGATCACCTTCAACTAGACAGAGACAAATGTAGCTTGGTACTTGTGAATCACATGGTAACCACAAAACAAAATCTACAAGAGATATAGATAGAAGAAATAAATACATGGAATCCAAACTCAACACTATAGAAAGTCATCAATATACAAGAAAGAGAGCATGAGAATAAGGGGACAAAGAAGAATGACAAAAATAATCAGAAAACAATGAACAAAATCAGAGTAAGTACATACCTATCATGAATTACTTTAAATGTAAATGGATTAAATGCTCCAGTCCAAAGGCACAGGGTGGCTGAATAGATAAAAAACATGACCTGTACTTAAACTTCCTACAAGAGACCCATTTCAGATGGAAAGACACACAGATATGGAAAGAGATATGTCATGCAAATAGAAATCTTTAAAAAACTGGTGTACCATACTTAGACAAAATAGACTTTAAAACAAGGGCTGCTAAAACACATAAAAGGGCAATTCATAATGATAAAGGGATCCATCCAACAAGAGGATATAATTCTTGTGAATATCTACACACCCAACATCCCCTAGAAACACCTAAACATGTAAAGCAAATATTGACGGATATAATGGGAGAGTTCAATAGTAAGAGTTATAGTAGGGGACTTTTAATATCCCATTGACATTGATGTATTGATTATCTGGACAGAAAATCAACATGAAATAAGTCACCTTATATGACACATACATTTAATTAATATTTTAAGTGACACATATGGACTTAATTATATGTTTGGAACATCGCAGTCCAAAGCAGCAGAACATACATTCTTTTCAAGTGTATAAAACATTTTCCAGGATATACCACACAATACTCGACAAACAAGTATTAATATTTAAGAAGACTTATTTCATATCAAATCAAAGTAATATAAAATAGAAATCAACTACAGGGAGAAAACTGAAAAACACAAACATGGTGGCTGAATAACATGTTATTCATGATATTCAACAATGAATAGATTAATAATGAGATCAAGGAAAAAAATCAAAATATACCTAGGACAAAAGAAAATGAATACACAATGACCCATAATGTAGGGGACACAGCCAAAATAGCTCTTAAAATGAAATATACAGCAATATAAGCCTACCTCAAGTAACAAGAAAACTCTCGAATAGACAATCTAAGTTTACACCTCCAGGAATTAGAAAAAGGAGAACACACACAGTCCAAAATTAGTAGGAGAAAGGAAATAATAAAGATCAGATTGAAAATAACAGAATAGTCCAAAAAGAAGAAAATATCAACAAAACCAAGTACTGGCTCTTTCAAAACATAAACACCTTCAGCCAGGCTCATCAAGAAAAGGTGAGAAAGGATCCAAATAAATAAAAGCAGAAATGAAATAAGAGAAGTGACAACTGACATAAAGAAATATAAAGAACTGTAAGGAAATTACGGGAAACAATTGACAACCAACAAATTTTACAACCTGGATGAAATGGATAAATTCTTAGAAACACACAACATTCCAAGGCTGAATCAGGAAGAAATAGTTCATGTGGACAGAATGACCAATTACTACTACCAAAATCAAATCAGTGATCAGAAACTCCCAACAAGCAAAAGCCCTGGACCAGATGGCTTCACAAGAGAATTCTACCAAGGATTCAAAGAAAAAAATGAGTACCTATCCTCCTCAAACTACTCCAAACAACTAAAGAGAAAGGAAGGCTCTCAAACTTATTTTACAAGGCCAGCATTCCCTGTTGCAAAACCAGATACAGCCTACAAAGAAGAAAATTATAGGACCATATCCCTCATAAATGTAGATGCAAATATCCTCAAAAGTATATTAGCAAACCAAATTCAGCAATACATTAAAAAGATCACACACCTAGATCAAGCGAGATGATTTCTCAGATGCCAGGTTGGCTCAACATCCTCAATTCAATTAACATGATAGACACATCACAAACAAAATAAAGTTTAAAATCATATGATCACATCAGTAGATGAAGAAAAGGCATTTGACAAAATCTCACTCCCATTCATGATAAAAAGGTCTCAGCCATGTTAGTAGTACCTCCGGTACTCGTCATTAACTTGTTCCAGAGCTTGAGACAAGTGCCACAACTGATGAGCACCCAATGGTGAAGTATTTTCTCTTGCAGGGCGGTGCTGTGACTCATACAGCTTCTATCAAGTGTGACGAGCCCTGAGCAAGCACCAAGTGCTGAAACATTTTCTTCTTGTCAAAATGCAACAAGTACAGGGTTTGATAAGTTCTGAAGCCAATGAAAACTAAAGTACTACCTTAAAGGCACCTAATAAATATACTGCAAAAGCTAATTTATAGTTCTGACTTAACTTAGCTCAAAGAGCTCTCTTAGCATACTTTATTCCCATGCTTTCTCCTTACCTTTGCTTTCCAAGCTACATCCCAATTATTAACAATTCTAAGCCTTAACTCAAGTCTGCTCAGGTATACATACATATACATGTTCAAACACAATGTATATATAGCAGGTAATATCTAATAAAAGTTCCCTGTGTAACAATTACGGAGTAGTAGTACCCTTTCACTCTTTCAAGAAAAAAATCTTTTTTTTAAATCTCCTATATTCTCAGACTAGTAACTCAACATTTTTCTACCCATCTCTCATATCAGTTTTCATTTTGGGGAGTAAGAGCATGCCATCTCCAAAAGGTATCTTTCAGAAATGTTCAAAAAAATAAAAACGAAGTACAGTTCATGGGGCATGTCTTAAGTAATTGCCCCAAAATGTCAGTTTCAAAAACAATTATATAGTATTTTCAATTTAGAGAAACAATCAGATAAATAAATAGTGTATGGCCCCAAAATAACTATGATTCACAGAATTAAAAATTTATCAATTAACTGTGGCCCTTTACATATATAATCTTTTGCACCTTTCACTTAAATATACAATGTTAACTGTTTCCTAATCTCTTAGTGAGAAAAATCCTACAAAAATCTTCACTTGCAAGCAAATGAACTGTAATGAGCTATCCTACTACAGTGCATTAAACACCCAATGAAAAATAATACAAAATAGCACAATTAGAAGCTGTAGAAATTTTACCTTGATTCTTCTTCTGGTGTCATCTAATTTTAATTCTGCTGCATTTAGTTTCTTTGCCAAATCATTTCGTTCAGGTAGGTGTCTCGCTTCAGAGATGTTTTTTAATTTCAGTAAAGAAAATTTTGTCTTACATAGTTCATCTTCTGTTTCTTTCGCCCTTTTCTCAGTTGCATATTCTTTCTCTTGAGCTTTTCTTAACCGTTCTTGGAGTGCTGTAATCTCATTGTCATGACGAGCAATAATTTGCGAGATTTTCTTTTCTCTATCTTCAAACTTACTCAGGGCTTTCTCCTGTCTGTGCTGAAGCCTTTTCAAAACCTTATTTTCTTTTAGAAGCTCAGGTAATTTGACATGGAGTTCAGTTACTTCATTCTGCAACTCATTGATTTTTAGCTGTCTTGAAGCAAGAACTTGTTTGGTAACAAGGTCAGTATCTCTCTGAGGTGGCTCTCTACTGAGACGCTGAGAGCGAAATCCTGCTCCCTTTCTGTTTGGTGGGCCCTTAGGCCATGGTTTCCTAGGGGCTAAAGAAGAAACAATAAGGTAAAGTGAAAGCTGTACCAAAAGTAGCAGTACTTTGCATCCCAGCAAGTTGGATCTATTAACATTCTTTATTTATTCTATTCCTTAACATAGGATTTTACAGTATTCAGTTAAAAATCAAGTTTTCTTTAGAGCTCTTGATACAATGTTGTTATAAGAAACGTTTGGAATCTTTTAAGAAAGTTCAAGAATATTCAGAGCCATCAAAATGATATCACAATAGTTTATAGGGAATTATTTTACATTGCTTTAAAAGACAGCAGTATCAGGGTTTACCATATCTAAACTTACAGTAAGATAACGAGTCAGAATTCAAACACAGCCATCATCAGCATCAGCACAGTGCCAAGTAATGGACAAATGATGGACAAAACATTGTGATATTCACGTCATCTGTGCCAAGCTATCTGGACAAGATCATCATTTGAAATGTGGAAATGTTCAGTTTCCTCTAACTTAATTATAACTCTTTTTCTTTATTTGGTGAAATAGGATGACAACATGTGTAGTCAGAAGGTTTGGGTTTGGGACTCAAGATTTACTACTAAATAGCTCCTTGGGCAACTCAACTAAACCTTTCCAGGCCTAGTTTCCCCAACCATGGAATGAGGGTAACACCACCTACATAATTATGCTGTTTTGAAGATTAAATCAAGTATGCTTGTAAAACAAAATTCTCCACAAATATTCTTTGTCAGTAATAAGAACTACAGCAGTACCAAGGTGATTCTAAATGCTTTCTCAGGGGCCTTCTTTTTAGAAATGACATTTTGGGTATGTCGGGTTAAATAAAATATATTACAATTAAGTTCACCTGTGTTTTAAATGTGGTTACTAAAAATCTAAAATTATATGTGTGGCTTCCATTTGTGACTTGCATTTTATCTCCACTGGACAGAAATGCTCCAATTTTAAACTGAAGAGTCCATCATTTCCGTTTTCTTTCTTTTCCAACAAAACTGAATTAACAGAGTTTTGTTATTTGTATGACATTATGGAATATATACTAAGCTCTTGGAATGACAGAAACTTTATACATAAAATGATTATACATAAAGATGAATGAATGCTCATTACTCCAAATCTCTTTTCTCTTTTTAAAAGATTTTATTCAGTATTTTTAGAGAGAAGGGCAGGGAGGTAGGAAGAAAGGGAGAGAAACATCAATGTATGGTTGTCTTTCACCTGGCTCCAGCTACAGACCTGGCTGGAGACCTGGCTCGCATCCTGGTCATGTGCCCTGGCTGGGGAATCAAACCAGTGACCTTTGGGTTTCCCAGGCCAGTGCCAATCCACTGAGCCACCAGCCAGGGCCAAATCTCGGATTTTTACATAAGGAGTTACACTGCTCAGCGAACAAGATGTCCTATGAATAAAAACTTGTTTAACTTAAAAGTTGACGCCTATGTAAGAATTGGGATAAATATTTTCCACTAATGTTTTACTTCCAAGTATTTAGTCAGTATTTAGAAAGAGCTTTCACAATCAGCATTTTGACATCCTAAAAATCTAAACATTTACTTTGAGCATATTCTGTTTGTATGACTATAAACTAATAAAAGTATGCTTAACTGGAACTCTAAAAAATTTACCAGCTTTCATGTAAGCTAGGTCTCCAGCCAGGTCCGAAGCTGGAGGCAGGTGAAAGGCAACCATATATTGCTGTTTCTCTCCCTTTCTTCCTCCCTCCCTGCCCTTCTCTCAAAGAATAATGAATAAAAAAGTTTTAAAAAATCTTTACCAGCTTTCATCAACCTTTCTTTACTTTCATTTTTAAAACTATCAAGAAGAAAGGTGGTGCACTAAGTGGGTAAGAAGAAATATGACTCACTGCTACTGATATTATTCTTCATCTGTCCCGTAAGTCACCACCAAAAAGAGGGTGAGAAAATGATGTCTTTTTTCTTCCATTAGGAATTAAAAATAATCTATGACATTTAAAAAAGATAAACTATGTAGCTACAAAATCTCAAGGTGTTTATTTTACCAAAAAAAAAAAATAATAATGTATAACAATGCAAACATGAATAACCTAAACTATTATTAAATTTGATCACATATATAACTTATAATGGAGCACAATTTTATTTTTAAAAATCATAAGATATGCTGAAATTTAAAATGAGAAAGAATTACTGTCAACCACACAAATATGTGAATTTAAATATTCAAGGTATTGTTTTAATCATATTTGTTCTTTCCTTAGTCTACACTGGTGACTGCATCATAAACCAAGGGAAATTAGCTTAGTGTTTAAGGAAAGGTAGCAGTTTGGTCCTGTTACTTATATCTAGGGTACATAAATTATCATAGATTTTAATTCAGAAGATAATGCAAAGCAGAAAACTGTACAAGTCAGATTGAAGACAATAAATACAATTTTTTATAAGTGATGTTAGAACTGTTTTACAACTTTTTATGAATTATCTTTCTCAAATAAGATATGGTTAAAGAAGTTCTGGCTCTTTAATAGTGTGGCCTCCAAACCTGCTCTGGGCAAAGAATGAAGAATCAAAGTATTCCTACTGATATGTATGTAAATTATTTATTGGGAATAAATAAGCATTTTCCAATGTTTAATCCTAAAGTCTGTTTTTAATTATATAAAGCAAAAGTTTAATATCAAATTATGCTCTTAACCATCAAATCAAAACAAGAGGCTCACATTGAGAACAGACTTGGAAGAAGAGACCAAAATCCTGCATCACTGTACTGCAAAAACAAAGCAAAACAAAACAGCAAAGGAAAAGGAAACAAAAATGGAGGGTGAGAGGGAAGGAAGGACAGACTAATACCCAATTACCCAATTGATAACAGTATGAACATTTCTGAAAAGGGACATCAGGGGTTGTTTTCAAGAGAAACATACATTCTTGCAGCTTTCTTAAAAAGGTAATATTATGTATTTCAAAGTAAAAATTTACATGGGCAATTTTAATTATACTGCTGCTTAAATCTTTTCAATGGCTACTTATTCTCCAACAGCAACAATCAATATATTAGCACAGGATTCAAGGTGTTTCAGGATCTGGCCCCCATTTTCCATTTCAGATTCCAATTTTACCATTCCATGCCTTGCAATGTAAACTCTCACCAGTCTAAGCTACTTCGGGCACAAGTGTGTTGTTGCATTTACTGATTGTAACCACCTTATTTAACTTAGCTCATTTTCTATAATGTATATAGTGTGCTTGTAGTCCTTACACATTTTATTACTAAGTACACATTGAAGTTTTCTTAACCAGGCACTTAAGATGAAGAGCTTTCTAGAATATTACCTAGTCAGATGTGTATTAGTACCAGTTCCACACTTTACTGTTAGTACCAGTAACACTTTAACAAGAAAAATTATTTCTAATTATTAATCTTGTGTGGTACAGTTCAATAGAAAACAGACTGGTAATCTCAAGTCCCAAATTCTATTTCTAGGTTTAATTTGAACTTTTGCAGTTAACACTGAATTACCTAGGGTAAGTAATTTTACTCAATATAAAAATAATGCCTCTTAACCACTTTATATCAATGTTTTCACTATGTTTTTGAAATGAAGACTAATTAAGGTACAAATGTTTCTTTTGGTTTTTTCTTTTGCCTTTACAATACCCTAAAAACTACAAGCATTATTATTTAAGAAGAAAATAAAATGAGGAGCCTTAAGATTCTTTCTTTTGCATATAGAATGACTTTGTATATAACATAGGCTAATGCACAGTTCCATGAGCAACATTTATATAAATTTAAAAATATACGTATATTCTACTCAAAATGGAAATTAGCCCATTTCCACACATACATTAATATACAAGTGAATACAAGTGTTTCCTTCATGCAAGCTTTCCTAAGTACTCAGAGTGAGTCTTCTAGGTCTACCGGACTCTCTTAGAGAATGCTTACCTTGGCGATGCACTTGTCTGTCTGAAAATTGTCCTCCAGGGTATGGTCCCTTGTTTCTCACAGGTGAGAAGGGACTGACAGGCAATGACCTGCCAGAAGACTGTGTTGAACTCCCAAAGTCAGACGAATAATAATTGTCTGCGTTAGTGTTTTGGTCAGTATCTGGGCTTCTTCCTCTGTTCTCCATGGTTTTGAAAATAGGTGTTCACCAATTTCAAATTCTTTCTCCCAGAAAAATCCACAAGAAGCCTGAGGAGCAAGTTTTAGTCTTTAGATCATGGTGAAAATATCTGTCTGCACAATTTGTTTTCTCTCTGTTACCTGTAGTCCACAATTCACATTAGCAATTGAAGAAACACTTTTTTCCTCTATAGCTAATGAAGGGAGAGGGAAACTCGTCATATGAAGTCTGTTCCCAAAGTATCAAGTCAATGTCAATATAATTAAAACAGTTTGCAAGGCCAATACTTTTGGGACAGACCTCGTATATCATGAAATAGATTTCCACAGTGAATTACAATGAAAGGTACTAAAAGCAAACTAATATACTACTTACAGTTTGAAAAAGAGGTTATACTTTAATTTGTGTATATTTCCACATATAGTTACTTACAGTATTTGGAAAAAGGCAATCTGGCCAAGTTAAGAAAAAGAACATGTAAAGTACCTGACACATAATTGTTTCTGAATAAATGTTAACTACGATTGACCCCCTTGAATATTAAGATTTAAAATAAACACAAAATATTTTTAACAGGTGACTAATGATCAACTAATGACGGGGTGCGATGGTAAACAATAAACACAAAATATTTGTAACAGGTGACTAATGATCAACTAATGATGGGGTGGGATGGTAAACAATCAGCCTGCTAATAAGAACAAGGAAAAATATCTAAGATTGACTACCTAAAAATGTAACACTAAAGTATGTGAATGTTTATCAAATTAAGACACTTGACGACTTTCTGTCCCGGGCTGCGGCAGCGAGAGGAGCCCGCCAGGTCTGCCCCTGCAGCGGACGGCTATCCGGAACTGCTCCCGCCTCCAGATCCAGAGGATCGGCGCACACGGACAGCACTGCACCCACCCCCGTTCTCTGAAGGCCCCCAACTCCCTCCGCTACAACAGGCTGACTCACCGCAGGACCGTGGGCTCGGAGCCAGTGGCCAAGGCAAAGGTGTGGTGGTCCTCATGCAGCCTAAGAACCGGATAACGAAAGCCGACCACCTCCTCCCTGCAGCCCACCATGGACAAGAACGCCGGGGCCACCCTGAGCAGCACCTGGCACTTGATCCGCGATAACAAGTACCGCCCGGATCTGCTCAGGGCTGCTGTCCGCAGGGCCAGGGCCACCATCTGCAGGGCCAGGGCCATCCTGCACAGCCAGAAGCCCCTGATGGTGAAGAGGAAGCAGACCCATTCCAACCAGTGCTCATGAGCATGCCCTCCCCCAAAGCAATAAAGGTATCAGCCAACTTTCTTCAAAACACGAAATAAAACAAACAAACAAAAACCACTTGATGAAAAGCATTTGCAATATGACTGGTAAACTGTGACCATTCTTAACACATAAAAGTCATACTACCCAAGAAAAATAGGGCAAAAGGTAAATGGGCAAATGTTTACATGGTAAAACCCACAGCAGGAAGTATAAATATTAGGCACATAAAAATATTCAACCTCAGGCCCTGGCTGGTAGCACACTAGATGAGGTGCCAGCCTGCGAACACAAAGGTCGCTGGTTCTATTCCCCAGCCAGGGTACATAACCAGGTTGCAAGCCGGTCTCCAGCCAGATCCGCGGCTGGAGGCAGGTGAAAGGCAACCATACATTGATGTTTCTCTGTTTCCCTCCCTCTCTGCCTCTCTCCCTTCCTCTCTTTCTAGAAATAATAAGTAAAATCTTTAAAAACAAAATATTCAACCTCAAATACCATTTAAAAACCTATCAAATTATCAAAGATTTTTCAAAACAACGTTCTATGCTGCCAGAATGACTACCAAGAAAACAGCCACAGCATTTTTTGAAAAATCACTGGCAAGATAAAATGAAAAATTATGCTTTTAACCTTTGATCCAACAATTCTTTTACTGGATACTAAGATAATAACCCTACCAAACAGGTTATATGCATGAGTTTAATGCAGTACATTTTTAAAAAAGAAAGACGCAGCAACCTGAATATCTAACCCTTGTGTAAAAATTAAGAATATTGTAAAAATCAATACAGCATATCATGCAGCTGTAAGAAATGTTTACAAAAAGCCTGTTAACAAAAAAAAAAAAAAAAAAGCCCTATAATGGTTTAGAAAAGAATCAAATGGGTATATACAATACAATCTCAACTCTGAATATTCATTAAAAACATTATTTAATCTGAACTCAGAAACTGAAAAAAATTTGCAAAGCAAAGGGCATAAGTACACCAAAATATTGTCTGTTTGGGCAACTGGAATTTTAGATGATTTTATCACCCAATATCTTTTTATTTTTAATAGTTATTTTTATAGTTACAATACTTTTAATAATTAGAAGAAACCAAAATCCCATTGATGAAATTAGTGTTAAAAGTATAGTGGTTCTAGTAATATACAGAAAAAGACATACACAAAACAGCACTACTACTATTCTGTTCATTGAAGCACTAATATAGCAGGTTAGCACTACTGTAACAGTTAAGGACTAAACCAATCAAAATAACCATCAGTAAGAACCCGGTGTATATACACCTAAATATCCACACAATAAAGTACACTATCGTGAAGCTACTAAAGAGATGCGGACTATTGCATAAATTCTCTGCAGTCCAGAGTTATCTGCAGGATATATTACAAAAAAAAAAAAAAAGAAGATGAAGAAAAGTATAATGTACTACCATTTATCAAAGAAAAAGGGTTATAAATATATATAATTATATATATATATATTTAATATATACATTTTTTATTGCTATGTTACATTCTTCTCATTTTTCCCCCTCTGCTCTCCCCTTCCCCACCTACTTATCCCCCACCAAGATCAATTCCACGTGTTGTTTGTTTCCATGGGTCATGCTAATTTTATATATTTTTAACAAGAGAATAAACACCTAATTTTTAAAAGGGAGGGGTCTCTAGGGCAGGCTATGGAATAGAATTTTCAGCAGGAACAGAAATGTTCTATAATCTGTGCTGTCCAGGATAGCACTGGCCACATTTAGCTACTGCACACTTCAAATGTGGAAAGTGAGACTGAGGAACTAATTTTTAATTTAGTTAAATTTTAATTAATTTAGAATGTAAAAGCCACATATACTGTTGGTTAACTGATTGAACACAAAGTTGCAGGGGAAGAGAGAAAACAGAGTTTAGGGGTAAGGACAGAAGCTAGACTTCTTTGTCTGTAACTTGTAGACCTGAATATGGAACCTATAATTTTTAGAAATTCGATTTTCAAAAAGCAATTCCTATGAAATAAAATGAAACAAATCAATCTAACTAGATATACAGTTGGTGGCAAAACCACACAGATTAATCAGCTCAAATGACTTTAAAACACAATGATTTGACTTTCTGTCCTTAGTGAGATACGTCCTACCAACAAAAAAAGTACAATTTTTTCAATATTAAAAGAAATTAATATAAGCTAATTTTGGTTTTTAAAACTCTGTAATCCGAAATTTGAATTAAGTATGAATTTGTGATGGATTTTATATTAGGAAAATGATTTCTAGCTCTGTCCATTGAAAAACTCCTAAGACAAGGAACAAATAAATTGCAAACAACATTCCTAGCACCCAGATGTGGTATCTAAATACTATTTCCCTTTAGAAGTACTAATGCTCCAAATGAAACACCTTATCCCACATCTGGGGGAGGACAAATCTATGAATCTGGAAGTGTGGTTACTCTAGAAAGCAAGGAAGTTATCAGACACTAGATGGAGTGTCAAAGGGGCTCAGAAGCCAATTTGAAGGAGCCCATACTGTAAGGGGGATATAAAGGGTTAACGGGGGATGTAAGGAAGCCCCCCTTAATGGCCCTGGCTAAGCCCCCCCCCCCAAACGGCCTGTAAGGGGGATGTTAAGGGTTAATGGCCTTGGCTCTTGGGCAGCAAGCAGCTTGAGTGTGATGGCCTTGGCTCCTGGATGGGAGCCAGCTGTAGCCAGCTTGAGTGATAAGAAAGGCACTGAAAAACTAGCTTTAATTTCTATGTCTGCTTCTGTAACCTTGCAAGGCCAGGGGGTGAAACTTCAACTGTAAAAGTTGCTTTTTGCCTTAGCTCAGGGCCCAGAATTTGGAGAACAGCTTCTCCTCTGGGACCGCGCGTGAATAAGGATCATACTTCCCCAGTGTTTGGTCAGTTTCCTTCTGAATTCTGGTAGAACAATACTAGCAAAAGATGGAACTTCACCATCAATAAGAATTATATCAGAAAAAGATTAGAACACATTAGGTACATTAAATCTATCAGGTCACATGATACTTTAAAATTTTAGTCACCTTTGGGAGATGCTAGGGAACCAACTTATTTACCTGACAAGTGATATGATAAAGACAAAAAATCAAACATGTATCTTGCCTATATTGTTATAAGCCGTATCACAAAATAACAAAACAGAAGGAGCTTAATGGGAAGGATTTCTTTCCAGAATTATTCTAGCTAATAAATGAAAAACAAAATTAAGAATGACAGAACCAGAATATTGCCACTTTGTAGCTACTAATGAAATCATGAAGCTAGACGGTGATCAGTAAGACTGCTAACAGCACAAAATAGAAATGGGCAGACACTGTGCGCCTCCTGATAGGACACCTATCAGGAGGACACCTCTGAATACACATCCCCCACTACAGAAAACAAAACACTAAATCTGATTCTGATCAAATCTATAAATGTTAAATGATAATTTACAGAAAATACACGAGACAGATGTACAAGGAAGCAAAATCCAGACTGGCAAATTCTATTAGGAAAAACTGATTTCTTTAACTCATGCAGAAAAAGAAAAGAGGGGGATGGTTATCTTTATATTAAGAAAGTCTGAAAGGAAACAAGTAATTACAACCTATGACTCTTTTTTCAATCCTGATGCAAACAAAATATGGAAGACACCCTGCCTGGTGTGGCTCCGTGGACTGAGTTCCAGCTTCTGGTCAAGGGTCACTGATTTAATTCCCAGTCAAATCACATGCCTGGGTTGCAGGTGGCAGCTGGGGGTGTGAGAGAGGCAACCACAGGTGAATGTTTCTTTCCCTCTCTTTCTCCTCCCTTCCCCTCTCTCTAAAAATAAATAAAATCTTTTAAAATAATAGAAAAAAATTTATAAGATAATGGAGAAAGTTTACACTCTGAATGGATATTTAATGATATTAAGGAATTATTATGGCTTTAGTTGAGATAATGATATTGTGCTTATTATTTAAAAGGAATCCTTGTCTTTTAGAGATACATACTGAGATATTTATAGATAAAATTAAATAATGTCTGGGGTTTGCTTCAAAATAGCCCAGGGGAAAATAAGTAAAGGCAGAGATGAAATAAAATTGGCCATGAATTAATTAATGTGTAAAGAAGACAACAGAGACACGTGGTTTCAATACTCTCTATTTCTGTATTTGTTTGACACTTTCCTTAGTAAATAAAGTGTTTTTAAAGTAAGCAAGCAAACAAACTTTGATTTTACTTCATGGTATATTTAGTGCCTAGCAATCAATCTCATTCCTTATGATTAGATACTGGATCTGGTCAGCAATTCCAAGGACAAGTACTAATATTTTAGAAATATGCAAATTGGCCTGCAGCCATGAAAGAAAATACTTACATATTTAAAAATTGCCTAGAAAAAAAAGGATAATAGACTAGAGAAATTAAGTTACTCCACCACTTACTAGGCTAAGTAATCTGGAGAACTCACCTAACTTCTGGAATTAAATTTGAATCTCAGTTTTGTCATCTATAAAATAGAAATAGTAATTTCTTTAGAGAATTGTTGTAATAATTAAGTGGATTGATTCAATCACTGTCACACATAAGTACCCATTAAATATCAACAATTAGCCCTGACTGGTGGCTTAGTGGATTGAGCATTAGCCTGCAAACCCAAGGATTGCTGGTTCGATTCCCAGTCAGGACACATACCCAGGTTGCAAGTCAGGTCTCCAGCCAGGTCCCCAGCTGGAGGCAGGTGAGAGGCAACCATATACTGATGTTCCTCTCCCTTTCTTCCTCCCTCCCTTTCTCAAAAAATAATGAATAAAATCTCTTTAAAAATATATATCAACAATTATATTTACAATTCAAACATACAAGATAACTCAATAAATTGATTCATGTTCCTTGTCAACATCTTTCAGTTTTAATTCTAATAATTAAAAGTTGATTAGATGGTATAGATGAGAACTATTAGATTTATATGCACATAGCAAAAGTTGCTCAACCTTCTAAGTCAAAGGTACTACCTAACTTTGCATTGCAAAGGGTAAGAATCGACAAAACAACATTACCTGCCACCCATCTCTTATACATCAGTATATAGCATATCGATAATTTTTTTTAAATCCACTGCCTCAATGTCCAAGATCTGATCCCTGAGAAAACTATTTTAATGGCTTTTACTTTAATGCTTACATATTTCTTGAATTAGCAATTTGAGACTAGAAAGATGAGAATTTAATTAGCACCTCATTTTAAATGGTTACAATATTCAAGTACATGTTATTTATCCAGGATGTTTTTCCTTAGAATTCCTAACTGTCACTTCTTATTTCCTGAGTCAAAGGAAAAAAAACAACCTTTTTATCATCACTGAATTCTACTAGTTTTAAGTCATTCTAGCTACAACCTAAAATCCATAATCCATTCTGTCCTTTCTCTTAAGATATGGATATATATATATATATATATATATGGGGTTTTTTGTGGGTTTTTTTTTTTTTTTTTTTTTTTTGAGACTAATGATTTCCTATTCTAAGTTAAACCAATTCTTGATCTGGCCAAAAAGTTCTTTGGTTTTTTGTTTTGTTTTGTTTTTTTTCTGTAAGTTAGCTCTCTTAATGCTTAGTTGTCTTTAACTTCATTCGAAACAATATTGTTATATTGTACTGTGACAGCTGTCATATCAGCATGCAGTTAAAGAACACTTCATCAAAATTGGTGAATTTTTGTGTAGCCATTTTAATATTGAAGATAGAAAAATGTGCAATGTTTTCAAAATATTATGCTTTATTATTTCAAGAAAGGCAAAAAGATGACTATCAACACAAAGAAAAGATTTGTGCCGTGTATGGAGAAGATGCTGTGACGATCAAACAGTCAAAAGTGGTTGAGAAGTATTTTGTTATTATTGACATTTTGGCCAAATAATTCTTTGATATGGGGCTGTCATATCACATACATTGGAAGATGTTTTTAGCAGCATTCCTGGCCTCTACCCACTCACTAGGAGCCAAAAGCAGGAGGTGGTTGACATACTCAAAATACCCAAATCAATAAAGTTACTGGCAAAAAAGAAAAATATGTATTTTATTTTACAGGAAAAACTAAATGAACTTTTGGGCCAACCCAATACATGAAAACATTTTCTTAATAGTGATAACAAATGCAAAAATAGTGCCATCAACATAAGAGGATACTTTACCTTTGCTAAGCTTCTGTTTATTTAGGGTCTATTTTTTAAAAAGGCAGATATTTCTAACCTTCATATACTTGGTATCATCCTGTACTCTATTATAACTCTTCATGACAACAAACAAGTATGCCTTAGAAAATACAGAAACCCAAAGATTTAAGCCTTCTTAGAGAACAGAAAGTTAGACACTTGTGAAAAATCACTTTAAAAAGCTTGGTCCTTATTTCCTATAAAAACATTGTTGTCTGGCTGACAATACTGTCAGAAAAAGTTTGAACAAGCAGAGTCAAACAAAAATTAACAGGCTAAAGACAGAAAAAAAGAAAAAAAGACATGAAACATTAAACCAAAAGAAGAAAGAAATAGATGAAAATGAGGTAAGGTACCTATTAGGATGATAACTGTTAATTTTCCTTATTGAGTATAAACAAAAATGTATGAGAGTTTTATACAATTACATAACAGTTTAGCACTAGAAGGAATCACTCCTTTCTTTACATAGATTAAGGAAACTAAGACACACCCCCCCAAAAAAAAGCAACTTTTCGAAGATCATAATTTACCTAAGATCTCAGAGCTAAGTCAGTAAAACTTGAAATGGACTGTAAGTTTTCTGAATCTTAATTGAGTGGCCTATTCAGTATTTCACTATCCATGGTAAGATGAGAATTACCTCATCTCTGAAGCCATCTCCATCTGCATCTATTCCACACTGTTGCTCTCTCCTTGCTAAAACTGAACCATTTCTTTCTTTCTTTGTTTTTTTTTAAGAGCTAAACCTCTCACCTGTCTTCTTCCCCACACCTCTCCATCTCAAAAAAATTGTGCTCCTGCAATTGTGTCCCTTCTACAGGGTCATTCCTATCAACAAAGAGGCTCCAATAAAGCTATCACTTGATTACATGTCCTACTGCATTTACATTCCAATTTCTCTCCAATTTTCCAAAGAAAAACTTAAAGGATAACCTGTACTCTAGAGTATCTCGACTTCTTTTCCAACCAGTTTCTTCTGAATCCACACTAGTCAGATTTTCATCCCCACTGAAATAGCTTTTACCAAAATACACAACAACGTTCATCTTGACTAAACCCAACAGCAAATTTACTGTCCTTTTTGTTCCTAAACTCTAAGCAGCATTTGACACAACTAATCATTCCTCCTCTTTTCTTACTTAGCTTTTCCTTCTTTTCTTAACTACCTACTGGCTGTCTCCTCTCAGTCTCCTTTGTTAAATCTGCCTCCTACTCCTGATCTCTGAATGTTGGAATGCACAAGTCATCACATATTGGTACACTATACCTATACTCTCTCCTTTGGTGATGTTGTCCAGACTTCTTTTACCCTGACTTTCATTCTCAGGTACACCTTCCTATCTGACAACACCATCTAAAAATCATTTCACACTTACATGCCCAAAACTAAAATCATCATCTGTCTCCCTTCCACCCCCACTATTTACTAGTATTAAATGACACCTCCATCTACTAAATTACTCATGTTGCATTCTAAGGAACATTCTGGATTCCTTCTTAAGCTCACATCCTGCATCCAAACCATTTGTAAAACCAGATAGTTTGATCTCCAAATATACTCCAAATTTGATTATTTCTTACCATCCCCACTGCTACTAACCTGGTCCAAGCCACCATCTTTTTCTCACTTGAACTTCTACAACAGTCCCTTAATTGATACTCTGCTTCCCCCATGCTTCCCCATCAGAAAAAGCTACTTAACACCAAGATCCATTGGCACTGCTGTCCTGATGAATACCCTTCGAGGGCTTCCTAAGCCATCATATTCCTGAACCAAAGCTGAAAACTCCTACAAGATCCAGCCCTTCTTGCCTACTTCTTCATCCTTATCTCATGCAACTCTTCCCATCACCTGCTTTATCAGGCAAAGTGGCTTTCTTTTGTGCCTCAGGCATACCAATCTTCTTGCCAACCCATATAGACTTTGTACTTGCTTCACTTTTACCTAAAAGGCCTTAGAACATCACAGAGAGAGGTCCTTCTCTTTATCTTGTTCATAGCGCAAACACCAACTTCTCTAGGACGGCTCCCATGACAACTCTATTACAGTGAGTCCAGTCACTCTATCTCATTATTGTTGCATTTTCTTCATAGACCTTGTTACTATTGCAAATGATCCTACATTTATTGCCTCTTCCACTAAATATAAAACTCATGAGGGCAGAAATCTTTTCTGTCTAATTCACCATAGTAACCACAATACCACTTAGTACCTTTTTGAAAGAAAACTGATTATCTTGGAATGTTATTTCAAATGGAATATTAATAGTTTCATTGTATAAAATTAGCCATTCTGTTTTAAGGTAAATGTTAAATTTTCCTGCTTTAAAAAAGATGCTTTTTTTTTTTTTTTTTTTTTTTAGTATAAGGCTTACTTAAATATCTAAAATTCCTAAGAGAAAATCTAGCAAATCAAAAAGTTTTGCTCCAAACTACTATCAAAGTCAAGATGTAGTATTATTACTAGGTTAATTTTAAACAATTTAGATGCCCTAATAGGACACTTCAGACAAAATAAATTTCACCTGTATTTACAATACTTTGACTAATATAAACTAGTAACAATATATTAACTAAATGGAATTCTTTCTTGAAAGAAAAGTTATCTAGATTAATAGAACTTTGAGGATTTATATTTCATGTACAGTTCACCAGCTAATTTAACTAATTCCTTGTGATCAATGACAAAGAAGTTAACAGTTGTTCATCTGTTTCCCCTACTTGTACAGGATTAATGAGATAAAAGCAAAAAAGAAAAGGTAAGTCTTGCCCAATTTTAATTCTTAAGAATTGTTTATTTTCTAAAACTGGCCAAGAGTACTATCATGACAATGCTAGAAATCTTATTAAATCTAACACTTGACATTTTTCATCCAAAAGAACTTTCTTCCTAAGAAAAAGTCCCAAGCAATATAGGTCATATAAAACAGGTCAGAAAAAAGATTAAGCTCCTTCAGAACCAGAATGCTTCCTTTATGTACAGTTTCAAATGACTCAGAATGTAAATCTAAACTATAGAGTCCAATGTCTATGGAATATCATAGTGATTCTCTGATTTATGTGACTTTCAGAAAGCTTGTTAGTTTTAAGGAAAAAAAAAAAAAAAAAAACTGTATAAGCCCTTGCTGGTAGCACAGTGGATAAGGTGCCGGCCTGTGAACCCAAAGGTTGCAGGTTCGATTCCCCACCCAGGGCACATAACCAGGTTGCAAACCAGGTCTCCAGTCAGGTCTGTGGTTGGAGGCAGGTGAAACGCAACCATACATTGATGTCTCTCCTTCTCTGTCACTCTCCCTTCCCCTCTTTCTAAAAATAATGAAAATCTTTAAAAAAAAAAAAAAAAAAAAAAAAACAACTGTATAAAATCAAGTAACTGTTCCTGTTATTTCAGGAACTGTTATTCCCTGTTATTCCCTGTATTCAGCTTCTTTGTGTAAAACATGCTACCTAGCTACCTCTGCTGCAAGCAATAGAACACACAATGGGCAACTAGATGAGTATCATAAAAATAACACTAAGATAGAAAAATAGAAATGAGATTCTACCTTAAAAAGAAAAATAATTGAAGATAAAGGTAAAAACAATATTGTTGCTTTGAAACTGCAACTGCTTCACTCCTACAAAGGAGAAACATGATTAGGAGTAAAATTTTCCATTTCTCTTTTTGTTCCAAGATATTCCTAAAGCATTTCCTTATCCTACATTTCTTTACACGACACCTACTCTTATTTTTAAAAAATAATCAAACTATGCCTAGATTTTTAAGTGTGGTTTCCTAGACTCTTGGCCACAGTCATCATAGACTTAAAATTTAAGTCATAATCAGCCACTCTTAAACAGCATTTTGAAACAATGAGTTAAATTAAGACATCTTTCTTTAAAGTAACTTTTATTGATTATGCTGTTACTATTGTCCCAATTTTTACTCCATTACCCCCCTCTACTCGGTATCACCCGTCCCTCCAGCAATACCCGTTCCTTCTTAGTTCATGTGCATAGTTCATGCATTTTGGCTTCCTCCTCTCCTCTACTATTTCTGACATCACCTTCTATCTTGTGCCTATGAATTACGCTTCTTAACCCCTGTACCTTTCCCTCCAGATGTCCCTTCCCGCTCCCCATGGATAACCCTACGTATCATTTCCATTTTATGATTCTGTTCCTGTTCTAGTTGTTTGTCTAGTTTGTTATTTTTTATATTCAGTTGTAGATATCTTTGAGTTTGTTGTCATTTTACTGTTCATAATTTTGATTTCCTTTTCTTAAGTTCTTTTAACATTTCATATAATAAAGACTTGATGTCAATCAACTCCTTTAGCTGTACCTGGGTTTCAGATGCACTTATCTGCCATTTCATTCTAAATGATAGTTTAGCTGGATAGAGTAATCCTGGTTGTAGGTCTTTGCTTTTCATCACTTTGAATACTTCTTGCCAGGCCCTTCTTGCCTGCAAAGTTTCTTCTGAGAAATCAGATTGACAGTCTTATAGGAACTCCTCTGTAGGCAAGTCTCTTCCTTTGTCTTCTTGCTTTCAACATTCTCTCTTTATGTTTAACTTTGGCATTTTAATATAATGTGTTGTGGTGTGTTCCTCCTTGAGTCCAACTGCGTTGGGACTGTCTGTGCTTTCTGGACTTATATGTCTATTTCCTTTGTCAAATTTAGATAAGTTTTTGCTTCATTGCTTTTTCACGTTAAGTATTCAATTTCTTGTTCTTCCTCTTCTTCTGGTACACCTGCAGGATTAGAGTGTTGGCACACTTAAGGTGGACTGTCAGGTTCATAACCCTCTTTTTTTTGAAATTCTTGTTCTTTCATTCTATACCTATTGACTGTTTATTTCTCCCTTATGTTCAAATCATTGATTTGAACCCCAGCTTCCTTCCCTTCACTATTGGTTCCCTGTGGACTTTTCTTCATTTCACTTACATCATTTCTTCCCTTATATGCCTGCCATACTCAAGAGTTATCTGAACATCCTTGTAACCAGTGTTTTGAAATCTGCATCTGATTAAGTTGGCTATCTGTTTCATTTAGTTCTTTTTCTATAGTTTTGATCTGTTCTTTCATCTGGGCCATATTTCTTTGTCTCCTCAAGTTGGCAGCCCCCCTGTGTGTGTTTCTGTGTGTCCGTTAAAGCTGTTTTGACTCCCAGTGTTGAGGAAATTGTTACGTTGTAAGGAGTGGAGCCTTAGGTATTCATCAGTGCTGCGAAACCCGTTTCATGACTTTGTGACACTGTATGCCAGGCAGGAGTCTGAGAGGGAACAATGCTGCTGGTGAGCATTCACCCCATTTCTAGTCACTTCGCATACCTCCTTATGTGACTGGCACCCCTCTAGCTGTTGTCCTGGTGCTGTTCCCAGGCAGGGTGGGTTTGTATGCATTCTAGGACCCATGAGGTGCTTCTAATAGACTCCCGTGAGAGATGGGAACTTTCTTCCACCACCCCAAACCCCACAGGTTTTCATAGCCAGAAACTATGAGGCTTTATTTCCCCAGTGCTGGAACTCTGGGTTATGCAGTCTGGCCTGGGGCTGGGATCACTCCCCAGGTGTCTGTCCAAGCTGTCCACCCACTCCCATCTATACCCTTTCAGACTGCATGGCTTCTCTTCAACCCTTCAAAGCCTCATGGTTCCTTCTTCTACACCCGATCTCATGGCTGACAAGTGAGGTCCTCCTCCAGTTTTTCACACCACATGGCCCAGGACCCAAGTGGCTGCCACCTTTCATTTAAATCCTAACGTTGGCCTGTAACACAGTGGGTATGCTGACCAGTTGTGACCACTTGTAGGAACTCTCGCAGACCCCCGTGAGGTCGTGGCCACCACTATATGGCACAGGTGGGAAATTCAAGGCCTGAGGGCTGAATCTGGCCCTCCACCTTGTTTTATCCAGCCTGGCTCCTTCCACCCAGCACCTTGTTTCTAACCAGCTGGATTAACAGTCACTGAGTAGTAACGTACACACAGTCCTAAAATTACATGCGTCCCTTTGAAGGCAAACACGAGGTGGACCCCAGTGAAAATGAGTTTGACACCCCTGCTCTATAGTCCCATCTCCCTGATGCCAGGCAGTGGCTAAACTATCTGCAAAACTAAGAAACCAACTACCAGTCACAGACATGCAAAGGACTTCTAAATGCTGTATTATTCTTTCCCCCATCCCCAAAAGCATAGGCTGTGGGGACTTTGTGGACCCTGCTCTGTATTGAAAGTGCTTCCCAGACAAGGTAAAGCTAAAGGAGTTCATCAGAACCAAGCCATTAGAATATTAAATATTAAACAGACTTAAGAAAAAAGAAGAAAATCAAAACAATGAACATCAAAATGACAACAAATTATCAACAAAATCTATGAAATAAAAACAAAAACAAACTAAGCAAACAACCAGAATAGGATCAGATTCATAGGTATGGGGATCATTTGAAGAGTTATAAGCTAGGAGGGGGAAGGAGAAGAAATGGGGAAATAGCACAGGGATTAAGAAGTATAAATGCCTGGCTGGTGACACAGTGAGGAAGGTGCCGACCTACAAACCCAAATGTCGCTGGTTTGATTCCCCAGCCAGGGCACATAACCAGGTCTCCAGCCAGCTCCATAGCTAGAGGTAGGTGAAAGGCAACCATACACTGATGTCTCTCTCCCTCTCCGCCTCTCACTTCCCCTCTCTCTAAAAATAGTAAATAAAACCTTAAAAAAAAAAATGAAGTATATAATTGGTAGATAGAAAATAAACAGGGGTATGTTAACAATAGTATAGGGAAAGGAAAAGCCAAAGAACATACAAACACAACCCATGGACAGGAACTAAAAGAAGTGAGACTGCTGGAGAGAAGAAGGGTATTGGGTGGAGGGGAACAAAGGGGGAAAAAATTAGGACAACTGTAACAGCATAGTCAATAAAATATCGTTTAAAAAACATAGATTGAAGACAAGGCAGAAGACTGAATTATGAGGAAACAGAATAATTAAAGGGTGGGTAAAAGAAAAAGATTCCACCAAGGAGACGAAAGATGATAGTCATGAGAAGAATGAGGAGTCTCATATAGGACTTTTACTGTGTCTTACAAAATTATAGTTCCATACCTTTTTTTTTTTTTTCCAGTTTTACTGTTTCCCAAAAATAAGTAAACACAAAGTCTTTTAAATGATAAATTTTTATTCCAAAGACATATCTAATCCATTTTTAACATGAATCGGAAAGTAAAGGATAGCCCTAAATATGTACTATGTGCCGAACTGTTAATTCCTAGGGATAACAACCAAATTTTTTTCAGACTTTTATTGGAGGAAAGGGGTTCAAGATGAAAAAGATTAAGGAAATAGCAGTCAATGCAGCTCACACAAACTAAATTCCAGTAACAAATTCACTTTAACAAAACCACCCATTGTTTTCTTTACCCAAACCACAGATACATCTCCTCAATAAAATTAAATCTTCACAATTTCCATTCCCAAATGAAAAACTACGATGGTACCAATTTGTTACTACCCAGTAATTTCTTGCTAATTGACGTCAGTAATTTGCCCAAGGCTACAAAGTGAATGAGAGGGGTTTCAACGCAGGTCAAGTGCTCTTCACGCCTCTTCTTGACCCTTGGTCCTGCCTACCTGACACACCAACTACCTAAGTGTCCATGTCAACTCATCTACCTGGAGAAGGCTCATTTCATGCTAATCCTCTTTTCTCCTCTCACCTCATCCCTGAAAGATCTGTAAGATCTGTAAAATTTTATTTTCCACTCTTAAGAACTTTTCTACTCTAACGTAGTCCTAATCTCTTACTACCAAAAGCCTCACAGCATCCTTCCCCTTCTTGGTCCAGTCTCCACAGGCCTCCAGGGCTTTAAATTAACGCCAACCCCTCAACGCCCCCTGCAGTGCGCTCCCTCCCAGCTCACCTAGATCCTAGCCAGTAAAACCCTTCCCCAGCTACCGCTCCCAATATCCAATCCCTCCCAATTTCCGATCCCGCAGCTGTCCGCCACCTTCCCCACCTCCCAGAAGGCTCCCAGCTGTGGGCACTTGATTTATTTCTCTAAACGTTCTTCTCCCTGAGTCCCCGCCTCCTCCGGCATCCTAATCTTTCCACGCTCACCGTTTCAGCTCCACTCGCAGGTCCCCATTGTCAACGCCACACCTTCGAACCCCGCACCGCCAGCGGTCGCAGGTTCCAGCCCCACCTCCCAGTCCCCTGCTGTCCCGGTCCCCAGCCTCCCCAAAGCACCCACCAACCTGCCTGCCACGCCAAGTCCACCGCCAACCTGCCCGCCATCCCCAAAGACCACCTTCAACCTGCCCGTCACCCCAAGTCCACCCCCAACCTCCCCGCCACCCCAAGTCCACTCTCAACCCGCCCAGCCCCTCCGCAGAGCCTACGAGGTGCCCCACCCTCTTGCCTTCTCTCTGAGAACCAAACTCTCCGTCGGGGGCTTCGGTGTCAGGCCCTCCAAGGATGGGCTCCTGGCTCCAGGGGAAGCTGCGGAGACCGAGGGGTGGGAACAGAGGTTGCTGGGGTGCGGGGAATTGGATATAGGGTTGGGGTTGGCGTTGGGGTTGGGGTTGGGGTAGGGGCGGAGACTGCTGCTCCAGTGTAGTCGCGGCTGCTCCCAAGTAGTAGCGGCTGCTCCTGAGTAGTAGCCGTTTGGTACCTCGTCTCCAAGGTAACGAGGCAGGCCAGGATTCCACGGGGCCGCAGCCAATGATGCCCGCTCCAACCCCCCATTGGTCTCTGGCACCAGTTGGCCCCTCCTCTAGGCTGGGTTGAATTGGAACGCGGGAAGGTAAGTACAGAAGGCGGCCGCCAATTGGTGACTCGCTCTAGGCTTAGCGGCTCTCGAGAACGCTGGGGTCTTGAGCAAGGAAGCTCTACGAAGCCTTCGCACCAACCTTGAAACTGGGTGGAGGCGTAGCTGTAGAGCGTCCTGGGCCTCAGGTGGTGGGTACACCCAGGGGACAGGGTCAAATGTTTACAATTGCTCTGTCCCCAATATCTACAATTTTCATGAGTTGCAGACATTGGGGACAGAGCAATTGAACATATTAACAATTATCTAGAATCCCTTTAGGAAAACAACTGACTTTAAATTAAGAAGCTAATCCATAGTTAGTTACATCTCAATCTTAGTCCTAAAATTGCTGATTTTCAGGACGATATGGCGTTAACGCATTAATGCTCCCACCTCCAGGCCAAGGCCTTCGTAAATCACAAACTTCCCTGAATTTGGCTTGACATCGATTTTTAGGTGTTGGAGCGGGTATGCGGTGGGATGACATCCAAAACATTTGCGCACAGTTTTCAAAGGAAACGTGGTGCGTGTCAGTAACCTACCGAGAGCTGTTGTATGGCATATTTTCCCCTTTCAAAAATGACAGCATTAATTCACTGCAGAAGGTAAGAAGGGGGGGGGGGGGCAAAAAAAACAAAGCTCATCTCTTCTGTGAAGGTTATGTTGAGTCTTTCTGAGCCTTCTGATTCTCAAGATGCCTTAACATGGAATTCCAGTATTGCTGTTTCTGATCATTGTTAATTTCTTTTTTTTTAATTTTTTTTTTTTAAAGATTTTATTTCATTATTTCCAGAAAGAGGGGAAGGGAGAGAGGCAGAGAGGGAGAGACACATCAATGTATGGTTGTGCTTCACCTGCCTCCAGCCACAGACCTGACTGGAGACCTGGTTTGCAACCTAGTTATGTGCCCTGGCTGGGGAATCGAACCTGCGACCTTTGGGTTCGCAGGCCGGCACCTTATCCACTGTGCTACCAGCCAGGGCCATTGTTAATTTCTTGATACCTGGATTTTACCTTCATCTGCAGAGAATCCATTTAATCAAGGTAAATGCATTCTAATCAGTCTTCTAACCATGAAATTCCTTTTGTTGCTTGATCTCGTTTTTCCAACTTTGCACTATTTTAGAAATTTTATTTTGACCTGTCAATATATTTTATTTCAAATTTCAGACTAACCCGCCTAAGCAATACCATAATTAAATGTAATTGTCGGTAGATCGTAATTATCTATCAGCGAAAAATAAATGAGTCACCCCTAAAACTGCCCTGAAATAACTTTTCATCAGTTTGTTTAAATCTGTTGATGCTCTTCTTCGAAATAGCTCACTGGTTACTAACTTCATTAGGAGTTTAATAAATGCATCAGTGGACTACTTTGAAAGAAGTTGCTCGAGTCAAGAAACATGCTGGATTTAGGTGAAAAAACAAATCTCTCTCCCCTGAATCAAATTGGGGTGGTTAACACTCAAGCACAGCTCAGAATGAAACTAATTTATTCACTCTCAACATGCTAGGCAGGATAATCTCATTCCAACTTCAATCTTAATGGTAGACAGATATTGTTACTCATCCTTATAGCTGAGTAAACAGGTTCAGAGAGGTTAAAGAACTGAACACAAGATACTAAAACAGTAAGTGGTAAAGCCTACCTCTGCTCAATTCCAGGTTTCAAATTGAATGCCTTTAATGAGTCTCACCTACAGATTAAGAGGGTTGCTAGGACACAAGAAAGTCTCCAAAACATTGTCTCATTTGTATGTAACACATTTTCAAGATCTTTCCAATGTGCAGTTTTATTCAGTCTATCATATTTGGAATAACAGTGGCTATCAACTTATTTGATTTTTATAAAACACAAAAAGAATTATAAACCCACAGAAGTAAAAACCAGTTTACTGAACTATTTTAAAAGGTTATGCAAAATACAAGTTTCGAGTTTTTATTTGGTTTTAAATGGTTTTAATATCATTTTCACAGAATTAGAATTTTCTAAGATTAGTGCATTTGCCATTTCTTTTCACTATATACATTACACAGGATTCAGCTTTCCAAATAAAATGGAAAACCAATGAACCTACATGTTCATATTACTGGTATGTAAAATTATATTCAACAGGAATCAAGTTTCTTATGTTTCTAAAGACTATATTTATGAAAGAAATTCTGGTAATACTCATTAACACAGCGGAATTTTATTTTTCATATTCCTGGGCTTACATTGATTCTGTAATATTACCAGATTTGCTATATTTCAAACTAAATGTATATTTTCTACGGAACACTGAATGCCTTGTTTTATGCTATGTGTCAATGAGATGGAAATTATTGAAATTTTCCTACACGTGCTTACCAAGAGACTTATTCCTATTTTCCATATGAGGAAACCAAACCATGTGAACAATTTGTTAGAAGTTTCATAAAATTAATAGGCAAAGTAATAAGTAGACTTTCCAACTGCAGACAACCAAGAAGTTACAATGGCTATAATTTTTTAAAAATATACTATAAATAAGCATATCTTGAAAAGCACACCAGTATAAGTAACCTCAGTTAACTTTCAGATGTTCATTTAATACCACTCTTAAAAATAAAACACAAAGAACAATACTGTCACTTTTATATATTTACATAGGTATATAGTTTACCTATGTAAACTACATAGGTATACATATAGGTATGTAGTGATACAAAATTTAAAAAATTTAAATATAACTTCTTGGTTTCTATATTCCTAGAAAATTTTAAATTTCATAACTTCCAAATAAATAGTAGGATGTCAGCATACAATAACTTTTAAACAGTACCTAATATGTGAGTTGTTTATAAGAAGTTGAATACCTTAGGAAAACTTGAGTTGGGTATAAAGAACCGTAAAATTGGGATACAGAAAGTGCTCTGCTCTTATAAAAAGAAATTCAGTCCAATTGTTATTAGTTATTTGGCTTTGCAGTACAGAAAGCTGGTATCTTTTGACTATTATTATATTTAAAGGATAAATCTCTTTTGGTCATTTGATGAAATTTACAAGTTAATTATTTTGTTACTGTAGAAAGAATACCACTGAGATGTATACTAGTATTTTTCTTCTTTCATAATTAGTGAGTAAATCATTAATACTATCTCAACTTCACGGAACAGATTTGAATTTTCAGGGCTTTTGCTTTCATTCTGCATAAAAAGGAACTAAATCAAAAGTTGGTTTTGACAACGTTTTTAATGCATGTTTTCAGATTTTGTTAATACTGCCTCAGTAGGTAAGCACTGAAAGAACCTGTAATTCTATTTGTATTCACATTGTTAAATTTGGAAGGGAAAATGTTAATATAAGTTTCTTAGTAAACAATTGCCAGTTCTCAACAGAAAATAATCCATAGGAGATTCTGTTAAGATTAGCGACTAAATTTTTTAAAAATTTTTTAAATATTTTATTTATTATTTCCAGAGAGAGGGGAAGGGAAAGAGGCAGAGAGGGAGAGAAGAATCAATGTGTGGTTGCCTTTCACCTGCCTCCAGCCACAGACCTGGCTGGAGACCTGGCTTGCAACCTGGTTATGTGCCCTGGCTGGGGAATTGAACCAGCAACCTTTGGGTTCGCAGGCTGGCACCTTATCCACTGAGCTACCAGCCAGGGCTGAGTGACTACATTTTTAATTGACATTAAATGTGCTAGGTGAAAAAAAAAAAAAAAGGTGTTTTTAATGCTTTGAAGTTCTAGTATAATAAAACAGTCATCTATTTCTCCAGTGAAGGCAGGGAAAGATATAGCAGAACTGCCATGGAATATTTCTAAGTGAGACACCTCTGTTCATTCATTAAATACATATTGAGCACTTACTAGGTACCTCGGGGAGTACAGAGATTAAAAGATGAAGTTCTTGCCTTCCAGCTGCTCACTGTCTCATGAGCAACAACAATGATTTTCTCTGATTGTAGGCACTGGGAAAAAGTGTGACTGTTAAGGTATGCAGAAAGCGCTGAGGGGACTTGGAGGAGGGACTCAACTCAGACATGCTTCTCAGAGGATGTAACTGTTGAATTAGAGTTCATGTTACATAAAAGATAACCAGAAGTAGGAAGGTACACGTGACCAGAAGACAGAGAAATATGTAAAGTAGAAACAAATCAGTATATACCCAGGCATTAGCGAGGCAGAGCACATGGTTTAGTAACACTTAGGAGAAGAGATGAAGGGGCAAGGTTGGGGTGCACTAGGAGAGGGATGGACAGAGATATGGCTACAGGATAGATGTTTAAATGTGTTTCTAAGAAGCGTATATCTAATCCCCAAAACCACAGGTAGTAACTAATAAACTGAACAGAGTAAATTTTGATCTGCATTTCAGAAAGATTATCCCAGTGGCATTGTGCAGGACGAGACTAGAAGCAGAAAGGTCAGCTAAGAGCTTTCCAGGAAGGGGACCAGTGACTTCAGCAAGAAAGGAGGAAAGCCCGAAGCAACTGACATCAATTGAGCACCTTCTGTCCCTGGCCTGAGGTTACAGATTTACAATGCTCGTTTTAATCCTTGCTGTAACCCATTTTCACCCTGACTACAGGTCTATGATATTTTTATTATTTCTTTGTCACAAGTGAAGCCTGCAAATGAAAGAGGCTAAATGCTTTGCCCAAGGTTACAGTTAGGAAGTGGAAAAATATGGATTTAAAGCTTTGTCTGACTCTAGGGAATGAGTTTCAACCACCTGTTTTTCAAATTGTGATTTTTAACTCCTTAATGAATTATCCAATCAATTAATGGTTAATTACCACATTTGTAAATGGATATAGAGTAGACTAGAAATATCATAGTATGCTGTCTAGAGAAAACATAAGTATCACTTTATGAAATTGGAGTTAGTTATATTTATATACATATGTTTATATTTTCATCCTGGCTCAAAGTAAAAACACTGCACTGTTATAATGGACTCATAGGAGAGAAAAAATATGGATATGCACTACCTGTGTTACAAGACTGGGTAGCTGACTGTATGTGGGTTGTATGTTGGAGAGCAATACAGGAAAGGAGACTAGGTTGTCTCCAAATTCCTGGCTAAGAAACCTGACACTCTTCACCAAGATAGTAAGTATGGAAGTGCCAAGTGCGAAGGAAAGAAGTATGTAGTTTGGAGACTATATTTGAGATACCTGTGGGACATCCATGTGAAAATGTAGATGGCATTCCTGAAGAAGTTAAATATACATTTCAACATGACCTAGTAATTTTTAAAGATTTATTTATTTATTTTTAGAGATAGAGGAAGGGAGGGAGGAAGAGAGGAAGAGAAACATTTGTGGAAGAAGAGATACATCAACATTTGCCTCTCACACAGCCCCTAATGTAGACAGCAACCCTGTGGGGCCCCCTTCTCTGAGTTCCTGGGTTCCTGTGATCCCACCTCTATTCTTTCTTTCCCTCAGCATGTTAACTGCTGCTGCAGTTACAACACCCTGGGTTAGCTCAGTGTTCCCTTCCTGATCTTTCAGCCTTTCAGCACTTAGGTACCAATTCTCTGTATTTAATACCCTCTGCTTAAACCTAGTGTTGTTTTTGCTGTCCTAAGAGTATCCTGACTGAGCACCTTAGAGCCAAATTTTGGAGGTGAAGGTGAAGAAATAACCCCCTTCCTTATACAGGGTGGGGCAAAAGAGGGTTTACTGTGATTTATACGGAAGGCAATAATAAATAATACTGCAAGAATAAACTGTTCCACATAATCAACTGTAAATCCATTTTTGTCCCACCCTGCATATTACTTAGATGTGTCCCACTGAATTGTTACTTGCTGTTATAAATATCTCTGTCCTCAAAATTCATATGCTGAAATCTAATCCCTAATATGATGGTATTAGGAGCTATAGCCTTTGGGGGTCATTTGGTCCTGGGGTTAGTGTGCCCATGAGAAGAGGCCAGAGCCCTGACTGGGTGTCTCAGTGAGTTGGAACATCATCCTGTACACACAAAAGGTTGCAGGCTCCATCCCTGGCCAGGGCACATACTTAGGTTGTGGGTTCCATCTCTGGATAGAGTACCTACAGGAGGCAGCCAACAGAGGTTTCTCTTTCTCTCTCTCCCCCACCCACCTCTCTCAAATCAATGAACATATCCTTAGTTAAGTATAAAAACCAAGAGAAGAGGCCAGCAAGCTAGCTCTCTGCTCTCTGCTTTGTGAGGATACAATCAGAAGAGAACCATCTATAAACCTGAAGTGGGGGTTCCTCTAACAAGACACCAGATCTGCCAGCATCTTGTGCTTGGACTCGCCAGCCGCCAGAGCTCTAAAAAATCATTTCTGTTGTGTAAGCCACCCAGTCTGTAGCATTTTTGTTACAGCGACCAGAACTGATGAAGACACTTGTTATGACAAAGGCACTGCTTTCTATAATTCAGTGAAACAATGACCTCAGTTCTCTTGCCTTATGATACAAACAGGAAGGAGCTGACCTGGGATGGACTTGAATAATGGTCACCGTGCTAAACTCAGACACTATCTTCTCTGACAGTCTTCCATTGAGATAGCTGTGCTTGACTCCTCTCCCCTTGGAGTTCTTTCCCAGGAGGATTCTAACGTCTATGACTCAAGCTGAGATTCTCACTGTATGTAAGTGACCTCTACAATCTATATGGCTCAGTACTAAAGCAAATGATTTGGACTCAGGGCATACAGAGAATAGAAATGAGAATACTGAATAAATGTGCTCATTATTAGGTCTGTAACCTATAATGTTACTTTACCTCCTCCACCCTCACACATACACACAAAACATATAAATATCCGCGAAAGAAAAACAACAGTTTTAGCAGCTTCCAGGGAGCAAGTATCACAATAGGTGATCAAACAAGTATTAGCATTCCCTGGAGTATGACCTTACATTTGTGTGGCACTTTCCAGAGCACCTTCACAAAGATTACCTCATTTGACTTTAAATCAACCCTGAGAAATAGGAAGGGCAGGTACCTGTCATTTTCAGTGAGAGAAGAAACTGGACCTGAGGTTAAATCACACTTCCTAATGGGAATAGTATATCTTCCACATATTTAATTTTTAATTCTCTGATAGTCACATTTTTAAAAGTTTAAAACATTTTTTAAGTGGGTTTAAAAAAATATTTTTAAGTTTTTATTTTTAAGATTTTACTTATTATTTTTAGAGAGAGGCAGAGAGAAAGAGACATCACTGTATGGTTGCCTTACACCTGCCTCCAGCTAGGGACCCAGCTGGAGACCTGGCTTGCAACCTGGTTTTGTGTCCTGACTGGGAATTGAACCAGCAGCCTTTGGGTTCACAGGTTATCACCTTCTCCACTGTGCCACCAGCCAGGGCTTAAAATTTATTTATTATTTTCAGAGAGAAGGGCAGGGAGGGAGGAGGAAAGGGAGTGAAACATCAATGTGTAGTTGCCTTTCACCTGCCTATAACTGGGGACCTGGCTGGAGTCCTGACTGGCAACCTGGTTATGTGCCCTGGCTGGGAATTAAACCAGTGACCCTTGGGTTCACTGGCCAGCGCTGATTCACTGAGCCACAGCTGGCAGGGAGAAATTAATTTTTAAAATATATTTTATTTAATATATCTAAAGTATTATAATTTCAACATGTAATCAATATTTTTAAAAAATCAATGAGATAGTTCATGGCTTTTTTTATACTAAGACTTTGAACTTGATGTATATTTTATAGTTCCAACACATGTCAGTTCAGACCAGCCACATTTCAAGTATTCAATAGTCACATGTGGGTTGTGGCTACTCTATTGACAATATAGGGTTAGATTATGTACCCAGGGGCATATAATAGGAGGCAGTCGTCTTAAGTAGCCAAGCCCCCTGAAAGGGGAAAGAATGGACTGGAAACCTAAATACGATGCTGCCTCTCACCAGTTGTAGGACAAGGCAGTCTAGTTGGTTAAAGGTTGGTTTCTGGTTTGTTAAAGCAAATGGCACTAATCAGAAGTCTGCTTACTTCCCCAGCCCACCCTACCTCAGTGAAGCCTTTCCACAAACAAAAGCTTACAGGTGTTAATTCTTTCTATCTGCTTCCAATTATTTGTATCTTTTTGAATTTCTTTTATATCCTTGATTAAATTTAGTCCTAGGTGTTTCATTCTTTTTGAAGCAATTGTGAACGGCATTGTTTATTAAAATTTTCCTCTCTTTTTTGGCACACATTTTTTAATGATCATTTTTTTAAATTTAATTTTATTGTTGTTGTATTATATCCATCCCCTTTTTGCCCCCCTCTGTCCTCTTTCCACCCACCTATTCTCCCACAAAGTTAATCCCACCTGTTGTCCATGTCCATGGTTCCTTTATACTAGGTTCTAGTCTAAACTGCTCCCCTTCTTTGCCTCTTCCACCCCTCCCCCACCCCCCTTCTCCCTGCCCACTGAAGGCCTATTCACTGTATTCATATATCTGGTTCTGTTTTGCTGGTTGTTAGTTTTGCTCATTATTGTCCTGTAATTGGTGAGATCATATGGTATTTGTCCTTCACTGACTGGATTATTTCACTAAGCATAACACTTTCTAGTTCCATCCATGTTGTTACAAAGGTTAGGAGTTCCTTCTTTCTTTCTGCTGTGTAGTATTCCATTGTGTACATTAAAATTTCCCTTTCTGATAGTTCATCATTGGCATATACAGGTACAACTGATTTCAGGATGTTCATTTTGTATCCAGTTACTTGGCTGAAAAGAAATTTTTTTGCACTGTTGCTGGGAATGCAGATTGGTGCAGCCACTGTGGAAAGCAGTATGGAGATACTTCATAAAATTTAAAAAATGGAACTGCTTTTTAACCAATGATCCCCCTCCTGAGAATATATTTGAAGAAACCTAAAATACTAATTCAAAAGATCATAAGCACCTCTTTGTTCACTGCAGCATTATTTACAATCACCAACATATGGGAAGCAGCCCAATTGTCCATCAGTAGATGAATGGATAAAACAACTGTGGGACACTAATACAATGGAACTCTACTTGGCTCTAAAATAGAAGAAAATTTTACCCTTTGCACAGCATGAATGGAGCTGGAGAACATTATGCTAAGTGAAATAAGCCAGAGAAAGAAAAGTATCATATGATTTACTCTTATGTGGAATCTAATGAACAAAAGGGACTGAGCAAAACAAAAGTGGACTCAAAAGGTAGAATCCTATGGGGAGTGTTAGGTGGTGGAGGGATAGAGCCAAAAGGAAGAAGGACTTACGGACATAGACAAGTGTGTTGACTGTGGGAGAGGGTATAAGGGGGACAAATGGTAATGGAAAAATACAATTAAAAATATCTTATAGGGAAGCTCAATGTTTAAAACACAGAAAGCCTATTTAAAACATAACAGCTGCATCCTGGCTGGTGGCTCAGTGGACTGGCACCAGTCTGTGAACCCAAAGGTCGCTGGTTCAATTCCCCAGTCAGGTCACATAAGCAGGTTAGTTGTAAGCCAGATCTCCAGCCAAGTCCTTAGCTGGAGGAAGGTGAAAGGCAACCATAAATTCATGCCTCTCTCCCTTCCTTCCTCCCTACCTACCTACCCTTCTCTCTGAAAATAATTAATAAAATCTTAAAAAAAAAAAAAAAAAAACTAAGCTTTGATGAAACTTGAAAAATATCAGTATTAAAAAAAAAAAAACTGCTCCTCTATTGAAGGGGGCATGGTAGTAGGAATGGAGAGGGCACAGGTGGCTCACAATCTATTGAGTGTACATATGTGTTTATGCAAACACACACACACACTTATTCTCACACAGGTACATTCTGAGAGGCCTCTTATGAACATTTTGGGTGTATCTGAAAACTCTGAAGGACAAATTCTCTTCTGTCCTTCTCACCTTAAAAATGTCTCAGATTCTTTTGCCCTGGCTGGTGACCCAGTGGATAAGGCACCAGCCTGCAAACACAAAGGTTGCTGGTTCAATTCCCAGCCAGGGCACATGACCAGGTCTGCAAGCCAGGTTTCTAGGCAGATCCGTGGCTAGAGGCAGGTGAAAGGCAACCATACACTGATGTCTCTCTCCCTCTCTACTACTTTCCCTTCCTCTCTCTGGAAATAATAAATAAAAATCTTTAAAAAAAAAGTCTTTGATACATTCAATATAATTCCACTCTCTCAATCAGTATTTAAAGTTTAAACAAGAAAGAGAAGATACCATTGTAAGTCCAATACTGTCCACTGACATCAGTATAATTGGCCTTCAGCTCATTTATTATTTCATATGTCATCAATTTTTATAAATAAAAGGGGAACTCTAAGGTCAATTGTTCAAGTGGTTTTCTGATTTTTTTTTCCTTTGCACCAAGAAGTTTCTCCCAAACAGTACCTTCCACAGAAATCTAAAATACTCCTTGAAAGGGTCAGCGTGGCCCTGCAAAGTTGACGTGGGTGTGAGGAGATGGAGCTGAGAATCTCCCAAACACCCCCTTGCAGAGCAGCCCCCCAGGAATCCCTCTCAAACCACCAAGACAAACCAAAGAGCAGTTTCAACCACCAGAGTTGAAGCCCAGCTCCAACCCTTTAATCCAACAAGGGAACTGAGGCCCAGTGAGGTGACAGAGCTGGCATGGAACCCAGTCACTGACATTGAAAGGCTCGCTGGTGCTGCCTCACCAGGGCCAGGTGCCACACTGAAAAGTTCTGCAAGGCCGTTGACATCATGTTGGTAGCTGGGAATCAGCATGGTGAAACTACACCACAGAAATCAGCAAATGCTACATACAAATCAGGGCTTTCCCTCCAGAGCTGGTTGTTAACCCTTTACCAGGCCACCTCCAAACCCAGGGTTCCTGAGTCCAGGTCTTCACACACTACACAGCAGCCTGAGACACGAGGTCTGTCCCGAAAGTATCGGCCCTGCAACCTTAATTACATTCGCATTGGCTCGATACTTTCGGGACAGACCTCGTCCCTGCACTGCCCTTTGATAGGAAACAAATTTTTCAGTGAATGCAAAATTTAAAATAAACTAATGTAAACATTATGTGTGTTCAAGAAGAAAATTTAGTATGTAAAACAGCAATTCTCAATGTTTACCACTTTCTATTGTCCTGTGGGTACTGGTTCCTTTCATTCTTTCCAGGTTTTGCCTACATTTCTGATCAATTTTTAATGCTAGGTCAGAGCTTTAGGACATTAGTTAAAATTAAAACCTAGACCTGGCTGGTGTGGCTCCATGGATTGAGCGCCAGTCTGTGAATCAAAAGGTCACTGGATCAATACCCTGCACATGCCTGGGCTGCAGGCTGAGATCCCCAGTTGGGCACTTGAGAGAGGTAAGAGGTAACCAATTGAGGTTTCTCTGCATCTCTTCCTCCCTCCCTTCCCCTCTCTCTAAAAATAAGTAACAAATAAAATCATTTAAAAAACCTAACTATAAAATAAGGAGGGAAAAAGAAACTATCAAAAGTGCCATCTGAGCAGCAAATGATCTGATTATATACCTTCTCTCTCAGTCTTCCCTCTGGTTTTATTTCTGTCTAAGAAGGTATTAAAAGGTCTGTGTAAACAACTGCTGGTCTCCAAGCTTCTGGGTTGGCCTGTGCCTCGCTCCCATTTCATCCTCCCAACGGAACTTCTGATTCATCATCTTAACAATGACCCTTTCCCTCTGACCTCCTCCCCTCCCTTCACTGCTTTTCTTCTGGTCCTCTGTGCTGCTGTGCTCTCTCCTGGGGCCTGATGGGGCATGTTTGTGAGGGCAGATGCCTGCACTTCAGCTGTCCTTTTGTATCCATGGTGATGGATGAAAATAAGCTGCTTTGCAGTGATTTGAACTTTAATCCATTCAAATGATGCATGCTTTATTACTCAGGTGAATTTTTCCCAACACTTCCAGTTCAGTGGAATCTTGAATTATTAAAAAGTAAAATGCTTTTCCTTTCTTTCCTTAAAAAACAAAACAAAACACTTTTAATGCCTTGGTAAATTCAAATCACCTTTGATTTCAGGATCTGACATTTTTTCATGACAGTTAAATCAATAAGAAACTAATTTCAGAAACATGATTCCAAAGGAAAAGAAATTATAGAAGATATTTAAATTTCCTTCTCAGTATAGCTACATACATAACTTAGGCTAAGTAAAACATGGAGGCCCCACATAACACACATAACACAAGGGAAAGAAAACATGAAAAAAGCTATGAAAGTGGGTTGCCAACTTACACTAGTGGTACTTGATTAGTGGTCTATGGACACAGCATTAAATAACTGACTTCCAATCCTAAATTCAGGAAAGTGCAAAATCTCGGCTTGGCGGTAATCTTTAGCACCTTGCTAACAATGCTTGCTAATCTAATCATTTTTTAAAGCAGACTTTTTAATATAGAGACAACATGCAATAGTATCCAGTGATGTAAAATTTCCTTATATTAATACTATAAGTGATACAAAGAAATAGCGAAGACCAGGAAGGCCCAGTCATGGGAAACTCAGTGCTCTACAGCTGTGCTACAGTCGCTAGCTAAAGCCCTGTGTCTCTGGGGTAGGGGTGACCTGAGGAACACATAGTGTATTTACACACTTTTCTTAACTATTACCTCTATTTTCCTGCCTCAAAGATCTGCACACTTAATAATTACTGTTTAGTAATGTTGGGGGAAAAATATTATATGAAATATCTGGACTAGGCAAACTCAGACAAAAAGTACAATAAAGGTAACTATGGGAATGATGAGGGGGGAAAGGGAGATATTGTCTAATGGAAACAGAATTTCCATTTGGGATGATGAAACGTTCAGGAATGGGCAGTGGTATGGTTATGCAAAATTCTGACGGTCTTATCGATACTGAAATTTATACTTAAAAATAGAGGGTAACAAGGGAATCAGACATGAGACTGAAGGTTTAAAAATAACTATACTTTAAAAACTGAATATAACCAGAATGTTATGGAATCTGTCCAAGATATTAATCTGGGCTTCAATAGAACACAGATGAAATTAATAACGGATAAAAAATAGTACTATTTGTATTAATAGTACACTGAGCTGAAACAGCACAATTATCACAGAGTCAAACTATACACATAATTTATGTCATTTTTTTACTTAGTTTTCCATCTTAAAAAATCTTCACAAATATCATTTATAATAGTCGATATTTCCATTTTACAGATGTCATAGTTTATTTAATCATTACTCTATTGTATGACATATTCTCAAATTTTAAGAACTGAATTCCATTTATTTCTTCCTTTAATATGATTATTAGTATTAATAGTATTAAAGAGCTACTGATCTAAGGACAAAAAGATTCTGACTTCTCAGTGATTCACAAGAGACAATTAGGGTGTGGAAAAGCCAGCCAAGAGACCTAAAGAAGAGCTGATGCAGTGGCAGCATTATCCATTTTGTCCTCCTGGTGTTTGCGAGGGGCATGCCCACAACTACAGGCTACATACAGGATACCACATACGCCTGCCTTCTGGAACAGCCATCCCAGGCCTTTTTGGCATCAGGGACTGATTATGTGGAGGACAATTTTTCCACAGATGGGGGCAGGGGTGATGGTTTAGGGATGATTTAAGCTCATTACAATCAAGCTCCCCTCCTTGGTGCAGCCTGGCTCCTGACAGGCCTGAGCCAGTACCCATCGAAGGCTGGGGACCAGTCCACAGCCTGGAGGTTGGGGACCCTGGTCTAGAATAAAAGCATTACAGGATAGGAGTTTTTTTCTGTTTCATTTTCTGCTATTTGCCTAGCACCTAAAACTGTTGCGAGTGACATTCTTTTGAGTTAATAAAGTTATTGTGATAATTATAACCTGCCTGTCTTTTTCCATTTGAAGAACTGTAAATCTACTTTTGCCAACACTTGTATGTGAGCCATTTTGTATGTGTGATTCCTAATAGACACAGTTTGGTTCTCCTCTAATTTTTCCTTTTGGAGTTGTACCTGATTTTATTACCAATTTTCACTTGAGCCATTGGGGAATGAGCCAATTCAAAGCTTTTACATCTTGGCTAGAAACCCCTTACTCCTGAGTCTTGTGAGAAGACAAAGTGAAGAAAAAGCAACCAAAAGTACCACAATGGTGGAGAAAGGGAACCTGTGGTACTTTGGAAGATGGAAAACATGCCTAATAAACTTGTGGAACTGACTACAGAGATATCCAGTACCAACTGGTTTCTGTTAGCTGTGTATTAGAAGCACTGCCAGAGAGAGATGAACTAAATAAAAAAGGAACTGTTCAGTTTGTAGATGGAATTTAGAAGACAATGGCCTTTATACCTGGCAGGAGAAACTTTGAGAATATAAAGTACAATATTACATTTTTAGTTTTTTTAATTCAACATTAATTTGTACTTTCCCTGAATTTGCAAATTTTATACCGTCTACTAATTCTGTCATGAAATTTTCTTAGAATGTGCTAATCTTTGGGGCTACAGATGAGGCAAGCTAGGTAGGTTATATCCTCAATTACACAGTAAGCAGTGAATTAGATCTCAAACTATGTGAATTCAAATTTAGTACTCAGTCCTTCTTCCTTGTTTCCCAAATTCTTTCAACAAGGACAGCCTTCCAATTTACAAGTTACTTTATTTAAAATAAAATGTATACTATTGTTTCATTTATAACTGACTCTCGAGAAACACACAAGATTTTCACTGACCTGAATCCTTTTAATATTCAAGATGGGTGACAGAATGATACATTATGTATGAAGGACAGGAATGGGCTTTCCCACTTTTATAATTATAATAGAGAGGAAAAGATTGTGCCCAGCAGTTTGAGCTGTGGAAAGTGAACTCTCTTTGATATTTGACCTGTAATGTTCTCCTAGTGTATCTCCTGCTGCTTCTGACTTAGTAGCTTCCATTTTCTCTGGCTAATCTTTCTCCCTTTTTATTCAGAATATTCCCATTTAGATTAATGAAATGAAATTTTCCTTGGCAGGAGAACAAGGAATAAATGAGTTTTCAACAACAAGAGGATATAATATTTAAACCTGCTTAGGAAGAGAATAATATATTCAGCTAAAATAATTGCTCTTTTTATTTCCCTTTCACAAAGGAAAGAAAACTCTATTCTTAAAATGATTTATATGTTATTTTTCCTGGAATCATAGAACATAGATGATAAATTTCTTTAAGGCCTTTATTCTCCGAATTCCCTCAATCTCCATTCTTTAGGGATTTGAAAAGGAGAACATTCTCTACCTCTTTAAAACATGAATACAATCATAATTAGCCTTTTTATATTGACCTTTCTGTGTGGCAGTGTACTTTTTCAATTTCTAGTTTTCTAAAATTCAGCATTAGTTTGTACTTCTGTAAGTTTAAAAATTATGTATTTTGCTACTTCTGCCATGACATTTGATTTTTAAATTAGTCCTCTTTATAGTTGTTTTGTCATTTATCAAATATCTTAAGTATTATAGAAGAGAAATGGAGCACATTTCATAGTTTATCTTATTATTTGGCATCACTGTAATGCATAGTTTCTCAACAGAGGCACCATCTGTTAGCATTTTGGCAGAAACATAATTCCTTGTGTGAGATTGTCCAGAGCACTGCATTAGCTTCTCATCCCTGCTCCAACACACTAAATGTCTAGAGGACCCAAGAGTCACTCACTGTGTTTAGTAAAAATGCTTATACACATTTACAATTACACTTTTCAGCTATGGCATTGTCTCTTAATTGAATGAGATTCATTGGTATAATGCTAATTTGAGAAGTCCACAACTCTCTCCTCTCCTCTAAATTTCTCCTGTCGACTAGGGAGCATCTCACAAGTGCTCATGAAGTGGTCCTCTCCTCCCCCATATGGCAGAAACAAATTTCCTTCTTTCTGCTTCAACTTTCTGCCATGATGCCCAGTTCATCATTGCTGGTGCTTTTCCCTGTTACATCTCTTTTGGAGTAGACACTGGTACAACAGATTTCTCACAACTGAAATGGCTCCTTCACATTCCTATGGTTAGTATTGAGATGCGTGGTACATCAAGGCTGGTTTTGGAGTGGGGAGGGTGGAAAGGAGAGGAATGAAGAAGCTGGGAGCTCTCTCCATCCACCTCAGAGCCGGTGCCACACTCTCCTCCCTCACAATGAGTCCCTTCCCAAGAGAATCTCAGTGCCCTCCACATTCTGGATTCCATGGGAACAGAGATTTCTGAGGAATAATATCTGGCTTCTTGCTGGTGTCAAATACCTGAGGTTGGAATTACATTGAATTCATACTTAAACCTGAATCAACCCACAGCCTCTAACAGACCTTTAGATACGATCATTGTCCCATCCAAGCACAGGGTATTTCAATTCTCAGGCTGACGACTCCACTGTAATTTTAGCTTCTAAAAACAGAGTAGGCAGCGCAACTATGTTTTCATCTCATTGGTCCAATTGCTTATATTTTCCTATTGTCCCCAACTCAGTATGCCCAGAACAAGTGTTTTCTTTCCCATCAAACCTGTTAGAAGGTCCTTCAAATTCTCATTAGGAATAGAGGGAGCATCCCTCAATGTCATAAAGGCCATATATGAGAAACCTGAAGCCAACATCATACTTAACGGACAAAAACTAAAAGCTTTTCCCCTAAGATAAGGAACAAGACAAGGCTGTCCACTTTTTCCACTTATGTTCAGCATCTTCTTGGAAGTTCTAGCCATAGCCATCAAATAAAAAGAAATCAAAGGTATCCAAATTGGAAAGGAGGAAGTCAAACTGTCATTATTTGCAGATGATATGATAGTGTACATACAAAACCCCATAGGCTCCACCAAAAACTTACTCGACCTAATAAGCAAATTTAGCAAAATAGCTGGGTATAAAGTCAATATCCAGAAATCAAAAGCATTTTTGTATACCAATAATTAAACATCATAAATAGAAGCAAGAAAACAAATCCCATTTACCATAGCAACAAAAAAAATTACTTACCTAGGAATAAACTTAACTAAGGAGGTAAAAGACCTGTACTCAGAAAACTACGGAACAATGAATAAAGAAATCAAGAAAGATATAAATAAATGGAAGCATATACCATGTTCATGGATGGGAAGAATTAACATCATTAAAATGTCCATACTACCCAAAGCAATCTATAGATTCAATACAATCCCAATTAAAATAACAATGACAGACTTCACAGAAATAGAAAAAATACTTTAAAAATGTATATGGAGCCAAAAATGCCTGCGAATAGCCACAGCAACCTTGAGAAAGAAGAACAAGGTAGGAGGAATCACAATACCGGACTTCAAACAATACTACAAGGCTACTGTCATCAAAACTATCTGGTATTGGCATAAGAATAGACATATAGATCAATGGAACAGAATAGAGAGTCCAGAAATTAATCCAGGACTTTATGGTCAATTAATATTTGACAAAGGAGGAAGGAACATAAAATGGAGTAAAAACAGTCTCTTCAACAAATGGTGTTGGGAGAACTGGACAGCAACATGAAAAAGGATAAAACTAGACCACCAACTTACACCATACACCAGAATAAACTCAAGATGGATAAAGGATTTAAACATAAGCAGTGCCACCATAAAGGTCCTAGAGAAAAATATAGGCAGTAAACTTTTTGATATCCTACACCGAAATATGCTTACTGATACTTCACCAAGGGCAAAGGAAATAAAAGAACGAATCAACAAATGGGACTATATCAAACTGAAAAGTTTCTGTTCAGCTAAAGAAAACACCAGCAAAATTCAAAGGAAACCAAATGTATGGGAAAACACAATTACCAATGATACCTCAGACAAGGGTCTGATTTCCAAAATATATAAAGAACTAATGCAACTCAACACCAGGGAGACAGACAGCCCAATTAAAAAATGGGCAAAAGACCTGAACAGACAACTCACTGAGGAAGATATACAAAGGGCCCAGAGGCATATGAAAGAATGCTCAACATCACTAGTCATCAGAGAGATGCAAATTAAAACCACAATGAGATACCACCTCACACCTGTCAGAATGGCAATCATCAACAAATCAACAAACAACAAGTGTTGGCAAGGGAACCCTTGTGCACTGTTGGTGGGAATGCAGGCTGGTACAGCCACTGTGGAAAACAGTATGGGGTTTCCTTATAAAACTGAAAATGGAACTGCCTTTTGATCCAGCAATTCCACTACTAGGACTATACCCAAAGAATCCTGAAACACCAATTCATAAGAACCTATGTACATCTATGTTCATAGCAGCACTATTTACAATAGCCAAGTGCTGGAAACAGCCTAAGTGCCCATCAGTGGATGATTGAATTAAAAAACTTTGGTACATTTACACAACAGAATACTATACAGCAGAAAGAAAGAAGGAACTCCTACCCTTTGCAACAACATGGATGGAACTGGAGAGTATTATGCTTAGTGAAATAAGCCAGTCAGTGAAGGACAAATACCATATGATCTCACCCATTACAGGACAATAATGAACAAAACTAACAACAAGCAAAACAGAACCAGATATATGAATACAGTGGGTAGGGGGAAGGGGGAGGGGGGAGGGGGGAGGAACAGGCAAGGAAGTGGAGCAGTTTAGACAAGAACCCAAGAACCTAGTATGAAGGAACCATGGACATGGACAAGTGGGATTGACTTTGCGGGGGAATGGGTGGGTGGGGAAGAAAACAGAAGAGAGCAAAAATGGGATGGATGTAATACAACAATAAAATTAAATTTTAAAAAATTCTTAATCCCTGGCTGGTAGCACAGTGGTTAAGGTGCCGGCCTGCGAACCCAAAGGTCGCAAGTTCGATTCCCCAGCCAGGGCACATAACCAGGTTGCAAACCAGGTCCCCAGTCAGGTCTGTGGCTGGAGGCAGGTGAAACACAACCATACATTGATGTCTCTCTCCCTCTCTGCCTCTCTCCCTTCCCCTCTTTCTAAAAATAATGAAATAAAATCTTAAAAAAAAAAAAATTCTTCATTAATGTTGGAGGGAGAGGAATCTGTAGTAGAATCATACTTCATGAATCCCAGATGAGAAAATCTGAGGTCATCTTTGACTCTTCCCTTTCTGATTAGATACTAATTATTATGTAAGTAATTCACAATTAGGGACCTAATATGTCCCTAATTTCATTTATCCATTTATTAATTCACCAAATTACACTCTTTTCATATTGTCAGGGCACTTTTTTCAGTACTTTATTGCCTTAAAACTGAATCAATCAACTACCTGTGGCTCAGCTTTTCCTTGATTCATTCTGCCCTCTACCCTAGTAAATGAATTTTCCACTGGACAATCATACTATATAACTTCTGTATGTATTTGAGCAAATATTCCTTAATGTCACTAATTGTACAAATATTTATTTGATGTCTATTATGTAGCAGACATTGTTCTTCCTTTCCTTTTTATTATAAAATAGTCCTATTTCTTTAATATGAAATTTATCCTGATTATTTAAACACACACTGATCTCTCCTTTCTCTGAACTCATTTCATAGTAACTCATGATCAGAATTACAAAGTTTGGAATTTTATTGATAATCATTGTTTTCATAATAAATTATAAATGGTTGGAAGACCTAAATCATATTTCATGCCATTTCTATATTCTCTAGAACAGAGCTGGGCATATTGTAATTATTATGAATAAATACTTGTTCACTGATTTTATTGAAAACTTAGATTCTCCCAAGGTAGACCTAATTTTAAAATGAGCTAACTGGGACAGAATATATAAAATCTCAATTCATTGTTCTTGACTGGTTTCAAACAGTCAAGAACATTTTGTAAACAAAATGAAATCTCACTAATTAAAGTTTAGAATAGTTGTTACTGAGTTAACTCATTCCTTAATCACTCAGCACTTCTTTAAAATGGTTTAACCCTTATTTGTGCATAGTTACGTTATAGAAAGTAAACCAGCAGTATATGTCTATTAAATTGTTTTTGTGGGATCCGATAAGCTAATTGTAAAATTTATACAAAGTAGCAAAAGAACAAGGATAGTCAAAGAGAAAATCAATAGCCAATACACTGCTGGAAAATAATGTGCATGTGGGGATGAAAAGAATTTCCCCACCTTGTTTCCAAGATTATTTCAAGTTTCACTAGTATGTTACAGGTGTAGAGATAGACCAATATACCAATGGGACAAAAATTGAAACGTCAGATATAGACCCTCACATATATGAAAGAAGTCAGAGCTGCAATTTTAGAGTAGTATGGAAGGAATGGGCACGTTAATAAATAATGCCTGGACCATTTGTTTTCTATACAGACCCACAACATAACCAAAAAATAAATCCTGATGGATTATATACATACAAGTGTCTCAGCTTTCTGAAGAAAATACAGGAGATTATCTTTGTAATTCTGTGTTACAAAAAGAATTTCTTAAAACAAAAAAGAAGTGAATCTATTAAATAAAAGAGATAAATATGAGACTATTAATATAAGAACTTATTTATTAAAAGATGCTATTTTAAAAGTGTGAAAAGACAAAACACATGTGGGTCTGGGTTAGGGTTGGAGGCTTATGTATTCTAATTTCTGACCTATATTTCAACAACAACAAAAAAGAAATACACACATACACACACACACACACACACACCCCGGAGTATGTGTGTGTTTGGTAAAAAAACATGCAAATCAATAAAAGAATGTGTATGAAGAGTGGATGCCCATTTCATAGACAAAGAAAAAGTAATGATTAGTAAATGTATAAAATGTATACAAATATGTCCAATTTCATTCATAATCAGGAAAAGGCTGATTTTACATCTCAATTTTGGCAAAAATTGTAAAGCCTAGCAGATCAACTGCGCTTGTAATACTGCTGATAACAGAGTAAATGTGTCCAATCCCCCTGTGGGAATAATCTGACATTATCTAGTCAAGTTGAAGATGCACCCACCTAACAGTAAGCAATTCCAATTCTAGATAAATACTCTAGATTAGGGAAAATCTCACATATCTGCAACACAATACAGGTACTAAAATAGCCATTGCAGCACTGTTTTTAATATTAAAAAACTGGAACCAACCCAAAAAACCACTGCGAAAGACTAAATAAATAGGTTGTGGTAGATACACTTAATGGGATACTTAATATATAGCAGTGAAAACAAATGGACTGCAGTTTTATGCATCCATATGAATGAAACATAAGGCTGATGACAAAGTGACAGAGAATACACACACAGTTTGCAGTTCTAATTATATAAAGTTCAACCATACACCCAACAAACATTATTTAGGGATACATAAGTTTTTTAAAACTACCCAAAAAATAGTAAGCCATAATTTAAGGTAACAGTTACCCAGGGAGCAAGGGGTGGAGTAATTGAGAGGGTGGTGATGCTAGGTGAGGTACATAAAAGGGACTTCAAAATGCTAGTTTTCACTCTTAAGCTGAGTGTGGATAGAATATTTATCTTATTTTTCTTATTTATACTGTACATGTATATTTTTTTATATATGAAACTACTTAAAATAATTTTTTTTGTTAGCACCTGTAATAAACATTTAGCTAAATAACTGTTCTTCTGGTTTGTAACCTAATTCTTAAGTGGGTTTGTTTGCCTAAATTGTTTCAATATGTCCCTGCAGTGGTCACTTTAAGCACAATTTCTGCTTTGTACACATGGTTTCCAATGACTGTATGTAAAAACAATGACAACTCTATATTCCTTTACAGAACATTTACTCTCGAACTCTACAGTAAGACTATCAATGGGAACATGCAGAAAGTCAGGGTAGTTTGCTAAATTTGAGGTCTGGGATTATTTATATGAACTCTGTGTATAAATGGCCTGGGAGATTTTCCCTTTGCTCTGTGCTGAGTGGTAATGGCCTTTAAGTCTACAATTTTTAAATAGCATTTTCGAAAACAACCCCTCCACCCTCCTCTTTTACAACTGTCCCCGCACTAGTATCTTTGGGAGCATATGGCAGCTCCCTGGAAAAGCCAAGTGCGGATCTAAACATTAATGCCGCTAGGCTGCAATCATCCCAAGAATAAAGAAAACCAGGAATCCAACAATCTCCTAACACAACCACCATAGCCTGCCAGTTTTCATATCAAACAAAAATCACTGGTGAGGGGAAAGATGTCTGTGCTGTGACTAAGCAGACAGATGGCAGGTGTGAGTCAAAACACTCTGGGACGCCAGAGCAAGGCATTCTGGTTACTCACTGCTGGAGACAGAGGGACTCCAGTGGACTAGGAGTAAAATGCTGCAAATCCAACTAAGAGAGATAGAAAAGGTAGAGACAAGCAAGGCCTTAAGATCTTCTTAAACCAAATTCTTCAAGCTGCCCTTTGACCTTGCTCTGCCTTCATCTGACTTAAGCCTCTCCCAGATTTTCTAGCTGGCTTTCCCTGTGATGCTCAGGGAGCTCATTGTTTTCTTCACTGACCTGCCAGGGCTGGGACCACCTGTTAAAAACCTTAGCCGCCTTTGTTCCTGGAGGGCAATGTTCCAAGGCCAGAGATAAGATGTTAACCACATCCCTGCCTGGCCAGCATCCCATGGTGGTTCACTGCCTTAGCGTCCTGATCCTGGGACTGACCAAATCGAAGCTGTGTTGTTAAACACATGCTTGGACCCAAACAAAGATTCATCCATTCTCTCTTATTTGCACAACTATTTTACCACATTGCTATCATAAAGATTAGTTTTAATGAATATGGATACAATTATAGGAAAGGTACCCCTAGAACCGTTCTTTAGGAATCCTGCCCCTCCTCTTTCTTTAGCTTGAGCTCACACACTATAATTCTAGCCAGCTCTCTGGGTCAACACAACTCAGACGCTCACTGGTCTCTGATTGTGGGCTCTTACAGCGGGCAACACGGGGTAATGAAGAAAGTACTGGACACAAAATCAGAAGATTGGGGCTTTGGATTCATTGAGATGAATAAGCCTAGTGTTAAACACTCTGTGTCTCAATATTCTCATCGGTAAAACAGAGTAAACCAGTTTGCAAAGTCAGCGTAAGGCACAGGTTAAATACTCACTGTTCACTTAAACCCCACCTTTCAATGCCCTAAGGCTCAGTATGGTGGACAGGCAAATCCCAGGGTCAACGGATTTCTATGTCTTCCTCCCTCTCCTGTCTACACCTCCTCTTCCCTGAAAGCTCCCATTACCTCACTTACCACCCATCCACCTGCCATCTGCCAGGTTTGAAAGCATCCTACCTACATGTCACAAGCATTAAGATTTTGCATTCAGTTTCACAGCCAGGATAATCACTGTCTTTGCTGGGAAGTACCACTCGTCTTCATTAAACACAGAGATATTGGCCCTTATCCACCACCCTCACCCCTAGATTTGGGGTGAGACATTTGCAGAGAATATTATCCATCAATTCAGCTTGGTGTTTCATATTTGTCATAGACTCAAAATAGGCTTTGAGTCTTTGTATACCTTTGAGGTATATAAATCTGAAAGACAGAGTCCAGCTGCAGAGTCCGAGACAGGGCTAGCTATCTGTGGCACAGGTCCTAGCCCTCCCTCCTCTGGTGCCAGAGAAGACACCAACAGTCAGGCACTGCTTGTTTCCCAGACAAGGCTCCAACCCCCTCTCCCAGCTCTCCAGGCAGTCCCCATCGGTCAGAGATGTCATTTGGGATGAAATCTACTTGCCAGGTTTAGGAAGCTTTAAATCAAGCCACAACTCTAAAATCATGTACTATGCATGGTAAATAGCATCTATTTGCATAACAGTAAGTACTTTGTAGGCAGTGAATAAATAAGGTTTAGTGACTCACGTACAAGATGCTATATAACCATAAAATGTTCAAGAATTAAGAACTCTAATTAAGTAGTTTGCATGGGAATAACCTCAAATTGTAATGTTCTTATTAATTCAAATTTCAGTTGAAAACTCTTTACACTTAAGTTTACTAAAAACTCTCCAAAAATTATATCAGCATGAATCTTCAGTTTAGTAAGGATTAAGTACCTATATACTGTACCTAATGTTTTGACGATTAATGAACCTACATGATCCAAGGTTGTAATTTTTATTTTTCATTATTGCTATTAGTACTATTGCTGCTGATGATGATGATATAATAGATAAGACACTCTAAGTACTTATGTGTACCTGACACTGCTAAATAACTTATGGGGAATATACTCCATTCACTCAATGCTAATGATCATCTACAGAGAGACACCATTCTATCCCACTCCCACTTTTACAAACGAAGAAGCTAAGGCTACTTGTCTAAGGCCACATCCCCCATCAATGCAGAGCTAGGACCTGGACTCAGTCCCTGCCTTACCCATGAGGGAAACTGTCTCCAATGACAGATAATCCACAGATGGGGCACAGAAGTAGACACTGGGCCGAATATAAACTGATTCCAGAATTAAAGATATCAGCAGATAGTCAACCTAAGCACCTACTTTGGCTAGGAAGTAGCTTATCATAAAAGGACAGTGCAACCCCAAACTCCTATCAACTGGGGATCCAGGCTTAAGAGAAATGGCCAATTCCCATCCAAAGGAACTGTCCTAATGAGTAAAATAACCAAACAGAAAACCAGTATACTTCAATCCACATGAAAAGGTCATGAATGAAAAAGACTCCACTCCCATTCCTCAGGCAACACACAGGAGAACAAACTACTCAAAAGCTATGTTGTTGCTGTCACTTTGCATTTTTAGTTTTGCTTTGTTTTGATTATAATATTGGATTGGTATGAAGCAAGAGCTTACTTTAACTCTATATGAATTTACCAAATATCTAAACTGGCCTGTCAAGCAAGTCACCAAATTAAAGATGACAAAAAGCCATTTCCTGATCTGGGCCACGACCAGTATGAAATGGAAAACCCATCTCATTACACTTAGAACCCTGTGCCCTCAGTCACAGCCCACGTTCCATTTCCGGCTTCTGGAGCTCGGAAGCAATATTGGCAGAGAGCCCACAAGGCTCCACAACAAGACAGGCACACCCTGATGTACACACATCCTGCCCTTCCACTGTCAGGGGTCAGCTCCAGGAAACCCTCTTTGGGTTCTGCTGGATACTGAGCCAGCCCAGAAGACTCAGGTCCTCTCAGGAATAAATAAGCTGCCCATGGCAACAGAGGCTGGGAGACATCGTTTCTTGGCCTTTCATCTAAGATCAAGGACAGAAGGAGCCAGGTCCAGGGGACCAACCATATGGTTCCGGAGTTTCCCAGGGGCTGCGCCAGCCTAAAAGTACCTCAGTTTGTAGGTAGAGGGGGCCCCAGTCTGCCAACATCTGGTTCAGCTTTCAGTCCAACAGCAAAGCTGCCAAGAGTCCAAAAGGAAAACATTCAATTAAGTGCTTTTCCTAGATTAATTTCTTTTTTTAGAGTTTGGAGGGAGAAAATCAAACATAAAAGAAATAACAAGACTAACTTTAAATTACTAGCCAGTGCTGGCAGATAAACTCAGACAAGCCTACACACTGCCTGAAATTAGATTGCTGGGTTGTATGAGCCTGGTACAGGCTACCAATCTCCAACTCTTCTTCTCACCCCACAACCCCCAAAACTAGGCAATGGTGCATTCTGATCACTACTGGTCTGAAAACCCACTCAACAGAGAGCTTCAATGACACATTTCTGAGCTACATCTAGAAAGAGGACCCTAAAAAGATAATTGGATATAATCAGAAGAGGAAAATTTCTATCAAATATTAATAAGCATCTGCCAGTTCATAGAAAAACATTCACTAAATTTCTAACTTGGGAAGCTAAAGGCCTTCTTTGCATAATGAATAAATAATGTAACAAATTAATCAGAAAAGTAACATACAGGAATGTAATTTAATTCAGAACTTAAGTTTCTATTAACTATATGTCTAAAATAACACAGGTTAGAGAGAGTCCTGCTGAAAAATTGCTGAGTTTAGAATTCAGAGAGTAACTTAAGAAAATAAGATTGACATTTAGTAGCTTAATAATTTATTGATCCCATTTTTTTAATGTGCATTTGAAAATAAAGTATTTTAAGCTTTTGTATACAATGATCACTATGCCATGCTAATTTTTATCTTTGAAAGTTAAATATTTACTAAGAATCTAGACTTTTTCTACTCCATCTCTTGATTCTAAGTGTACTGGTGGGGGGGAGACAATTCATTTCTGAACTTTTTTGAAATTAAAAATTTTTTTAAACTCAAAGAAATACTTTTCAGAGAATCTTACACTGCTTCCTACTGAAAAATTGAAGTTTTTATTTTGTTCTTTTCCCCACAACAGTTGCTCTCTTTTTCTTTTTTGATCAAAAAATTGAAAAAGAGAAAAAAGGCTCAAGTAGTCTTACATTCCTGCGATGTAAACCATCTCATACTCCATATTAGAAATGTTTGTAAAAACTTTATTTCTTCAAATAGATGTTTATTGAAAGTGTCCCAAAATAGATGGGGAAAAAGCCCCTAATGTCATAAAGGAGCGCATGACCTTGATTATATTTATATTTACAAGTTTAAAATATTATTGTAGAATAAAAATATCAAATTTGGGGAACATCAAAATGAAGTATAAAAACTGAGGTAAGGTGTTCAATTGGGGTATTGATAAATCTCCCCTCCTAGCAACAGACAATTCCATATAATTACATATCCAGCTGCTGCCTTTAAGATTCAAGAAATTTGCTCAAAATCTTTTCAGTTAAAGGGGGAAATTCCATCAATTAGTCTTTTATTTCAACCTTCATAGTAATGCTGTTATAGGTACAGTTGTGTCCCCAAAAGATGAAGTCCTAATTATGAATGTGGCTTTATTTGGAAAGAGTCTTGGCAGATGATCAAGTTAAGATGAGGTCGTTAGGGTGAGCGCTCACTCAACAGGACTGTGCCCTTATAAAAAGAGGAATCTGGACAGAGACAGACACACACACACCCTATGAACATGAACACCCTACGAACATGAAGGCAGGTATCACAGTGATATACCAACTGCCAAGGAACCTCCAAGACCCGCAGCAAAGCATCACAGGACAGGAGAGAGGGATGGAACAGGTCTCTTACAGCCCTCAGAAGGAAGCAACCCTGCCTGGAGCCTTGTACAACGCACCCACCCAAATTTTTGGGACTTTGTTAATGGCAACCAGTGGGGAACTAATACACATGTCCTCCCAGCCTGGCATTTTCTTTCCTTGTTTCACAACATATTTCTGCTTCTGATCATTTTGTGCATGCTCCCACCTCTTCCTGAACCTCACTCCACACCCTCCCCTGCCAATGCCCTCTGACACTGTTCCTCCCCAGGGGTACCACTGCGTTCTGCGTGTGGCAGTTCTTACAGGGCACCTTCCCGCACGCTGTAGGATGGTGAGTATCCCTGCCCAGTACTTGCATTCACCCAGGGCAGAGCTTCTGCTCTTGAAGTTTGGAGCCACCTGCCTGCCACAGTGTGACTCAGGGTCCCACCACACTGTGTATGATCTCATCGGGTCAGTTAACTTTAGTCTCTTCAACACTTAATTGGAAATAAATAACTACCGATACCTGGCCATATGACTCTGAAGGTTAAATGAGTTAAAGGTGCATTAGAATTACTTAGGAATTAGGGCCCAGTCTGTTCTACAGTCACATCCTGGCGTTGACTGCCTTGGAACTCCTTTCTGTAACCTCATGCACTGAAGCTTCACTAAATACATTCTGTGGAGATGCAATTGTTTAAGTGACCGCTGCACATTTAAAATAGCTGTAGGTTATGCAGAGCAGCTGGGCATGCCTTGTGCAGTTGCAAAGCGCAAGACAAGTCTGAGTATAGTTTCTATGCGTCCTTCTGCCGCCCTCACCCTACTTGAAAGCGTAGCTGCAGCCCTGGGCAAAGCTCCATGTTGTCCAACTTGGCTTCCAATTCCTCTGTAACTTTTGTTCCCAGGGAAGGTTCCAGACCAACACCCAGGGATACACTGCCTGTGGCTCGTTTCACCTTCCTCATGGAAACATCTCCCGATGCAGAGTCTCTCCTCCTCCTTGATTAAATGGTTTGCATCCCAAGTCTCTGAGCTGTAGAGTCAGCTATGACTTGTGCCACAATGGCAGTCTAAATCTGTTCTCCATCCATCACAGGCACCACACCTAGCACCTAACAACACATCTAACACAAATCCTGGTATTTAGTAGGTTTTCAATGATGCGTGAATGAATGCACTGCTGAATGAACACATGAATGAACACATTCAGGAGTCAGGACACTTGGCTTCCACTCAACCCTCAGCTCTGCACTGACTGACATAAATGACCCCAGGACAAGCCACTGAAACTCTGTGCCCAAATTTCCCTCTCTGTGATATCAGGTGGTTGGATTTCACCAAGAATCTCTTTGTTTTTCTTCCAGCTCTAAAAACTGAGCTTATGAACTTAAGGAATAAAAGATTTTATTTCTTTTTTGGAAAATTTTCATCAACATCAGTGGGTGGGAGCATTTTTCTGAGATCTCATACCAGGGGTCCCTCCCTGTCAGAGAGCATCTTGTTCCCTAGAGGAAGAGGCTGCAGAGGGCAAGCAAGCTCCGATACTGAAGACATCTCCAAGACACTGAGTGCTATGGAGTTTGTGTGTTACCATGGGCTGCTTTCAAGGACTCAAGAGTCTATACTGACTTCAAAAGAGGTCCATGGGGATCCCTGCTGCCCACTGTCTCCCACCCACAGCCCCTCCCTTTCCAGCCTGAACAGGGTGGGCTGAGGCACTAACTCCCAGGCTCTAAATCGAACTCAATTCTTCTCCCTGCCATCTGCCTACGGCTCCTACATGCATAGTTCATGATTTCTGGCACATTTCCTCCTTATCTGACATCCTGCAATGCATCCCTCTGCTGCCTATATTATTTCTGTCTCTGGTAAGAATGTTCCTGAAAGAGGCATATGTCCTTGGGCTGTACTTTATTATGAATGGTTTTACCTTTCCTATCTTATCTCCCCACCTTGTCCCCACTTGTATTCCTTGAGGTCAGAGACCACATTCTACAGCTCCCCACAAGACCGTGACAGAGCTAGACAAGTGGCAAACCCTCAGAAAATACCTACTGAATGAATTAAATAGTGAATGAGTGGAATAACTGATTTTTTGTTTTTAAATTAAAAATTCATACTAATACATTCCTGCATAAAGTTACCAATACCCCCTCCTTTAGGTACACAACCAGGATAAGCCAAATATACTATTGTCCTAAGACTGAAATAAAATGTTCTTCACTATAATCTGAATGACAACATTATCAAGTGCATAAGAATTCTGACTTTTCAGATATCTATTACTATAATAACGTGGAATCATTTTTATTTCCTAGTAAAGGCAGGTTTTACCTGGATCAGGGAGAATAAAAGGGCAATCCTCCTTTGGTGTTAATTATTTTAACTACCACTATTATATATTGAAGCCAGAGAGGTGGGGAAATCAGAACAAGATATGAGCATTTTCTCTAAATAGAACGTTTGAATCTATTGTTGACGGAAGCAGGACAGCCTTTTAGAAATTCCTGGAACTTACTTAGCCAAGTCTAATTGTAGTCACATTCTTCCCTTGAGGTTGAGGTTTAATAAACTTCAGCTAAAATCAAACTGACTTGAGAATCAAATTGTTTGTCATCTTATGCACTTGCTGGTCATGGCTGGTCACTGGATGAAACAGGGCCAATGGTCCACCACACTGCTAGAGGGAAAACTTCACGGCTATGTCATTAAAGCTTAATATAGCTTAATGCTATAAGCTTCATTAGCCTCCCCAGCCCAGCAGTTGACTTAACTTCATTATCCCTTGCAAGCCATTATTCTTGTACAGGAGCATAAAGTTATCACTGCCAAAAGTATCAACATTATAGAATTACAGAAAAACTGTATGATATAGGAAATATTATAATGGAGAGACCCTATGACTGAGGATTAACTGAAACTTGAAAAAATTGTGTCCATCAAGTAGATAGTTAGTATTTATGGGCTGTACATACACATGGCTGTGATAACAGAGTATGTTCCAAGGCAAATCAAACCATGTTAGAACACAGGACAGAGACGACCTGAGGTATCACATTAAAGCACCAAATAAAAAGTAAATTCACTTTAAGGCTTATATGTATATTGCTGAATTAAAGAAAGCTGTTGATTTGATTCCCCAGTCAGGGCACATTACCAGGTTGCCAGCCAGGTCTCCAGCCAGGTCCATAGCTGGAGGCAGGTGAAAAGCAACCATACAGCAATGCTTCTCTCCCTTTCTTCCTCCCTCCTTGCCCTTCTCTCTAGAAATAATGAATTGAAAAAAAAAAAAAAAAAAAGTGCCTCAGTGTCTGATAAGGATTTGCAAAGAATATTTTATTTCATCCTCCATCCCACCTGCTTCACAAACAAATTTTGGGACAATCAGGTTGGGTTGCTAGGCAGTCAACTGACCAGATCAAATTTTAAGCAATCAATACTACATTTTTTGATGTACTTATTATATATGTATTATATATCTCACCAAAGAGCCTCTAAAAGCCATAATTTAACTCTTAGCTAAGCAAACCAAGTCTTAATAATGTAAAACATTGCTACATGTCTTACTTATTCAGCTATTAAATACACTACTGAGTTTTCCTTCAAGTCTTACATCTGCCTATTTAACTTCTCTTCTTCCTAAAAATATTCAGGAATATTGACCAAACTAAACAACTTACAATAACTAAAGAGACCACCATTTATATATCTCAAGACATGAAATTGACCAGGCATTACAGGGTAAAGAATCTAAACACACATATACATAAAGATGTAAAAATATTTACAGTACTCAACGCAAAAAAAAAAAAAAAAAAAAAAAAAATCCTAGAACAACGGGGAAAACCTGGTTTACTTTTCTCTTTCCGCAGGTTGTAACATTAAAGAAATGTAGTTGGTGGGGAAGGGCGGGTAGAGAGCAATTCCCACTTAAACTTGTTTCATTCAAGAGCTAGGACAGCAAGCCAAGCAGCCAAAAAAGGTCCCGTACGAAACTTAACCAGACTTAAAATCTAAAATCAGGGAAGGACCCCAAAGCTCTTGGACCACCCATTCCTTGCCCAGATTTCCAAGTCACACAACAGCAGCTGGGGGATTCCCGCGCTGACCCCCTCTCCGGCGCTGCAGCTAGAGCTCGGGGTGAGGCTGGGGTCCCCCACCCACCTTTGCTCCCGCCCTTTTCATTGTCCCTGTGTGAATGGGTCACCTGGCGGGCGGCGGCTCGCAGCGCCAGGAGGAAGTGCTGCTCTCGGAGACTAGCGAGCGCCAGCCCGAGGGTCTCCCGCAGGACCCTCCCGGGTGCCCCTTACTCGGACTAATGCGACCCCAGCCCGCTACGGGTCCCCGCCAAGCTCACCGCCACGAAGCCCGAAGAGGAGGCGATGAACACGCGGATGACCATCCTCTCGCCGCGCCGGGACGCACCTTCGGTCTCCCTGGGCTGTGGGGCAGAGTAAAATTCGGCTGAGGACCGCGCACGTCACGGAGTATTTTCGGTTAAAATCAAGGGGATCGAGATCCCTCCCTCGGGGTCTGCAGATTAAAATACTCAGCGCCACTCCCTGGCCAGCCATGGCAATGGAGGGGGTTGGGGAGAGGGAGGAGGGAAGCGGTGGCGGGGCATGACGGGAGTTGTAGTTTCGGTTTCTCCCTGGAGTGGTAGGCAGTTCCTTAAGGTCTTACTGCGCGGCAGTCCAGTCCGCCTGCAGGTGGCTGGACACGAGCCCAAGCGGGGAAAGGGTGTGATGAGGTTTGGGGAAGAGGCCAGAAAAATGAGGAGAAAGGAAACTTGTTAAAAAGGCTGGCCCAAAGTCCAACCTTAGGTTCTGTGTTGTGGTTTATTAGAGCATCCTCATCCAGGGTCATCTACGTGGGACCAGCCCCAGTAACCTGCGGCCCCCGGGATGGGGCGGGCCGGGCGGTCAGAAGGCAACTAGGGTCGGAGCGGACAGTGGGGCTGGGCGCGCCTGTTTTCACAGCGACTCTGGAGAGTGCAGAAAGGTGATTCTTTTAGATAAATGAGAGGTTTTCGTTTTCTGCAGACACTGAAAATTAGGAACCCAGATGAGAGCACAATCTTATTTTATTTTATTTTTCTTAGCAAAACCGTAATTGTAGTAGAAAAAAATAAATACCAGACGAAATTAGAATCCTACTATCAACATTGGGAATCAGGACCCCACACGCCCCACCCCCCACCCTTACACAATGGCTTTGCTCTGTGCACCTAATATTTACAGTTGAGCCAAATCTGTGCTTTTTTCAGACCTGCTGCACATTCCAACGCAGCCTCCCTGGAGGATGCCGTTAAATAAAAAGCTTTTGTGTCGTTACTGATAGTTTAGGATTAGTTCTTTAGCAAGTGCTTCTGTTTAACGAACGCACAAGCCTCTTGCAGTTTAGTGGAAATGAACCAGTTTTCCCTGCAGCGCTGTATTTACTTTCTTCCTTTCAGCTGGGGAGCTTAGCAGAACTCTGGGAACAATGTTAATTAATAATTCTTGAAACAAAGAAATGGTCTCTTGGAAAGGTCTCTTGGAAAATTTCTTGCACAGATCCTGTAAGGTTTGGACCATTTGTTTTTAGAGCAACTTTGAATATTTTACCTTTATAACCTTTGCTATTAATTCATTTCTCTAGTATTCCTCTTTAACTTAGTATAATAACAGAAGATACAACCTTAATGGGACTTTATTTCTTCTTAGTATTCAGCAATTTTAAATGTTTTGCTGTAATTACTATCTCTCTTCAAATATATTTTAACCTGACTGTCATAAATATGGAAATGTATGTTCATAACATTTTTAATTAATGTTCTTAAAGAAAGACACATGTCCTGTGTAAATACAACTTACATGGAATGAAAATCAGCATTTTCTTCGCTTTGAAATTATACAGCTTTGAAGATACGGTTAATATCAACAAATAGGAACTCAGAGCCTATTCTCTGAAAAGTACAAGAATGGATGAAAAGTCATTTTCTCAGTCAGCAGAACACCAGTGTCTACAAAAGAAAAAGGTACAGGAATAGTGACAGAACAAAAAACACTGTACCAATGGAGTGTTGTACGGATATAAAGGAAAGAGAGGGAAAGGGTGGCCTTTAGATGAGACTTTAAAGATGAGTAGAATTTCTGATGGCAGGTGGGGAGAATGCAGGGGGGAGACTATACAGAATACATATGTGAGAATAGCAAGGAGTTGTTTTTCTTCAGAAAGGGAAGTGAAGGGACTTCTAGGGGACAGGGCTGAAAAAAGATGTTTGAGCACATCAAGGAACTCTTCTGGGTTGTCTGCCAGCTCCTTGCCCTTTTCTGGAATCTGTTCCTCTTCTCTGATCCAGGAGATCTTAGTGATGATGCTGCCCTGAAACCCTGTTCAGACATCAAGACCCAGAGCCTTGGACACAACTGATAGATCTAGGGGTGAGCTCCTGACCCAGGCAAGGCTGGGCAACATTCCTACCCTAAGGATTTGGAATTGAAACTAGGAAAGAGAAAGAGGATTTGGACTTAAACTTTTGACAGGGAAGCGCAGAGCTTTCAGGACCCATTTTCCACCAGGAGAACCAGGTAAGCTATTAAAGCTACCCAAAAGGAAGAGAACATCAAAGTGGATATGTGGAGGATGACAGAGATGAGCTTCAGAGTGTCCTGACAAGTATTTCGTGCAGGGGTTCTAAAACATCTATGTCAAATTGGGCTGGTTGTCTGTTTTGTAAATAAAGTTTTATTAGAACAATTCCTTTTCATAATGTCTCTGGTAGAATGACAGAAACCATATAGCCTGCAAAGCCTAATACATTTATTGCCCAGCCCTTTACAGAAAATAGAAATATGGTTCAACCTATTTCTATATGCTTGCTCTTGAGGCCTTGTAATAATATTCCAGTATCTTTATCACAAATTCCTCATCTTAAGCCACGTCAAATCTGACAAAGAGAAGGAATGATCAGAGCTATACTTTTTAGAATTACTCTAGTAATAATAAGTTATGTTTTCCCACCCTGGGTGAAAAAGTTTATCTCTACAGCTTATGTGCAGGACAAAGTGTTAACAGTTCAGGAAACCTCAAAAGCCAGTAGGGAGTTGATACCCAGAGTTAGTAAACGAAGTGGAAGGGTGACCAAGAGTAGAAAGCAGTCTGGGATACGAGTTGGAGAGCTAAGAACAACACCAGGGTACCTCATACTACGGAGAGGATTAGATGCCCATCTGACACATAAAGGCTGCAGATAAAGCAGGCAGCTGAAACTGAAAGAGAGGATGCAGAAAGTGGAGTAGGTCATTAGGTTTTAGAGAAAATGCTTCTGCATTATCTGCGGCTTGATCTCCTTCACGAGGTCATGATAAACTATGTAGCTAGACTGTTTTTGTAGTTGTGGTTGTCAGCTTTGTTGAGATATAATGGATGTATAACATTGTGTAAATCTGAAGTGTGCAGTGCAATGATTTGATACACATTGTATTGTGAAATAATAAACACAATAAAGTTAGTTAACAGGCCAAGTGTTTTAAAGCACAGGTTCTCAACCTATAGCAATGAGATGAACTCTTTGGACCCTTTCTAAGAAAAAAAAAGTTTCTATTTATGGAGAACAAAAAAGACAAGATTACAAAGGAAACTACTTCTATTCCAAACTGTTATCAAAATATCAAATAATTTTTGATATAGTAATAGACATACATTTTTATTAATGCATTAAGTATCATGATTTAGTAGTGGGTCAAATAACCTCCATGAAAATATTAAAATACTTTCATTTCTATTGGTAACAAAGTCACAGATTTTCTGCTGTTACAGTGATTTGTTGCCTACGTTCATAATTAATGGAATTAGTAAATTTTGGTTAGAATTTAGCAAAAATATAAAGATGTTATTTTTTTTCTTATTCAAGTTCATGAACTCTCTGAATTCTGTCCACAATTTGCCTGTGGAATGGGGGTTGTGTGTATTCAAGAAACACAGGTTAAAAAAGAAATGGGCAAGTCTGACTCTATCCAAATCTATAATAGCCAATGAATTTGCCTAAGAAGAAAATACAGAAACACAGGAAGAAACCATGATTAATCTCTTGTAAAACTCCCACATTTAAGAATTGGAAAACAAAGAATTTAAAACTGGAGGAGCAATCAGAAAAGTACATAGCGAAGAGTCAGGAAGCAGAGAATAGCAAAAATGTTACTTAGCCTGGAAGTTAAGAAAGATGATAATGAAATGGTGGTTTTGAGTTAGTTAGGAAGCCTGAGATCACATTGCAGCTTTTCCACTTAATACCTTGGGCAAATTTTGTCACCTCTCTAAGTCTCAGTTTCAAGTCTATAAAACAAGTAAAAATAATGACTATCACTCAAGATCGTTATGAGGATTAATTATGCTTAGGATATCCTTTAGGTTATGCTTTAGTGTCCATTAACCCACAGCCCTTGTGAAGGATTCTCCCAGCCAACCAGGGTACAGATGTTTGTACCACATCTGGGTACTTCCCCCCCATCCCAAAATGACCTATTACAGCTTGAAAGTAATTTATAACATATGTGGCCAAGCTTGAAAATACATGTTTGTCCTCTTTCAGGAATTTAAGTTGGAAAATCAAAAGACTAAGGCAATTCAGATTATAAGCAATATAAAGGAAGATGCCATGAGGGTAAGTACAAGAAGCTTTGAGCAAGTATGAGACAGTGAGGGAACTGAAATGAAGACTAGGAAGAGGAAGTCGGTCTGTAACAAGAGGAAAATGGAGCTGCTTCAGGGTAAAAGCGGAGATACTAACAAGGGGGCTGGTGGCTCTCTTACTTCCATGTCTCAGTCTCCATGAATCCAAGTCTGTCATAGTTCTTGCCCTTGGGTTGCTGTTTAATATCCCCAGTCTTTAATCTTGAGCTAGTTGAGGCAGGTCTCTTTTCCCAGCCACTGTTCACTCCTGACTAGAATATCCCTGGAAAGTATGGGTTATAAATCCTGTTCCTATACCAGTTGGGTAGGAGACATGGATGAGAGAGAAGGTCCAGGTGCACATGTATTCTCTGTGGGGGCTGTAGGAAACAGAATATCACAAAAATTTGGCTATGTGTTGGAAATAATTTGATTTTTCAATATAGACTTAAGTTTTTAAAACGGACTCAATTAAACCAAAACCATCTGCAAATCCTGGACAGCCTATGGTTCTCCAGGTTTCTCCCTCCAATGTAAACAAAGCACTGAGCCCAGTATCTGGCACACAGCAAGTCCACAAGAAGTACTAGGGGTCATTACAAATGATGGTTTATTATCACTGCTGACCTTGGTGAGAGCACTTCCAGCAGGAGGATGGAGGTGGAAGCCAGACTGCAGCAGGTTGAGGACTGAGAGCCAGTGAGACTGTCGAGGCAATGGTGTAGCCTTTTCTAGTTGGACACTGAGGAGAGCTGCAAAGGGACAAGCAAGGGCAGAAGTTTGAAGGGGAACCAGGGAACATGCACATTGTGCATTAAGGTTTAGCTACAGATTAAATAATGAGCCCTTTTAAGCAGTCTGCAGTATCAACTGTCCAGATTTTATTTATAAAGTAGAGCTAAGTCTGATTGATAATTCCGCTCTGTCAGAGCTGCCCCGTTCTTAACAGCGCTAATCCAATACTGCCTGGCCCCCCAAGGGCTTGAGGAGCTTCAGTCACCACACTGTGCCTGTCATAACCCCTGCCCTGCACCAGGCTGTCACTCCCCTGAAAGCTGAGTCCGCACATTTGGCTGTTAGCGGGTGACAGATTTATGGGAGAGGAGGTTAAACGCCAAAGGGCAGTGGGAGGGCAGAGTCGTTAAGGAGGGGGCCTCCTAGCTAGACCTGCATTAATGTCACAACTGCATGACCTTCCTTAGGGCAGTTTACTTAACTTGCCAATACCTCACCTTCCTCATTATTGTTGGGGGGCTTAATGGAGAAGGCGTATGTAAAGTGTTTTTTCACATAGTGCCCAGGTCATAGTGAGGCCTCACTCAGTATTAATCATACAAAGTAAATCAGGGATGGCGTTCATTTGCATAAAGCACATGAACCCTGCAAATATTTCTTTTTCATGTCTGTGATTTTAACTTTCCAACTAACAAGGATCTGGTTGTATAAACCTCTTTGTACAGTGCCATGTTCAGTTAAAGTGCTTAACAAAAACTTTCAGATGTTAATGAAGTTTAGAGGCTATCTTTAAGATAAAAGGAGTATTAGTGAGATGAAGAAGCAATGAAGTCCAATAGTGTAGATTGAATTTCTTATGAGAATTCATCCACTGCTTTTATGTTGCTTCATGAGGGCCCTTCTATCTATTCTTAGTAAAATCAGATTTCTAATTAGCAAGCAGCATATTAACCAATCCTTGAACTGGGTGGAATTTTCGGCACTCCTGTTAAAAGGTCTGGAGGCAAATCCTAAAGCAAGGCATTAGGCTTGAACCAACATCCAGGACTTAGTGTTGAATCAGTTCACTTTCAACCCGACCAATGGGGTTCCCCGTCCTTTCTGAAAGGAGAAAACACTTCTATTTCTCTAATGCCTATTCCCACTAGAGACTGAAAAAAGGTTTGAGAAGAGACATAGCACCAGAACCATCTTAGAACTGGAACAATGAGGCTTTGAGATGTGCTGGTAACCAGAGGGTGCACTGAAAACCTTGCATGAAGTTTACTTCTTGCAGTTGTGCTCACCCACTGTGTGCCAGACACTGTGTGGGGTGCTGGGGACCCAGTAGCACCTCAAGGATAGGCCCTACCCTCATGGAGATTATAGCTAATTGGGAGTATGAAAATAGAACAAGAATATGCTGAGTGCTTGAAGGAAAATACTAGATTTTGTTGTTTTAATTTTTGGTTAATCTTTTTTTTTTTTTAACATTTTATTTATTATTTTTAAAGGGAGGGGAAGGGAGAGAGGCAGAGAAGGAGAGAGACATCAATGTGTGGTTGCCTTTCACCTGCCTCCAGCCACAGACCTGGCTGGAGACCTGGCTGGGGACCTGGTTATATGCCCTGGCTGGGAATCGAACCAGCGACCTTTGGGTTTGCAGGCTGGCACCTTATCCACTGTGCCACCAGCCAAGGCTTAATTTTGGTTAATCCTGTAGGACTTTCCTAATCAAGTTTTTTGGAGATATATACTGTATACAATCCCCTAGCCCCCAACAAGATAATATCATAGGTCAGGAAACGATACCACTATAACGAAGTGAGAGTTAAAAATTGATATTGCTTAATCAAGACAGACTCATATATAGCAGGCTGATAGCTTTGGGGTAGGGGTGGGTTGAGGGGTGGAGGAACTGAGCAAAACAGAGACAAGGACAACAGTGTGGTGAATGCAGGGAGGAGAGGGTGAAAGGGGGTGTAGGGGATAAATAGTAATGAAGAAAATGCAATATAAATAAATAAATAAAGCTGATATTGCTTAAATAGTTCCAACATTAAAGGAACTTCTGATAGTCTACAATATTTTGGTTATTAGGTTACTACTTTATAAATTATAAATGATTGCTATGGTACAATAAACAAAAATTTACATTTAGGTTATTGTTGAATCCTAAAACACTTTGATTTCTCATGAATACATTGCTAATGAGTTTTCTCATTATGATTTCTCATTATGCCAGGCATAAAGACCATTTAGAATAATTACAACAGAGGATGTATGAGAAAATGTTTATACATAGCTACAATTAGAGAATATGGAAGTCAGGTTAAGTAAACATAAAGTGTTGTTATAGCTGTTATTTTTATTGTTGTTTTTCCTATAATTTTGAAGGGCTTGCTGAATAGAAATTATGGACATTTGCTTTTAAGTATTATTTAATACCCTGAATCATAATGTTTTAGAAAGTATTTTCTAAAGGTCTTTACCTTTAAATTCCTTAGCTCTTTTCTAAAAGTAAAAATCAAAGGAGGAGAAAAAACATAGAGCACCTTAACATTAAGTTACCAGTTCCTCAGTTACCAGTTCCTAAGTTAAATTTCCTCAGTTCTTCGCATCCATCTCTATCCAGTCCATTTCAAGGCAACTTGAAACGTATTGCACTACAGTACTTTCATTCTCACTACAATGAGAGCCTGTGGGTTTAAACAGAATATTTTGAAAAGGGAAGCGGTTTTGCACTAAGTGAAATTTCATTTAACACTGATGTCAGGGAGCAAGATTTCCTTATACATGCAATGTGCCATACTCAGAAGGCATGAACCAGCCCACTTCTCACAAAAGAAAGTACTTAAGAGTGGAATTCTAGTCCTTCCAGTGTTAATTGCTCCCTGCTTGTAAAAAGACATATTTTAAAAATTCATTAAAATTTTGCTCTCCAAACAATGTAGTGAAATGCCTTATTTTATTTTAACCATGGTTTACCTTTATCCAGAACATAATAGTTTTTAAAAGCCCAATCCATTCAGTTCAATTTATTTGTTGAACACCTGCATATCAGTAACTTATCAGACTTTCTCTAATCAGCAATTTTGCATTTTTAAAATTTTTAATAATTATTAAGAAATAATCTCTCAAGACCAGAAAAGCTTCATGTCCTTGAATTCCTCAGAAGCCACTGACTTTGATAGTTGTTCAATAGAGGGGGTGTTATGCAATTTTAAATCCATACCCCAAGCATTTTTCTAGCTTGTGCTACTCACTTGCCATTCTGTTAAATGCTGGGACTATGAAGATTAATTAAACAGAAAGAGTTTGTTGGGGGTGGGGTGAAACCATTTTAGCACTAACTAAAGTCCTGAGTGGAAGTACAAAATCAGTGAGTGAGTGGTTGTATGAGAATAATGCAGAGAGGCATGGAATATGAATGAATCACTTGAATGGAGTCTTTGTAGTGTAATCTAAGGTTTACTTGTAATAGGCATCATTATTTTTTCTGTTTTAGATATAAAGTAGAATAATAATGTAGTTAAAATCTCATCCGTGTCTGTTTTCCTGTAATTTGCTCCATTTTGCCTTTGTTCCAGGGTTAAAAGTAACAACTGCAACCCTGGCTGGTGTGACTCAGTGGATTGTGCACTAGCCTGCAAACCCTAGGGTCACCAGTTTGATTCCCAGTCAAGGCACATAACTGGGTAGCAAGCCAGGTCTCCATTCAGGTTCCCAGCTGGAGGCAGGTGAAAAGCAACCATACATTGATGTTTCTCTCCCTTTCTTGCTCCTTCCCTGTCCCTCTCTCTAAAAATAATGAATAAAATCTTAAAAAAAAAAAAAAAAAAGGTAGCAACTACATACTAGAGTCAAGGTTGAATGCTTGAGGAGACAATTCTGCTATACTCAATAGTGACCAATCAGCGTAAAACAAAGACATTCTGTTCAAAATGTGCTTCATACCTATATCAGTGGATATAAATGCAGCTGCAAGTCTGGCTAAACCTGCCAAATTCTAGCAGTCATAGTGACATTTGATTATTTCACATAACCAGAAGAGCGCAGGGAGGTGAGTACAGGTTTACTGTAGCAGCCCAACAATGCCTTCAAAGCCCAGGGTACTTTGCATTTTCCACTCTGCCATCCTTAGCATAACCATGTCCTTCCTGGGGCTTGTTGCCTCATGGTGGCAAGGTGGCTGCCACAGCCCCAAGTACAGCATCTTCATACTACCATCCAAGTAGGAAGAAAGAAGAAAGCAAGCAGAAAACATGTTTTCTCCTTATGGTAAAAGAAAAGCTTTCCCAAAAGCCCTCTAGCAGACTTCTCCTTAAACTTCATTGGTCAACACTGGGTCACAGGGCCACCTGCAAAGGAAACTGGAAAATGTCTATTTGGAAGGAGAATGCAAGAGCCAAGATGGGCTTAAGTCTGTTATCATTCATCCATGGGGATAGAGTGGAGGGTGGGTGCATTGGCAACCAACACTGCTGAGGTTTTGCTGACAAGAAAGACAATGGGGGTGGTGAGTGGCAATAGCAATGCTACTGTTTTTTTTTAGTGTGACCTCTGGTAAGTTATTTAACATCTGTGCCTCAGTTTCCATACCAGTAAAATGGAGATAATAATAAAACTTTAATTCCTGGACTTGGATGAGGATTAAATGACATAATTCATGCCAAAGGCTTGAATAAACTAATGGTACGTGTTAAGCACTCATAAATATTATTTGATAAAAAGAGGCACTGTATTTCCCAAAGTGCTTGATTTACAATTAAATTCCTCAGATTCCCTGGATACTACCACACACACAAGATATATAACTGGAAAACATAGCTTCCAACACTCAGAGAAGAGGTTTTTCCACCAGACCTCTGTCTGTGATATAGTTTAGACCCTTTCAATTCTTTTCCTGCAACACCCCCATTCCTCTCCCTTGTCCCCATTCTTTTCCCCTTCCCTACTTTTTCTCTTCCATCTTCTTTTCCCATACATGGCAAAATGTTAATAATTGTTGAATCCAGGTATTGGATATTTTTCATAATCAAAATTTAGCTGGAAATTTATAAATGAATTAAATAGACAATATCTGGCACTTTGTAACTACTGCATGCATTTTCTTTTGCCCTGAATCACTGAGCAGAGCTATCCAAAGTGACAAGGGCAGCATGTGAGAGATGGAAGGGCCCCTGGAGGTCATGAGTCCAAACCTGCAATGTAACCATAAGGAAGATGAGGTCTGGTCCCTGAACACAGTGTTTGGAGCAGATTCAGGAATAGCCTCTTTGAGGCTTTGTTTTCTGCCCAGGAAGAGAATGAGCTCTGGCGTCAAGAATATGTGGGCACAAGGCCCTTGTGTGATCTCAGGCAAGTCACTTAACATTGCTGGGATGTATCTTCGTCCTAACAGGATAATAAGCCATCTCTCCCATAGTCATTTGAGGATGAAGAGGAAAATGTGTGTGAAGAGCCTAGAGCCGAACTGCCACGTAGCCAAGAATCCCAGGAAATGTTGGGCCTTGATACGCCTGCCCCGGCCCCCCACCACCCTATCCCCCTGCCCACCCCCAGCTTTTCAGCATCCATCTCACCCGGGCTTCCACAAGAAAGGCCAGGTGCAGGCTCAGAACGCCGGTGGGCTCCCGCTTCTCCTTGTGGCTGTTCCTGCCCTGCCATCTGACGTGAGCCGTGCTGTGTCATTAACAGCTGTTCAGGCCCTCGTGCCTCCCGAACATGACAAAAGGTGACTTCAGCCCACATTCTTACAAAGTAAAACTCTGAAGAAATCAGGGGTGGTTTAAAACGGATTTGTTAAAAAAGGAATATAATTAAGAAAAAATTGGAAATCATTTCATAATAAATAGGTAGTTTATTGTGTGCTACCAGTCATAGACAGGAGGAGCCTGGGGCTCTTGAAGGAGAAATAAACAGCCACAACTTGCGGAGTAATGAATATATACCAGTTGCTACCCCGGGCACGTTACAGGTGTCATCACACTCCATCCTCGCAGCAACCCTTTTGAGGGAGATGCTGCTCCCCTTGTACAGGTGGGGATGCCCAGGCCTGGGGAGATGAAGTGATTTGTCTTGTCAGCTGCAGAGCCACATACACCCTCATCTTTATCGACAAACATAGTGCTGTGGGTTCCTGGCACAGAAGTGGCCTCACAGAGGTCACTGTGGTAGTAGGGTCCGTGCAGCTGGACTCCAACAGCTATCTTTCTGACCACGAAGGCCAGGGATGACAGTCAACGTGTCAACTCTTGTAGGAGCCCAGGCTCTCCTGCTCATTGGCTGAATCAAAGCTCCAAACGAGCCCCTCGTTCTTACTCCAGGTGCTGTGATCCCTGCAGTGGGATTTCTGAACTTAAAGCAACCTCAAGGCCTCGGGGCCTCCTGAGCAATGAGGTGGCTCCCAACCCAGGGTGTGCGAGTGCTGGTGCTGAGGCCACTGTCCACTGCAGCTGCTACTGATGAGTCCCCTGGAGTGTCAGTGTCATGTCAGTCCCTGTGCAGAAACCCCTGGTCTGAGCCCAAAGGTAGAAAACTCCTAGGCCACCTTGAGTCACTTCTATGATTCTGTTTTTGCTCCCAGAGTCACACCAAGTCAGAAAGTGGCTCTTAGCCCTCTTCTCCCTGTCCCCAGCTGCTGTCTGCCCTGGGTTGTAGCCCTCAGCTCTTCTTAAACAGCCCTCTTCCACCCTGTGGCCACTGACCTCCATGGCCAGGAAATGCAAGCTTCCTTTCTCACTCAGGGTTTGTCTCAGTTTGAATCAGATGGTTTTATGCAGTGTGCCAAACCCACACGCATAAGCTCCCCTGAGTCCTTCCTGGAACCAGTTTGGTAAATAAGTGAGTGTCTACTCTGTGTTAACTCTGCTCTAGGTTCAGCAGGGGATACTCATAATCCAGCAGAAAATAAGACAAAGGCAGAGATGGTTATAGTGTGAGGCACAACATAAATGCTGTAAGAACAAACAAAATGTTATTGAGGTTAAAAAAATAAAGTAGGGCCCTGGCTGGTGGCACAGTGGGTAAAGTGCCTGCTTGCGAACCAAGAGGTCGCTAGTTTGATTCCCCAGTCAGGGCACATAACCAGGTTGCAAGCCAGGTCTCCAGCTCAGTTTGTGGCTGGAGGCAGATGAAAGGCAACCATACATTGATGTCTCTCTCCCTGTCTGCCTCTCTCCTTTCCCCTAACTCTAAAAAATAATAAATAAAATCTTTTTAAAATAAATAAATAAAGTAGGAAATCCTCTAGTTATTAGGAATAAAGAAAGAGTTCCAGGACATAGCATTTTATGATATTTTGAGCCCCAAACATGATGTGCCAGGGAACAAAATCAAATAAAATGTATATCTTGCCCACCATATGCCTCACCATTCTACATTCCAGCCAGGCTAAATTGTTTGCTCTACCCATATAATGTTCTCTACCATTCTCACCTCTGAATCTTTTGCTTTTCTCCCTTGATCACCTCCTTTCAACCCACAGTCTCCAACTTGTTAATCTAAATTACCCACCAAAAGTCATGTCAAGGGTGTTCTTCTCCGAGGTGCTCTCCATCAGGTGTCCCCCAATGGACTCCTGCAGCGATATGTGCCTCTTTTATCATTGATGGTGTGGGGTGGGGGTTGTTAGCATGGCTTCTGGGCCAGAGTGTCTGTCTGTCTGTGCATCATATCAGCTAAGTCAACTTTACTTAAGAGGACTGAGTTTCTACCCATCAGGCACTTAGAACAGTGCCTGGTCATAGTAAGCAACAAACAGATGTCAATTATTACTGTTATTCCGGATGTTAAGGCCACCACCAGCAGCAACACATACATCACTGGATTGTAGTTCTTTGTTTGTCTGTCTGTTCCATGACTGGGATCCTCTTGAGCACAAGGATTGTATATTATACAACTTGGTATCTTCCACTCTTCATATATTACCTAAGATTGAGTAGCATTTAATAAATGCTTGCTGGGATTGGAGGTGGGTGAAGAAGTGAAACAAATATGGACAACTCCGCAGGATAAGAACTGAAAACAATTTCCAGCACCGGCAGGTGTAAGGCAAGACCTTGCTTCAGGTGACAAAGGAAGAGTGGAGGTCATCAGAGTTGGGGAGCATAACCCATGAGTTCTGATATTAGAGGGACCATTCAAATGGTTGTTGAGGTGACCAGAGTTATTATCAGAAAGTTCATGGATGACCTAGGAAGGGCAGGAAGCCCTGCATCAGATGAGAATGGGTGCTAGGCCCAGAAGATGTTGTTGCAAACATTTTCTCTCTAGAAGGTACGGTATCAAGAAAGGAAAGCTTGCTTCTCCCCTGCTCTCCGCCCCCATTATATCTACAGTGCTCTGGCTACCAGAGGCAGAAAGCATGAACTTTGTGGGTTACCTGCCTATTCAAAATCCTTCTCTGTTTCCCATAGCTTGTGGAGGTTGTGCGTGTGAACATGTATGTGTGTTAGGACACAGAGAGCTCCATGTTCGGGCCCTACTGACCTCATTGCCTTTCACTCCCTTTTCTCCCCCAGCTCCACTGCCTCTACTCCTCCTTGCCTTGGAATCTGCTCTTCTCCACAGCTATTTCCTCCATGACTTTGGACAAGTCACTTCCTCATTCTGAGCTCTGTTATCTCTGCAACAGTGAAGAAACCAATTTAATAGATCAAAACAAACATTAAAGTTAGAAACAGAATAAATAAAACACCATGTGAAGTAGAATATATGTTAGGTAGAATGTGTGTGTGTGTGTGTGTGTGTGTACACTGAGTCATATGTACATGTGTTTCTTACTGTTGATAATAGTAAAAAATATTGCAAGCACTTCTCTTTAGATCCCTTCCAGCTCTAGATGTGTAGAATATTTCCAACTGTTCTTTGCTACTTTGAGGGTCAAGCTGCCGGCTCACTCACTTCCTAGTGAGACTCTCTTCCTGGCTTAGAAGGCCTCCTACTTGCCGAGTGTCACATGGCCTTTCCTTGGTGCAAGCTTCAGGAGAGCATCTGTGGCTCCTGCTTTTCTTCTGAGGGCACTAATGCTGTCATGGGGGCTCTGCTCTTAGGACATAACCCAAAGGTAATCACCTCCTAAAGCCTCCACCTCTAATCCCCTCGCATGGGGATTAGAGCTTCATGTGAATTTGGCAGGACACCCACATTCAGTTCATAACACAGTGCCAGTGCTTCTGCCACATGCCTGGCACACATGCTGGGCACTTGGGGCCTGAGGGCATCCTCCTTAGCAACTATCCACCTGAAGCTTGGTCCCTTTTCAGAATAGAGCCCCCTTCTTGCACAGCTCCCAGTGGGGACCCCAGTTCTCCTCCTTCCCCTGGGCTGGAGCCTACTCTCCCTCCAATGACCTCTAGGTCTTTCTTCTCCCTCAAGCCCTGCCCTGCTCTGTGGGTTTGGCCTTTGGAAAACAAAACCCAGAGGAGCCTATAGACCTTCCTGCTGCCCTAAGTCTTCTCTGAGGTAAAGAAACACAAAAGGGGAGAAGGAGGGGGAGGAGCATAGAAAACACGTATGGAGAAAAAACAACTCAATGGTTCATACTATGGTTCAGTCTCAACATCATGCAGCCTCTTCTCAACACTGAGGACCTGTGCCTCCTGGCCAGGCTCTAGTTAAACCTGCCAGTTTCACATCACCTGCTGCTGCAAACTCACCTTCCTTCAGGGACCGTACAATAATGTCACTAAAGGAATCTGGTCAAAATAACTTGCTTTTCAGGAGTAACTGAAGTAGAATTATCTGACAAGCAGTAAGCAGTTCCAAAGTTCATCCAAACTTATTTCTAATGTTTACACAGAGCTTCATCTCTAGTACAAATACTGTGAGGTGCTAAGAGGGATTATAACACTTTTTCTATATTTCTCCCCCAAGTCCCCAGAAACTATGGGTTATAATGTACTATAAACTCAGATATAATATTTTAAATTGAGCCTATTTCACTCACTGAAGTTTATGCAGCTCTTTCTTTCCCTAGGTCATTGCCTCCCTATTTCAGGCACTTTAGGGACAAAAGCCTATTTCAGACAACTTGGACAAGCTGCTTTTTGATGTGGTTTTTGATGCTAGAATAAGAATGAGGAGAGATGCCCTTCAAAACTGCCCTCCCTTGAGTTGCAAATTCTTTTGATTTTGAACGCTTTAAAAAAAAACATACTGGTTGATCTTTTATTAGCTGTGGCTGAAACAGTGCTGCGGGCCTTTAGGGTTAGCAGGCCTGCAGCAGTGTCCTCCCAACTGCCGGCCTCTGCCTCCCAGGTAACGCAAGTACCAGTGAATCTGACCTTCCTGGGGCTGGGGGAGCCTGGGCAAAGCTGGAGGCAACGGGGTCAGTGATAAGATGTCCTTGAGGGCTGTACCCAGACCCCCAGATGGCCAGGAAGGGCACCTATGCATGTGTATGGGACTGACCAGTGCCTGCTGGATTCATCAGTTCTCTGCACACCTCCCACTTGATGAGTAGATGAGTTTTGCTTCTATGCATTTTGTGGATTGCTAGGGGGTTTCTGTGGCACATATTTAATACTGAGCAAGGTGAGTTTCTGTGAACCCAGTAGGCTTTGGAGCTGCTTCCTGCTATCAGTAGGTGTGAGCTCAGGAAATTGGAATTGATTTTGTCCAAGGCAGAATTTGGAAGACGTACGTTGTTGAAACATCCCTACGTTCATTTCAAAGTCAAATCAATATGATTTTTAAATTACTCATTGGTTTGGATTACTTAGATGTTCCAAGCTTGTATTTTAGCAACACGGGAACAAGGAGTATGTTGCAGTAACTATCAATGTTGTTGGAACTAGGCTAAATTTTCTTACGCACTTGTCAGATCCCCGGTAATAATCTGGAAGTTTCTAGAAAAAGTGGGTGGGGGGATAGAACCGTCATAGGAAATGATAGGAGAAGTTATTGTAGACTGCATTGGGAGGATACCCCAATAAACTACATGTACCTATTCTTTCCTGTGGATGGTGAAGTTAAAAAAAGAAAAAGAAAGAAAACAAACAAAAAACCCTGAAGCCTAACCTTGTCTAACAGCATGGACTCATGATTATAGCTACTATTTTTGAGCCATTGCTATGCCAAATTCTTTAGATACAATTAATTTGCAAACAAACATACACACACACACATATATATATATATATTGACCTAGGCTTTACACACTAGAGTAGTTAGGAGACCTGTCCAAGGTTACACAGCTAGGAGATGGCTGAGCTATTTTTAGAACCTTGATTTGCCCAGCACTGGGGTCCATAACTGAATATTTTCAAAGTAGATATTTGAGTTATTGTAGAGTTCATTTAAGGCCAATTGAGTTGGCAAAATTGATTAGCTAAAAAAGTAGAGAAAAAGCTGTTATTTAATATTGAAAACAGCAACAATTATCATTTGTTGAGCACCTTCTATGTGTCAGGACTATTTCTAGGCACCACATGCATGTTCCTTGTTTCCTGTAAGCCACAAAACAGCCCTTGGATTATTGTCCACCTTTATAGATAAGGACAATGAGACTTGGGGAGTTTACCTAGCACTCATTCGTGGAGCAGTTCAGGGCTATCAGCCCTGTAGAGTATGAGTAAATAGGATAGAATCTTGGAGCAGAAAGATGACCTAGTCTAACTCTCTATTTTACATGTGAAAAAACTTGGGTTTAGAACCTTGCCCCAAAATCATACATCACCTAGTTAATTGTAAATCCAAGGCTACAGTACAGGCCGAATTCAGTTAATCAGTTTTGATTTGAGTGCCTCCATGTGCCACACCTGGGCAGGTCTCCTACCTCCCAGACCCAGGACATTTTCTGTCAGATCTTATGTAGAAGGCAGGATATGGGGCCCCTGAGATCATGAAGTTCACCCCCAGTTCTGCAGAGGATAATCTGGCAGCCTAAACAGAAGAAAACAGATGATGACATGACTGGCGAGGGAATTTTGTTCATTCCCTTATTCCCTCATTCCCTCACCTCACTCCCCACTCGGACAATGTACCTCTAGAGGGGTTCTACTTGTATACTAGGCAGCATTGTTTTCTGAACTGTTAAATATGACCTATGTTCACACAATTTCTAAACTCTGTCACACCTTGTGTAGAAGGCAGGACATGGCTATATTGTGTAAGAAGACTGTGTGGCCAGGACATGAGCTCTAAATCAGGAGACTGATCACAGTTAGTGAGAAAAACTTTTCACCTGCCCTGAAGCCAGAAAGGAGGGATCAAATTGGAACATGAGGTATAACTTGATCCTAAATATGAATGTCGAAAAACAATCCCGAGTCACTTTTGGAGTGACTTGTCCTGTATGACATGAAGTCCAAGCCTTTCGACTAGAATCTCATTGGATGAATTATTTTAATGAAGTTAATAAGAGTAATGAGAAGCATCTGTTCCTATAGCAAAGGGCCATATCCATCAAGTTCATAGTTTGTGAAATGCTGGGAGCATTTATGAAGATAAGAGCATTCCCAGTGTGCCGAATGCAGGCGCAAGGTATGGCTTTAAAGGCATGAGACCTCTGTCTCTCCAAGCTGAAAGCATGAACTCCCAAAGCACTGCATTTATGAGACTCTTTTGGCTTTAAGTATCTATGCATTATTGAAGAAATGTATGTCAAACAAAAAAATGTATATGACTGAGAAAAGCTAGCTCAATTAGTTCAGTAACTCTCCAAGGCTATACAAATATAACTAATTAGAAGCAATCTGGACTTTAAGCCTCCACCCAATTTTTATTTCATTCTCCCAATTTGCTTCTTTGGAATCCTTCCACACTATAAAAAAAGGATAGTAATATTGTGCCTTCCTTTGTTCCAGAACAAGAATGCCAGAAAAATGTCTTGCAGTCCTAGAAGAAGCAAATGTAAAGTTAGTGTATGGAAAGGCAGGAATTATCTCCAGAGCAGATCTCTAAAACTGTAGCAGGTTGCACAATGACATTTCTGCAGTTCTCTAATTTGTCATTGGAAATGTGCTTTCCATGTGCAATAATAATTCCATTCACTGGGGCACATGAGAAGTGAGACTTGAATGGCTGCCTTCTTTGACCAGATAAATGGAAAAGGAGACTCTAGCCAGTCTCTTGTAACACTGTGCCCACAAACATATTTCCAGCATTAATGGTAAATAAGACTACATTTATAATAAAGGCAGCTAGGCTGAGACATGACTGTTTCCATGTTTTGGAATCCTGACAGAAAATGGAAATAAAGCTATGCAACTGATTGGATCAATATGGCTATTGGCTCTACCGTGAATGAAGGAAGTCTTAATAGTTGCCATAGTAAAAAGGATTGTGCCAACTCCGATGGCTCTGTTGATTTAACCATGATGTGGGACGGGGCTGAATGAGGCTGGAAGAAACATAGGAATAAAAGAAAGAGATTCCTTTAACTGGGAGAGCCAGCTGCCTGTCAGTGGGGGAGAGGACAAGGCTGGTGCAGGTCAGGACCCTGGGCCTGGAAAGACAGGGCACATTCTTGAACCAAAACCACTATTAGGTATGGCCATTCCTCCTCTTCTGGTCAAACTCGTCTGGATATTTATAATCGATGTCTGTGGTAACAGACTTTTCAAATAGTACATGCTGCCTGTTCTTTTCTTTTAATGATTTTAAACAAATTATTTATTTTAGAGAGGGGAAAGGTAGGGAGAAAGAGAGGAAGAGAAACATCAATGTGAGAGAGAAGAGAAACATCAATTGGTTGTGTCTTGCAAAGGCCCTCACCGAGGACAAGGCCCACAACCCAGGCTTATACCCTGACTGGGAATCAAACTTACAACCTTTGACTTTGCAGGATGACACTCGATCCACTGAACCACACCAGCCAGGATGCTCTCTGCTCTTTATATACGCTGTCTCAATTTCCCATGTCATGAATGGAAAGCAGTTTATCACACAAGGGAATATTCTGTTGCTTACCACTAGGGATGCACCTTTAGCACTAACAGAAAAGATATGCTTAGTGTAAATGCTTCGCTTGAATCTCCACCTGATTCTGTTGCAGCCCCGATGGGGAGAAGATGTTAAGACTATGAAGTGCTACACCCTCATCTTGCCAACCATCTTGCAGGGTGTTGAAGGTTAGTCTCACCACTTTCTTAGCACGTGGCTCTCTGAATGTCAACATTCTCCAGGGCAATGTGCCCAAACCTTGCCGAGCATGAGACAATCACCTAGACAACTCAAAATAAATGCATATTTTCCAACTGTATCCTATATACAGTTGGCCTCAACCTATTTCAGGGGTGAGGACAAGTCAACTTTAGTTCCAGCAAGCACTCCAGAGGGTTCTTTCTGATCTACAGCCAGAATGGGAAGTCTAGGTTGAATTTCTAGAAAGGAAAAAGAGATTTTGTAGGTCATAAGACAGAATTTTTCCTCTGAATACTAACTGATGAGACACTGTAGGAATCTTTATAAAATTATGAACATAATGCCCCATATTACTTATGTTACTGCCCTTAATTTGAATTGTAATATTTTTTGGAGGAAGTTCTGTACCCTATTAAGTCAGAACTTCTTGTGTATCTACCATAAACCCAATTTGTTGGGCAACACCATGAGTTAAACATGACTCCTCTCTACAGGAAGCTAATGCTGAATCTAGACAGCGGAAAATAAGATTCTTGTACATGAATAATCATCACATGACAACCTAGAGACTGAAAGAGCCAGAGGTACTGAAGGGAGGGTCCTGGGACGTCTTGGTCCAGGTGCTGTTGTTAGCTGTTCTCCTAGGAGGCCAGGGAGGACCTTTTTCAGTTTCCTGCTACTTCTCTTTCTCATGATTGATGAAACACCCAAGGGTGCAATGCATGAGTCCTGGGCGCTGCTGTCCAATTAGGGTTCAAATTGAGCAGTATGGAAGCACCTCCAGGTCTCTGAGGGAAGAATGGAAGAAAGGCCATATCCACTAAGGCCATAGGTCTGTGAGGTAAAGGCTCAGCAGGACTGAGCTTAAAGAAAGGAGGGAAAGCCCTGGCTGGTAGCACAGTGAGTAAGGCGCCGGCCTGCAAACCCAAAGGTTGCAGGTTTGATTCCCCAGCCAGGGCACATAACAAGGTTGCAAACCAGGTCTCCAGTCTGTGGCCACATCTGTGGCTGAAGTCAGGTGAAAGGCAACCATACATTGATGTCTCTCTCCCTCTCTGTCTCTCTCCCTTCCCCTCTTTCTAGAAACAATGAAATAAAATCTTTTAAAAAATAAAAAATAAATAAAAAGAAAAGAAAGGAGGGAGATGGTGATAATGAAGGTAAGAAAACTAAATGGGAGGAGCCAGGAACTACCTTCGGCCAAGTACATCAATAGCTCAGCATGTGCAGTTCGCCCACCTGTGGATTCTGACCCTAATAGTCTAGTGCTTTGCTTTCCCTTCTGGATCTAGCCATCAGCCTGCTAATTTTCTTTTAAGATTTTTATTCATTATTTTAAGAGAGAGAAGGGAGGGAGGAAGAAAGGGAGAGAAACATCAATGTATGGTTGCCTTTCACCTGCCTCCAGCTACGGACCTGGCTGGATACTTGGCTTGCAACCTGGTTATGTGCCCTGGCTGGGAATCGAACCAGCGACCTTTGGGTTTGAAGGCTGGCACCTAATCCACTGAGCCACCAGCCAGGGCCCAGACTGCTAATTTTTTTTTTTCCATATAATTTTTTTCCATATAATGCTATGTCTTTTCTTTTCTTTTTTTAAAGATTTTATTTCATCTATTTTAGAAAGAGGGGAAGGGAGAGAGGCAGAGAGGGAGAGAGACATCAATGTATGGTTGCTTTTCACCCGCCTCCAGCCACAGACCTGACTGGCGACCTGGTTTACAACCTTATTATGTGCCCTGGCTGGGGAATCGAACCTGCGACCTTTGGGTTCGCAGGTGGGCACCTTATCCACTGTGCTACCAGCCAGGGCTAATTTTTAAAGAACTATATTCATGCATGCTCTTTTGCAAGGCTACTCTTCTGCCACTTTGAAGCTATAAGGAATCAGCTAGGGGTAGAAAGCTCCAAACTGCAGAAAGATTTAAGACCAGCTTAACCAAACTATATCCATTGGGATCACAATGAGCCTGGCAGCAACCAAGGACTATATACAAAAGGAGATGTTGTGAAACAAGGTTATTTGCATTCTCATAAAACAATTGCTGTAGAAACAGATGGATGGGTTCTGGTAGTAAAGTCAGCAGCACAGTCCTTTTTAAAGGGCTAAAGAATTCTAAAAATGTAATGTAGAGAGGCACTTATTTCTCTCTATTCTAATAGAGAAGCATAATATGTTTTCCTTATAACCAGCCAGAAAAAAAAATTTATGTCTATCCCAAACCTGGAGCCCAAAGTTTGAGAAATAATGAGTGCCCAAAATAGTTTTTTTTTGAAAATGTAGTGGGAGGTCACAGCATTACTTATACAATGTGTACTGTGAACAGAACTTTCCACCCAGATTTCAGTGTGTAAATAAATGACAAAAGTTGTTAATTTATACAACTCATCTGAAAAAGGAAATTGTCTTGAGCTTAAGTGGCAAAAAATATAGTATGTAGTAAAAAGAAAGGGAATGTGGATTTCTGATTCCAAAAAAGCCAAATATCAAATTTCCTTGACGTTGTAAACTGTGATACTTTAACCAAGAAGCAAATGGTTTCTGAAGGGTCTGGCAGCCAGCCAGCCAGGCACCAAGGGTCAGATTGTTTTTCTGTGATGTGCCCATGTCAGTCCCAGTTATAATCATCCAGCAGTGCTCAGCAGGGTAGGGGAAATGCAGTGTCACCATTACTGTGACAGCAGGAAGGGCCAAATCCTTCCAGCGAGACTGTCTCACACCCAGCAGGAAGGAAATAAGTTTTTAGAGACCTGAGAATACAAAGGAGGTAACTGTGGATGCGTATATGATGAAAAAGAGTTAGGAAAAACAAAATACTGTATGCCCCACCTCCTACAACCGAACACATTTGTTTAAGGACTGTCCTGAGGCTTAAGCCATACCTACTGATCTAAGCAGGGCACAGCCATCCTTTCTGTCAGCAGAAAGGATGCTTTGCAGCCCTGACCTGTGGCCAGGAGGCTCCAGGTAGTTTGGGAGAACCACCTCAGCCAGCTAGCCAGCCGCTCCACCTGACTATCTCCCACCTCTGGAAGGGTACTTTCTTTCTACCCTTTTAGCATCTTCAGTTTTGTATCTTGCAAAGTCAGGTTTTGAAGATCATCAATTTGGTAGTACCATAAAGTTTCATTATAATATAATATTATATTATATATTGATTTTATTTTATTTTTTATTATTTATTATTATTTTTAAATATTTTATTTATTTTCAGAGAGAGGCAGAAAGGGAGAGAGACATCAATGTATGGTTGCCTTTCACCTGCCTCCAGCTCTGGACCTGGCTGGAGACCTGGCTTGCAACCTGGTTATGTTGCCCTGGCTGGGAATTGAACCAGCAACCTTTGGGTTTGCAGGCCTGTGCCCTTATCCGGTGTGCCACCAGTCAGGACACATTATGCTGATTTTAAATTAGAGGCCTCTGGATTCCTTCCAGTGGGGATTAATATGATGAAGTATTTTTTAAAAGATTTTATTCATCATTTTCAAAGAGAATGGCAGAGAGGGAGGAAGAAAGGGAGAGAAATATCAATGTATGATTGCCTTTCACCTGCCTCCAGCTACGGACCTGGCTTGCAACCTGGTTATGTGCCATGACTAGGAATCAAACCAGCGACCTTTGGGTTTGCAGGCTGGCACCTATCCACTGAGCCACCAGCCAGAGCCAATATAATGAAGTCTTATGAGTAGAAGAATGAACCAAAGTAAAATTTGCCACCAAGATTATATTTCCAGGCAAAATTTGCTTCCTAGTGACCAGCTCTGCCATAATGCTTTCAGACACTTTTTTTCCTTTCTGGTCTACTCAGCAGAAGTAATTTGTCTGTTCAATGTGTTTAATCAAACTGACTCTAATAACCACACATGTTCAAAGTTTTCTCTACAGAACTTGCATTCTGACTCTCATGTGGTGAATAGTGCACCAAAGTTCATGAACAGCCACAATGCTATTCAGCTGCTTGAATTCCCATGCCACAGAGTTCATACTGGCACTGAACATTTGAATCTGAATGTTTATTAAAATAATTCCCCAGATGTTAAAATGTACTGTGAATGTTGCAGCTTTACTCCAACACTGCAAAGTCAAGGTGGTTTTAGATAGTACTCTATGAAGAAAGTTACGGTCTTAATATTTGTCTAAATAATTCCTCATGCACCTTCAAGTCAGGGAATAGGCAATGAAGCTACACTGGAATGATGGGAAAAGATCCTGAAGGTACAGTATGTCCGTAATTTGGTTGATAGGCTCTGTGATATTAAGTGAAATAACCTAGAGCAGACCCAATTTTTACCACAGGTTAATTGATATAAACAAGAGTTAAGTTCCTATTGGATCTCATCAGTGCTTTAATGAAAAGATGCTGAATGAAGAGATATTATTGTAGGACGTGCTGTACTTATTCATATGCTTAATAGTTTAACAATTTATTTCAGTTTCCACAATGGGTTGCGGGCTATTTTTTTTTTTTTTTTTGCCAGTTGTGATCCAACAATTCTTTATCACACACAGTTTCTGTGAACTTACTTACATAAGAAAGCTCTATTTCTAGTGACAGATTTGGATTTAGAATATTTAGAATATTATCTAGTGAGAGTGTATTCTCTGCATGCTACTAAATGTATGGAAAATTGGATTTTTGGTCAATGGAGGGTCTCATTTCCTTGTAGAGAACAGTTCTTGTGTTTTAGTCTTACCTTTGGTTTATCTGTAAATCAATTGCAGTTGAAAACATAGAAATGTATCACCTGCTGTGACATTGCCTAATTGTCAATTAAATAAAGACAACAGCCTCTCCAGGATTGAAGGATGGAAAATCCTGCCACTGTGGTACTTCAGAGACTCACTGATGCTCTCCATGGGGATTTCCAGTGTACCCCAGAGAACTTCCCATGGAGGGAGTCATGCAGAACATTTGTGTAGTGTTTTGTTTTGATTTACAATCACCCTTTGTAATAATAACAAAAATAACTGGTTCCACTGTTAGGTCCATTTTAATATTTAGCTAGTTACCGGGTTATGTAACCCTTTAGTGTAGGCTAGGCAAGAACACAAATGGTACGATAACCACAGCAACAACTCTTGGGCTTGTTTCCTGCCTGTCAGATTTTTTCAACATCATATTCCTTTTGAAGCAGAGGTGCGCACACTCGTCCTTTCTCTTCTCTCTCTTTCCCTCTCACCAGACTGAAAAAGGACAAAGAAGTTTCATAAAACTTTCTCCTGGTTTTTCAATTTCTAAATTATTCAAAAATTTAATACAGATCTGAGTTATAATGTTTCCATTGTGAATGTGCATTTCTTATTTTTCTCTCTTTTACTTAAATAAGGGGAAGGAAAGCAATTATAGGCCAGAGCTTACTAAAATGAAACCATTTTTCTTAACCTTTGAGTTCAGGCAAAATCACAGAAGCCTGAGTAGGTAGGCATGTTCCCTTGAGGACTCTTAGAAGCAGATTCCACTACTTCTTCAGGTAAATCTAATTTCTAGCCACCATCACATTAAAAGTCTCCCTTGACTTTTGACGCCAAGGGCCTCATACTAAAGCATTTTCATTGAAAAATCCAGAGCCTATATTCTAGTTGCTTCCTTTGTCGCATTGCTAAGCAGGATATCTGACAATCACTCATGGAGGTTTTTTTTTTTTTTTTTTTTTTTTGTAAGATTTTATTTCATTATTTTTAGAAAGAGGGGAAGGGAGAGAGGCAGAGAGGGAGGGAGACATCAATGTATGGTTGTGTCTCACCTGCCTCCAGCTACAGACCTGACTGGACACCTGGCTTGCAACCTGGTTATGTGCCCTGGCTGGGGAATCCAACCTGCGACCTTTGGGTTCGCAGGCCAGCACCTTATCCACTGTGCTACCAGCCAGGGCTTCATGGAGCTTTTCCACCTCAAAAATCTATCTTCTATAGGAGTTCTTCAAGTCCTTGTTCTCCCCTGAAACATCTCTGTGCAGAAAATACACTTTATCCCTGACTTATTTCTCACATGTTTCCTCCTCATAGATGCCTTACCAATTGGTCAGCCTCTTAATTCCCGGTACAGTTTCTTCAATTGTGATTTATATTGATTTGCTTGATTACCTGTTTATTGTCTGTCCCTCCTAATAGATTCTAAACTCTCTGAGGGCAAAAATTATTTTTGAAATGTTTAACATTGTATCACCAGTATCTTATCCAGGATTTGGCTCCAATGAATGTTTGAACAAATAGAATGAATGTTTACTTTTTTAGAAACTCCTTTCAGATTCGGCTGCAAAACAAAACCAAACCTGTTTTTATTTGAAGTGTTGATATGGTTTCTGTTTTCCATTTTACTTTTGTTGCTAGGAAACTCAAGTTAGGCTAGTGCTTAATAACTGTAATTTTATTTGCCACCAAGCTAAACACACTTGTTTCCTTTCTTTTGCATAGCTTTAACTTTCTTTTTACTATTGCAGTTGTATTATGTTTAAGTCACCTCAAAATGTTCTTGAAAGCAAGTACTATATAATAATAAAAATAAATGAATAACTATAAGATCCTTCATGATAAAAGAATTTCTCAGAAATCTGCCAGAGAGAATGATGTATAATACGAATGGTTAACTTCTAATCATTGACATGAACATGAACAATGACCAAAAAACTTATATGGTAGAAAGTTAAAAGATCTTTTGTTTTTTACTCCTCGGCTAAGTTACAAGGTATTAATGGAAAATAAGTAAACATTACATATAAAACTGATCGATGTTGCTTAGCAAATTAGTTGAGTTTTTAAAGATTTTTATTTATTATTTTTAGAGAGAAGGGAAGGGAGATAGAGAAACATCTGTGTATGCTTGCCTTTCACCTGCCCCCAGCTACAGACCTGGCTGGAGACCTGGCTTGCAATCTGATTATATGCCCTAACTGGGAATTGAACCAGTGACCTTTGGGTTCGCAGGCCAGTACCTAACCATTGAGCCACCAACCAGTGCCCTTTTCCTAATTTTAAAATTGGGTACATTATCTTTTTATTATTGAATATTGAGTTATTATTGAATAATGAAACTTTGTTATATAGTCCACAGACATGTTTCTTATCAGATATAGAATAGCTAAAATTACCATTTGGTCAATTGTCCTTTCACTTTCTTGATTATGTCCTCAGAAGCACAAGGTTCTCATATTTGATGTGTGATGTATGTTTTCTTTTTTCTATTATTGCTTCTACTCTTGATGTCATATCCATCCAAGAAACCATCAACTAGCTTAAGGTCTTAAAGATTTTTTGTGTCTATGATTTCTTCTAAGAGTTTTATGGTTTTAACTCTCACATTAACATGGACACATTTTGAGTTAAGTTTGTATATGGCATAAAATTAGGGTTCAACTATATTGTTTCATATGTGGATATCCCCTTGTGCCAACGCCATTTTCAGAAATGAGCCTGTTGTGTTTTTTTTTGTTTGTTTTTTTATTGTATTTTTTTGGCACCCTTTTTGAAACTAGATGGACCTTAAATATGAAGGTTTATTACTGGATCCTCAACTCTAGTCCAATGATATATCCTGCATATTTTTCTTATGAATTCCATTCCCACCTTAAGAATTCCTGCGTTATAGGAAAGTGGTCTCACTTTTTCCACTTTTCCACCACTTATTTTATATTATTTGCCCAGAACCATCAAAATCTTCCAAATCTCAATAATCTTTATTTATGAATAGGAATACAAATACGTTTCTCTGTTTATGTGCTACATAAATTCCTTATAATACAATAAGTTTCAAAATCCAATAATACCTTCTGAATTCTTTGGCATTGTTGACAAAGATTAAAAAAAAACAAAAACAAATGAGAAAGTGATTTTGACATATTACATTTTCTTTGTAATCTACTAAAGGCAAGTCATTTTAAACGTAATTCTGATTATTTCTCTTGTGAGATATTTTTCCTATAACAATACATTTTGGTACTGACTCTCATATAAGAAGCAAGGAGAAATGTTCAGGAAAGCATGCTAACGGGTTAGGGACATTTCTTGCCTGTACGCTGCTTTGTAGAAACGCCATTATCAGGGACAGAATACAGGCTTTAACGTGCTTTCACTGTTTATCACAGAACAATGCCCTTCTGAGAGTTATTCTTCAACAAAAGGAATATTTCTATTTTCAGCTGTCTCCTATGCAGGAAGAACAACAATAACAACACAAGTTTTTCAACAAAACGTTATAATTCCTTATGAATTTTTATAAGACCTGAATTTTATTTTTCATTCGTTCTTCCGTTGTCGCCGCCAGTACTGAAGCTCCACCTAGGGCCCTCTTCTGTAATTACATCCATATGCATTAAAGCTAATCTTTATGACGGGAATGTGGAAGTTATGCAAATAAGAGAGAATGGGTGAGTCTTTGTTTGGGTCCAAGCCTGTGTTTAACACACACAGCTTCGAGTTAATCAGTCCCAGGATCAGGACGCTAAGACAGTGAAGCACCATGGGATGCTGGCCAGGCAGGGATGTGCTTAACATCTTATCTCTGGCCTTGGAACATTGCCCTCTAGGAACGCAGGAGGCTACGTTTTTTTAACAGGTGGTCCCAGCCCAGGCAGGTCAGTGAAGAAACAATAAGCTCCCTGAGCATCACAGGGAAAGCCAGCTAGAAAATCTGGGAGAGGCTTAAGTCAGATGAAGGCAGAGCAAGGTCAAAGGGCAGCTTGAAGAATTTGGTTTAAGAAGATCTTAAGGCCTTGCTTGTCTCTACCTTTTCTATCTCTCTTAGTTGGATTTGCAGCATTTTACTCCTAGTCCACTGGAGTCCCTCTGTCTCCAGCAGTGAGTAACCAGAATGCCTTGCTCTGGCGTCCCAGAGTGTTTTGACTCACACCTGCCATCTGTCTGCTTAGTCACAGCACAGACATCTTTCCCCTCACCAGTGATTTTTGTTTGATATGAGAACTGGCAGGCAACGGTGGTTGTGTTAGGAGATTGTTGGATTCCTGGTTTTCTTTATTCTTGGGATGATTGCAGCCTAGCGGCATTAATGTTTAGATCCGCACTTGGCTTTTCCAGGGAGCTGCCATATGCTCCCAAAGATACTAGTGCGGGGACAGTTGTAAAAGAGGAGGGTGGAGGGGTTGTTTTCGAAATGCTATTTAAAAATTGTAGACTTGTAGGCCTTTACCACTCAGCACAGAGCAAAGGGAAAATCTCCCAGGCCATTTATACACAGAGTTCATATAAATAATCCCAGACCTCAAATTTAGCAAACTACCCTGACTTTCTGCATGTTCCCATTGATAGTCGTACTGTAGAGTTCGAGAGTAAATGTTCTGTAAAGGAATATAGAGTTGCCATTGTTTTTACATACAGTCATTGGAAACCATGTGTACAAAGCAGAAATTGTGCTTAAAGTGACCACTGCAGGGACATACTGAGACAATTTAGGCAAAAAAAAAAAAAAAAACACTTTAGAATCAGGTTACAAACCAGGACAGTTATTTAGCTAAATGTTTATTACAGGCGCTAACAAAAAAATTATTTATTTATTTATTTATAATTTAAAAAATGTTTTATTTGTTATTCTTAGAGAGAGGCAAAAAGGGAGAGAAATATCAATGTATTGTCACCTTTCACCTGCCTCCAGCTACAGACCTGACTGGAGACCTAGTTTGCAACCTAGTTATGTGCCCTGGCTGGGAATCAAACTAGCAACCTTTGGGTTCACAGGCCAGCTCCTATCCACTGCACCACCAGCCAGGTGAAAATTTTATTTTTAATAATTTCATATGTAAAGAGTATAATATGTATGTACAATATAAATAAGAAAAATAAAATAAACATTATATCCACACTCAGCTTCAGAAAGAAAACTAACATTTTAAAGTCCCTTGTATGTACCTCACCTAGTATCACCACCTTCTCAACTACTCCACCCCTTGCTTCCTAGGTAACTGTTACCTTGAATTATGACATCATTATTTGGGTAGTTTTTTAAAACTTATGTACCCCTAAATAATGTTTGTTGGGTGTATGTTTGAATTTTATATAATTAGAACTGCAGACCATGTATTCTCTGTCACTTTGTCATCAGCCTTATGTTTCATTCATATGGATGCATAAAACTGTAGTCCATTTGTTTTCACTGCTATATATTAAGTATCCCATTAAATGTATCTACCACAGCTTATTTAGTCTTTTGCAATGGCTCTTTAGGTTGGTCCCAGAGTTTTACTATTAAAAACCGTGCTTCAATGGCTATTTTAGTACCTGTATTCTGTTGCAGATATGTGAGATTTTTCCCTAATCTAGAGTATCTATCTAAAACTGAAATTCTTACTGTTAGGTGGGTGCATCTTCAACTTGACTAGATAATGTCAGATTATTCCCACAGGGGGATTGGACACATTTACTCTGTCATCAGCAGTATACAAGCACAGTTGATCTGCCAGGCTTTACAATTTTTGCCAATATTGTGATGTAAAATGGTATTTCAGCCTTTTCCTGATTATGAATGAAGTTGGACATATTTGTATACATTTTATACATTTGCTAATAATTCCTTTTTCTTTGTTTATGAAATGGACATCTGTGCTTTTTGTCCATTTTTTATTGGTTTGCATGTTTTTTCACTGGATACACACACACAGGAGTATTATATATAATACTGGTATATTATATAGTATACAAATACATATACTTTGTTCTAATATACATCAGAAATTAGAATACATAAGCCTCCAACCCTAACCCAGACCTGCATGTGTTTTGTCTTTTCACACATTTAAAAGAGTAGCTTTTAATAAACAAGTTCTTATATTAATAGTCTTGTTTTTATCTCTTTTATTTTATAGATTCACTCCCTTTTTGTCTTAAGAAATTCTCTCTTTTTGTAACACAGAATTACAAAGATAATCTCCTGTATTTTCTTCAGAAAGCTGAGACACTTGTATACTTGAGACACTTATATAATCCATCAGGATTTATTTTTTGGTTATGTTGTGGGTCTGTATAGAAAACAAATTGTCCAGGCATTATTTATTAACGTGCCCATTCCTTCCATACTACTCTAAAATTGCAGCTCTGACTTCTTTCATATATGTGAGGGTCTATATCTGAAGTTTCAATTTTTGTCCCATTGGTATATTGGTCTATCTCTACACCTGTAACATACTAGTGAAACGTGAAATAATCTTGGAAACAAGGTGGGGAAATTCTTTTCATCCCCACATGCACATTATTTTCCAGCAGTGTATTGGCTATTGATTTTCTCTTTGACTATCCTTGTTCTTTTGCTACTTTGTATAAATTTTACAATTAGCTTATCGGATCCCACAAAAACAATTTAATAGACATATACTGCTGGTTTACTTTCTATAACGTAACTAAGTCTGCACAAATAAGGGTTAAACCATTTTAAAGAAGTGCTGAGTGATTAAGGAATGAGTTAACTCAGTAACAACTATTCTAAACTTTAATCAGTGACATTTCATTTTGTTTACAAAATGAAACATTACAGCCTTAGGAAACCAGTCAAGAACAATGAATTGAGATTTTATATATTCTGTCCCAGTTAGCTCATTTTAAAATTAGATCTACCTTGGGAGAATCTAAGTTTTCAATAAAATCAGTGAACAAGTATTTATTCATAACAATTATAATATGCCCAGCTCTGTTCTACACAATATAGAAATGGCATGAAATACAATTTAGGTCTTCCAACCATTTATAATTTATTGTGAAAACAATTGATTATCAATTCTGATCATGAGTTACTATGAAATGAGTTCAGAGAAAGGAGAGATCAGTGTGGATTTAAATAATCAGGATAAATTTTATATTAAAGAAATAGGACTATTTTATAATAAAAAGGAAAGGAAAAACAAGGTCTGATACATAATAGACATCAAATAAATATTTGTACAATTAGTGACATTAAGGAATATTTGCTCAAATACATACAGAAGTTATATACTATGATTGTCCACTGGAAAATTCATTTGCTAGGGAATAGGGCAGGATGAATCAAGGAAAAGCTGAGACATGGGTAGTTGATTGATTCAGTTTTAAGGCAATAAAGTTCTGAAAAAAAGTGTCCTGGCAATGAAAAGAGTATAATTTGGTGAATTAGTAAATGGATAAATGAAATTAGGGACATATTAGGTCACTAATTATTTACATAATAATTAGTATCTAATAAGAAAGGGAAGAGTCAAAGAAGACCTCAGATTTTCACACCTGAGATTCATGAAGTATGATTTTACTATGGATTCCTCTCCCTCCACCACTAATGAAGAATTTGAAGGACCTTCTAATAGGTTTGATGGGAAAGAAAACACTTTTGTTCTGGGCATACTGAGTTTGGGACAATAGAAAAATATAAGCAATTGGACCAATGAGATGAAAACATAATTGAACTGCTTACTCTGTTTTTAGAAGCTAAAATTACAGTGGAGTCTGTCAGCCTGAGAGTTGAAATACCCTGTGCTTGGATGGGACAATGATCGTATCTAAAGGTCTGCTAGAGGCTGTGGGTTGATTCAGGTTTAAGTATGAATTCAATGTAATTCCAACCTCAGATATTTGACACCAGCAAGAAACCAGGTATTATTCCTCAGAAGTCTCTGTTCCCATGGAATCCAGAATGTGGAGGGCACTGAGATTCTCTTGGGAAGGGACTCATTGTGAGGGAGGAGAGTGTGGCACCGGCTCTGAGGTGGATGGAGAGAGCTCCCAGCTTCTTCATTCCTCTCCTTTCCACCCTCCCCACTCCAAAACCAGCCTTGATGTACCACGCATCTCAATACTAACCATAGGAATGTGAAGGAGCCATTTCAGTTGTGAGAAATCTGTTGTACCAGTGTCTACTCCAAAAGAGATGTAATAGGGAAAAGCACCAGCAATGATGAACTGGGCATCATGGCAGAAAGTTGAAGCAGAAAGAAGGAAATTTGTTTCTGCCATATGGGGGAGGAGAGGACCACTTCATGAGCACCTGTGAGATGCTCCCTAGAGACTCCCACAGCCGACAGGAGAAATTTAGAGGAGAGAAGGAGTTGTGGACTTCTCAAATTAGCATTATACCAATGAATCTCATTCAATTAGGAGACAATGCCATAGCCGAAAAGTGTAATTGTAAATGTGTGTAAGTATTTTTACTAAACACAGTGAGTGACTCTTGGGTCCTCTAGACATTTAGTGTGTTGGGAGCAGGGATGAGAAGCTAATGCAGTGCTCTGGACAATCTCACACAAGGAATTATGCTTCTGCCAAAATGCTAACAAATAGTGCCACTGTTGAGAAACTATGCATTACAGTGATGCCAAATAATAAGATAAACTATGAAATGTGCTCCATTTCTCTTCTATAATACTTAAGGTATTTGATAAATGACAAAACAACTATAGTTAAAGAGGACTAATTTTAAAATCTAATATTATGGCAGAAGTAGCAAAATACATAATTTTTAAATTCAACAGAAGTACAAACTAATGCTGAATTTTAGAAAACTAGAAATTGAAAAAGTACAATGCAGTTTTATTCTTAAAATTTCTACTGCCACACAGAAAGGTCATTATAAAAAGGCTAATTATTATTGTATTCATGTTTTAAAGAGGTAGAGAATGTTCTCTTTTTCAAATCCCTAAAGAATGGAGATTGAGGGAATTCAGAGAATAAAGGCCTTAAAGAAATTTATCATCTATGTTCTACGATTCCAGGAAAAATAACATATAAATCATTTTAAGAATAGTTTTCTTTCCTTTGTGAAAGGAGGGAAAAAAGCAATTATCTTAGCTGAATGTGTTCCTCTCTTCCTAAGCAGGTTTAAATATTATATCCTCCTATTGTTGAAAATCCATTTTTTCCTTGTTCTCCTGCCAGGGAAAATTTCATTTTGTTAATCTAAATGGGAATTTTCTGAATAAAAAATGGCTAGAAAGCTTAGCCAGAGAAAATGGAAGCTACTAAGTCAGAAGCAGCAGGAGATGCACTAGGAGAGCATTACGGGTCAGATATCAAAGAGAGTTCACCTTCCACAGCTCAAACTGCTGGGCACAATCATTTCCTCTCTATTATAATTATAAAAGTGGGAAAGCCCATTCCTGTCCTTCATACATAATGTATAATTCTGTCACTCATCTTGAATATTAAAAGGATTCAGGTCAGTGAAAATCTTGTGTGTTTCTCGAGAGTCAGTTATAAATGAAACAATAGTATACATTTTATTTTAAATAAAGTAACTTGTAAATTGGAAGACTGTCCTTGTTGAAAGAATTTGGGAAACAAGGAAGAAGGACTGAGTACTAAATTTGAATTCACATAGTTAGTTTGAGATCTAATTCACTGCTTACTGTGTAATTGAGCAAATAGCCTACCTGGCTTGCCTCATCGGTAGCCCCCAAAATTAGCACATTCTAAGAAAATTTCATGGCAGGATTAGTAAAAGGTACAAAATTTGCAAATTCAGGGAAAGTACAAATTAATGTTGAATTTAAAAAACTAAAAATGTAATATTGCACTTTATATTCTCAAAGTTTCTTCGGCCAGGTATAAAGGCCATTGTCTTCTAAATTCCATCTACAAACTGAACAGTTCCTTTTTTATTTAGTTCATCTCTCTCTGGCAGTGTTTTCTAATACACAGCTAACAGAAACCAGTTGGCACTGGATATCTCTGTAGTCAGTTCCACAAGTTTATTAGGCATGTTTTCCATCTTCCAAAGTACCACAGGTTCCCTTTCTCCACCATCATGGTACATGTAGTTGATTCTTCCTCACTTTGTCTTCTCATAAGACTTTCAGGATCAGGCCAAGAACCTGCAACCAGCAACAGAGTATTTCACTCCTCCCTCAGAATGAACGGAGATCAGAAATTGGATGTTGATGACCAACAAAAGCAGAATTTTACCCAGCACTTCTCCCAGATTGTCAGGGACCCGACTGAGGATGACATGGGGCACCCAGAAATAGGAGATGCTATTGCACGACTCAAGGAGGCCCTGGAGTACAATGTCACTGGAGGCAAGTACCAGCGAGGTGTGGCAGTGCTGGCAACATTCCAGGACCTGGTGGAACCAGAAAAGCTGGATGCTTGCCAGTCTCCAGCGGGCCATGACTGTGGGCTGGTATGTGGAGCTGCTCCAAGCTTTCTTCTTGGTGTCAGATGACATTATGGATTCATCCCTCACCCGACGGGCGCAGATCTGCTGGTATCAGAAGCCAGGCATAGGTTTGGATGCCATCAACAATGCTTTTCTGATAGAAGTGTGTGTCTATCGACTGCTGAAGCTCTACTGCCGGGAGCAACCCTATTATCTGAACCTGATCGAGCTCTTCCTGCAGAGTTCCTATCAGACTGAGATCGGACAGATGCTGGACCTCATCACAGCCCCACAAGGCAACGTGGATCTTGGCAGATTTACTGAAAAGAGGTACAAATCTATTGTCAAGTATAAGACAGCTTTCTACTCCTTCTACCTTCCTATAGCTGCTGCTATGTATATGGCAGGCATTGACGGGGAGAAGGAACATGCCAATGCCAAGAAGATCCTGTTGGAGATAGGGGAGCTCTTTCAGATACAGGATGATTACCTTGACCTCTTTGGTGACTCCAGTGTGACAGGCAAGATCGGCACTGACATCCAGGACAACAAATGCAGCTGGTTGGTGGTTCAGTGTCTGCAACGGGCCTCTCTGGAACAGCGCCAGATCTTGCAGGAGAATTATGGGCAGAAAGAGGCTGAGAAGGCGGCCCAAGTGAAGGCGCTCTACAAGGAGCTGAATCTGCAGGCTGTGTTTACACAGTATGAAAAAGAGAGTTACAGCTACCTTGTGGGTCTCACTGAGCAGTACTCATCGCCCCTGCCCCCAAAAATCTTCCTGAAGCTAGCACACAAGATCTACAAGTGGAAAAAGTGACCTTGAGTCTACTAGGGCTCTCAATAAATTATAGTAAATCCTCAGTTAATATCATCCATAGCCCTGACAAAATTTTGCCATAGGCTAATTTATATAGAAAAGATTTAAGTTCCTGTGGCCTATTTCTGGTCATAGAAACATCACTCAATACTTCTATTGTTAAACTGAATAAATGTGAGTTATACACCTATTTTGTTTTAAGGAATAAAAGCAGGTTAGGTTATTTTCCAACCCACTTATTCAAGTGTAAGGGTTGTGGGTGACTGGAGCCCATCAGCAGTTCAATGTGGGGACCAATCCTGGACAGGAGGTCCTGTCACAGGGCCCACTCATACCCACACCAACTTGGGCAATTTAGGCATGAATTCTCATCTGCCTACCTTTGGGCCGTGGGAAGAAACCTGGGTCCTGTGAGAAAAACCAGACAAAGGAAGACCATGCA